>ML777674.1:465388-514860 GCA_009831015.1 Picea engelmannii
TCTCTCTTCTCCAACTGCAGCTCCAAAACTTGTCTCTCAATGAACAAGTGAGTGTGTGTCTAAGTGAGGCACTAGCCTCCTTATTTATACAATTTTGGCATGTGTGGAAGTGTCTCTTCACTGGCAGGGCCGACTTCTCCTTCTCGGTGGTTATAACCACCTTTAGTATATTCTGGGGCCGACTTCTTTTTCTGCCTATTACAATTATATTTTGACCAATCCGTAAAAGGGGGTTTGGTCCTTTACAGTATCTGACATGATCAATCCACAATGGGGATTGATCCAATGAATAATATATCAATAATAATTAGAATACACTTTGCAGTTACATTATTTCAACACTTTAGTGGTGATGAAATCACCAAAAGGGGGGAATCTCGGGTGCCCTTGGGGGATTGAGATGGAAAGTGATAAGATATGAAATATACCCCTATGGGTCAAGGTCAAATGTGGACTTGAATCTTGGGAAAGAGTCTTGTGAGAGGGTAATTGGTTGCCAAAGATGATGTTCTTGCAAAACGATGTTATCCCTACCCAAAACAAGACAATATATGGTGATAGATACTTAAAAACTAAGGGGGATTCAGAAAGTAACCTTGTTGTCCCAAATTGAAGTAGTATGGAAATAATTATATCAACAATAAATGATATAAGAACTACAAATTTAACCATCCAAAATCAAGTACAAGATGTTGGAAACAAAGCTAGCAATGACTAGTTAAACTTCCAATGATTAAAGCAAGATTTTGATGGTGATTAGGGGGTTATTATGTAGTGTTATCAGCAAGTTATGTAAAATCCTAATGGCTGTAGCAATCAATTTCTACAGAGAAAAATTATAGCCACCAAAATCAACAAACAATCCACCCAAAAGATAACCAATGACTAGTAAATTAATTATGGCATCTTGCAAGTCAATTTTAGTGGTAGAATAGTGAGTAAACGATGAGATTTATATGAGTTTTCTACAGCCCTATTGGTTGTATCATAAATTTATAACAACAAAAATAATTACTTGGCCAATCAAGATTCCCCTAGGGCACAAGAAATCATATAGCATGTATAATCAAATCCAACTTAAGCAATTGCAATATCTCAAAAATTCATGTATACCAATACATGAATATACAATATCCAATGCAAGTAGATTAGATCCTTATCAATTGGGTTAATGGATTATGTTGTGTATGATCTATGTTTTTTAACTTTTCTAGGGGTGTAATCCTTTTTACTCCCCAGAGAAAACTAACCTTAGCAAGGTAAATCTACAAGGGTGTAAGCATTTTTAGACCTTATAGCAACATTTGCAAAATAGCCTTTTCAATGAAAAAATGATGGATATTGATGGAGGGTGTATGCCCTTATAATCATCCAAGGATCTAGAAAAAATAACCTTGAAACAAGAATAAACAACACACTTATGCAAACATTCCTTACCAATTCCAAGAGATAGCATGAAAAACCCTTATTTATCAAGAGTATTCCATCACAATTGCAAAGAGACAAGCATCAAGAGATAACGCATATATTCTTCCTCCAGTAGACAAGTAAAATAATCCACAAAGAATCAAGAGAGAGATAGAGTGAATTTCCCAAGTAGGGTGAAAATTTCAGCAAACGAGTATATGATTCTTAAGCACATCATGATAAAATGACCTTGAGGTGACCTCTATTTACATGAGATCACCTGAAACCTATTTGTCCACCTTTTAAAATTTCAACAACAAATTAGAGGGGCCAGACTCCTTTGTTTTCCCTTTTACAAATTAAAATTACAAAATACACAAAGTAATTCCCTTTTCAGGGGTGACATCGTGCCCTAAAGGGTGACATTGGGCCTCCAAGAGAGAGGTTGATCATCTTGATGAAGATCGTTGGGCCTCCAAATGCCATGTGCCTTGCCACCAAGTTCTCTGGTGCATTCCATGTGTCTCTCTCTCCATCAAACCATTTCACATCACCATCAACCATGAAATCCCATAAAAACCCTGGCCTCCATGTGACGTCTAGGGCATAGAAAGTGACGTTTTAGGCCAATGTTGAGGTGCAAGGCGACACAATGTGATTATCTTGTGGTGCCTTAGTGCCTCCAAAGGAAACGTTCATCCTCCCAATTTTCTAATGAGAGAGGGTGCATCATCCAACCTGTGGGATTCATGCCCCTATGAAGGTCCAGGAAACAGTATGCCTCCACAAACAAGCTTTCACCTAGCAAGGCCCTGAAAATAAAAACAAGTATGCCCTCCAAGGGTCCAAAATTAACAAGTATCATGTTAATTAATACATATTTAATAAAATAACCACCCAAACATGTGCATAAAATCCCCTCTTTTCAAAATAAACAAATACTCAAAGACCTTATACAACTTTCCAAATTTATGGGAGGGTTGTCATGGTTCCCTATTGGTTGGATCAGTCGAGGAGTGTTTCCCAAGAGGACCCTCTCTAAGTGATGTAAAAGAGTATGAGGTGGATGGGGGTGTGACTTTTTGGAATGGGGTTTCTTGACATACAAGGGATCATATTGTCTCATTTATGGGTGCCTTTGTAGAGGGTGTGTTGCATCCTTGTTTTCAACGCAACCTTTTTCCAAGCCCTTTATTGTCATTAATTGATTAGAGTCCAAATTTTGAGTAATATATGAAAGGGAAATTAAATATTACCACAATTCCACTTGATTCTAGAACACATTGAGTTCCATGTGCAAGGAAAGTAAAAAACACTGCAGTGCATTCCCTCAACAAGCGAGACATTTATTAGTTATGTGTTTCATTTTACAAGTCCTTGAAGTTTTTATAGAGAAGAATTTAATTTCCCTTGGAACCATTAGGGTGAGCATATTAAACATTAATTTTTTGGATTTTATCTTTTTCCAGCTACAATCCTTAGGGCCTTTATCCCTTCTTTCAATGAAATGAGGTACAAGCCCTTCTTGGGTCAATATGCCCGAAAACCCAAAATATGAGGAAATGAAAGGGAAGAAGTGGTGAAAGTGATTAGTATGTGTGGGGATGGTATGATGACCCTTCAAGGAGACCCCTAGTAGCTTCCCTTTTCCTGAGAGCAACCCAATTACTAGGAAAACATGTCAACCACCAAGGTGAAATGAGGAAAAAGACATAATTTCCAAGCAAACATTTTCAAAATCAAGAAAGGACTCTTTGCAACATGTTAAAATGCTTAAATTATCAAAATGACACTTGCCATGAGACTCTACTTGTTACCTCATGAATCAATACTTGTTGTCCTCTGTGGGCCAAGCAGGTGTGGTGGATGTTGCTGCCATCAATCAAATGGTATTGTTTGGTGATTGAATGGGATCTACCTGCTCATCTGTCTCTCGATAATCCATGTATAAAACCCAAGGACATTGAGACATCATCTCCTTATTTATCCATATAAATGTGGGGTAACATGACTAAAAATCGTTATCTTGTCCCATGTGATCCTTTCAGACATAAGGGGACCCATCCATATTTTTCGAATAGACCTGACAATATCTTTAAGTATAAAGTGGATATTTTTGTCATGAATCCATGAAAACATGATTGGAACCATTGTCGTCCAATTAGACTTTACAAAATAAGAGTACAAGGCCCATCATGCTTCCATATGATTTGTTATGTTATGCCACATTGGAGAATCACCACTGAAAGGGTCATCATCATCTGATGGAGATGTATAGTGCCAATCATCATAAGGTGGAGATACATGGTCTTCAACAATTGGAGGTAATGAATCTAAGAATTTATAAAAAGGAGATCCCATCATGTGCATTGGCATCTCATCCTGAGGTGCGGTCACATACCCGTAAAAGAAACTTTGGATTTTTTATGGTGGTTCTTTTGTTGGTTTGTGTCCCACTATCAATTTACTGCCATGATATGAAATCTCAAATACAAACCAACAATTGGTTTGGGTGGCTTCTTCAACTTTGGATCTTAACCATGTGATAAAATCTAGACCATTGACTTGACAAAAATCAGTACTTCTAGGACAATATTGATACATCAAAAGTTTAAAATATACCAACCAATAAGGATCCTAATTTCTTATAGTATCACAATAAAATATGATCCACACACATTATGCATGTTTTACATATGACATTATAGCAAACTAATCATTATACCATAACCAAGATTCTTCTATGACTATATATCTCTGACCCGCTAATTGACCACTACGAAGAGCTCCACTATACATTTTTGGACTATGTTCAAAATATGACACATTAGACACTATTATTATATTTATTGACCCACTTATGAAAAATCTTATCTATAAATTGACTTGACTTGATCTGAATTACTATACAATCAAAACAATAACAATATTTACAATTTTGACACACAAGGATCCATTTGAATTATTTTGGATAAGGTTCTGCAGGCACACTTGAAGATGTTTCTTTATGAAACATTTTGATTTCAGGCATTATGATTTATTGTTGCAATATATCTTTTCCTTCCTTATTCAATATATCTCCAACACAATTATGTTTTCTTGGTTTGTATATGATATCAAAGTCATACCCATCTAACCACAAACTCCATCTAAGAACTATGTTGTTACCATGTTCTAATAGTCTATGGTTCTTAAGAAATCCTTTCATATTCTTCAACTCCATTCTTAATTTGAAATGTACATTCCTAAAAAACAATCAAAATGGTTTGATTCCATTTTTAACAACAATAATTTCTTTGTGTAATGATGGATTTTTTTTTCAACATCCTGATATATACATACAAACCTCTTCTCTATGAGTGTGATTTTGTAGCAATACGCATGCCCATACATAATCTGAGGCATCGATTTCTAATATGAAAGGTAAGGCTTGTGATGGTAGATGCAACTTTGGTAGGTTATGGACTTTTTGTTTGATTATTTGAACTGATGTAGTCATTCTAGAACTCCAAGAAATTTTTCCTCTCAATTTTCTTTGTAAAATTCAGGCATCCTTGGCTTGTTTTTCATAAAAATGTTTGATATAATTTAGACATCCAAGTAATCTTTGGAGATGCCTTTTATCCAAAATTTTATGTTTTCCATTTGAAGATCAACATCAAATTGGCTTATGAGAGTGAAAAAATGTATATGAAGCAGATGACATTGTGTACACCTGCATCATTTTTGGTATCAGAGCAATGATCGAAAATTGTCATAGAAGATAAATACCATAAGGTAAACTATGTATAAATGGCAGGTAGAGCTAGATCTAGAGGAAGAATAGGTCGGGAAATATCACCTGCCAATGCATCTTTGCTTGTAGAGATGAGGAAAATTCAAGCACGTTTGGAGACCATGGAGGTTGCACCGAGAAGAGGATTTGACATGGAAGATGTCAACGACAGAGAGGTGTTAATTTGTTAGCTATTATTAGGTTTATTTTCAAATTACTAGATAACAATAGCATAGGTACGATCACTGAGAGAAACAAAATCACAAGATACACAACACTTATCCTGGGAAACCCTCATGGGGGAGAAAAAACAGAAAAAACTTTCTTAATATAGATATCCAATACAATGCCAAGACAATAAACTAAAACACTAGAGAATATCCAACACTGAGCAATGCGCCTCTCTCTTCCTTCTTCTCCCAAATGCAGCTACCAAACTTGCACTCTCGATGAGTGAATGAGTGAGTGATATAATGAGGATCTAACCTCCTTTATTTATACTAGCTAGCAGGTGTTGGAAATGTGTCTCTTCACTGGGCAGGGCCAAATTCTCGTCTTAGTGGTTAAAACCACTTTAAGTAGGCCCGAGGCCGACTTCTTAATTTGCATAATATAATTAGCGTTTGAACTATCCAAAAAAGGGGATTTGGTCAAGTACAAAGCTTGACATGATCAATCCACAAAAGGGGATTCAGTTGATGAATAATAACTCAATAATAAATAGAATACTCTTTGCAGTTACAATATTTCAACACTCCCCCTTAACAAGAAGGGTATTCTACAACATCATCAGGAGAGAGAGAGGGAAACAACATCAACTGTATCTGGAACACTGATGGGCATATCTATAAATCATCAGAAGTTTTTTCTCATCATCAACATCATCATCAACAACAAGGAGATAGAATGGCATCATCATCATCTACATCTACATGGATTAGTATAACACTAATACATCATCATCATCAATAACAACATGAGGTTGATACAACATCAACAACAACAACATCACAACACGAAGGCTGGAACATCATCAACATCAACACTAAGCTAGAAATCTGTAGCACGAAGCTGGCATCTCATCAACATCAGCACTAAGCTGGAAATATTTAGCATGAACCTAGCATCTCAACAACATCAACACGAAGATGGAAATATTCAGCATGAGGCTGACATATCAACAACATCAACACGAAGCTGGAAATCTTCAGCACAAGGTTGGCATCTCAACAACATCAACACGAAGCTGGAAATATTCAGAGAAAGGCTGGCATCTCAACAACATCAGCACGAAGATGGAAATATTTAGCATGAAGCTGGCATCTCAACAACATCAGCACGAAGCTGGAAATCTTCAACACAAGGCTGACATCAACACTACTCCCCCTTTTGAGGGAGGTCCTTTCAGACTATACTAAGCTTGTCTCTAAAGTGCTCAAACTTTACACGAGACAGAGGCTTGGTCAACATATTTGCAACCTACTCATTCGTGCTAACATAATGGAGCTTTATAGCTCCTCTCTACAACATATCACGAATGTAATGATATCATATTTATATGTGTTTTGACTTGTCATAAAACAAAGGGTTCTCTATCATTTTTATGCAACTATGGTTATCACATAGAATCAAGGTTGCTTCCATATCCAGATCAAATAGACATGTCAACAACTTCCAAAGCCATATGGATTCACAACTTGCGGAACATGCAACAATATATTCCACTTCTGTCATGCTGAGAGCAATACTTGATTGCTTCCTACTCTACCATGAGATCATGGTTGACCCCAGACTGAAACAACATCCTGAGGTGCTCTTTCTATCAGAGACACTTTCAGCCCAATATGAATTAGTATATCCACTCAGTCTAAAGTCATGATCTCCATTATAATTGAGACCAAAATCCAACGTACCCTTAAGGTATCTCATCACATGTTTTACAGCAACAATGCAAAAACGTCTGGGTTCTACAAGAAATTGACTCAAGATGTTCACAGCAAAACACATATATGGCATGGTGTTTATCAGATACATCAACAATTAAATGTTTTGTCTATATAGTGTATCATCAACCAACTCTAACAAAGTATCAACCAGGAGCTTCAACTTTGTTTCCATGGGTGTATTCATAGATTTACACACCAACATATCAAACCTATTTAGTATTTCAACTGCATACTTCCCTTGGTTAAGGAAGATCTTTTATGGGCTTTTCTAGACCTCAAAACCTAAGAAATAGTTCATTAGTCCTAGGTCTTTCATCTAAAATTATGCAGTGAGCTTCTTCTTAAAATCAGTGATGAGATTTTTTTCTCCAATTAGAAATAAGTCATCCACTTAAAACAACAATATAACAGGCTCATCATTCCTAACCTTGAAGTATGGGTTAGAATCAACTTTACTCTTGGTAAATCCCAAGCTCATCATGAAACTATCAATTATTCCATACCAATCTCTAGGAGCTTGTTTCAATCAGTATAGAGCCTTATTCAATTTGAAAACATGTGTTTTTCTATATTCAACTTCAAACCCTTGAGGTTGTATTATATACAATTCTTCTTCAATGACACCATTTAATAAAGTTGTTTTCACGTCCATCTGGTGTAACTTCCATTTCATCTTAGATGCAAGGGATATGATGGTTCTGATTGAAGTGTATCTGGCTACAGGATCAAACGTCTCTTCATAATCAATGCCTTCCTTTTGGGAAAAGCCACAAGATACAAATCTTTATTTATATTTCTCAATACTTCCATCAGTAGCATGTTTTATCTTGTATATCCATTTGGAAGATACCACATCCTTTCTCTTCGGTCTGGGAACTATTTCCCATACATCATTCTTTATAATGGATTGGTATTCTTTTGTGATGGAATCTGTCCATTCTTTATTCTAAATGGATTCTTCAAAGCAAGTAGGCTCCTTATCTAAGAGATCACACATCAAAGCCATGCAACTGGAGAATGGCTTGGGTTTCTTGACTTGTCTCATGGTTCCTTCGGGGGCACCATAATTCTCTCCATATTGAATAAGTTCCCTTGCCCGGGTTGGCTTTCTCTTTTGAGAGATAGTCATCTGGGGAGGTTCTTGAGATTCTATTATGTCATGATCTTCTGGAATCTCCTCTTCAGGGGAAGTTATGACTTCCTTCACTGGTTCTGCAACTCTGGGAGCTACAAGTTCTTCTTCATATACTTCTTCAAGATGGCATCTTCTTGATTTCTTGAGTGTTGCATATTCATCAAAGGTTACATATCTGATGATCTCAATATGATGGTAACCTGGTATATAAATTTTGACGGCCTTTGAGACCTCACAATATCCAACAAATATTCCCTTCTTTCTTGAAGGGTCCGGCTTGGTTCTCTTCTCTTTTGGAATGTGTACAAATACTGGACAACCAAATATCTTGAGATGGCTTACTTTTGGCTTCTTTCCAGAGAACATCTCTTCAGGGGTTTTGAACCCAAGTGCACTATGGGATAATCTATTATGTACATACATTGTTGTTCTTGTTGCTTCTACCCATAAGTGCATTGGAATATCTTGATCATGGATCATAGTCTTCACTGCTTCCATTATAGTTATGTTCTTTCTTTCTGCTACACCATTTTGTTGAGGATTGTAGGGAGTGGTGAGCTACCTCTTTATCTCGGCATATTTAAAAAAATTTACAAATTATTTTGAGGTGCATTCTCCTCCATTATCTGACCTGAGTGTCTTGATCTTTCTTTCAGAGAGATTCTCTATCAAGGCTTTGAATTCCTTGAATTTTCCAAACACTTCATCTTTTGACTTTAAGAAGTACACCCAAGTCTTGCAAGAATAGTCATCAATAAATGATACATAGTATACATACCAACTAATGGAGGTTGATGGAATTGGGCCACATACATATGAGTGGATGAGCTCTAAGACTCATTATGCTTTACTGTTTCTCTTCAGGAAAGGGTTCTTGATTTTCTTTCCTTGTGCACATCCATTGCACACACCTTCATGGTCAACCTTGAATTCTGGTAGACCTATGACTGCCTTTCTCACATATGCTAATGCCTTGTAGTTGATGTGAGCTACTCTTCTATGCCAAATTTCACATGGACTCTCAATGGAATGATTCAAGGCTGCTTCTGAGTGACCTTTTAGCTTATACAAGCCACATTGTTCTGTTCCACTAACAATTGCATCTTCTATGGTTTTTCCTTTAGGCCACATAAGAAATTATCCATATATGAAAGAAAATCTGAAATATGTCTTATCTAAAGCTAAGATAGAAAGTAAGTTCTTTGTCAAACCTGGTACATATAGTACATCCTTCATCTTCATTGGGGTCCCTGAATCAAGTTTGTAGTTGGACTCTCCTACTCCTTTAACAAGCTACTAGTAATCATCTCCAAGTGTAACTTTCTGGGGAAATTTATTTTATTTAAGGCTAGAGAGAATGTCTCTCTGACCTATCATGTGCTTGGAAGCACCACTATGTATGATCCATGTATCCTCACTAGGTGACATTGATCTTGAGAGGGCAGAGATTAAGACAGTCTTCAATATTTTCTTTAATCATCTTCGTGGGTGGCTCTTCATCTTCAACTATATGGAAATGGTGCCTTTTGTTCCTCTTCTTGTATTATTATCTTCTATCTGGACAATTCTTAGCAATATGTTCCATCTTGTCACAATGGTAACATTGGTAGGATGAGAAATCCTTTTCTCTTCTTTGACCTTTCTTAAACTTTTGGAATCTCCTTAGAGGGTGAGATTCTTGATGAGAGTTGTTGAATCTCTTTGGGGAGTGAGATTCATTGTGTTGATGAGTTTCCTTCTAGAAGTAAGACCTCTTCCTTCCTCCTTTAGTATGAGAAGCTAGGGCTTGATATTCATCTCTTGATAGTATTGTTTCTCGGTTAGCTACTCTTACTTCTTCTTGAATACATTCTTCCCACAAACTGTCAAAATGTACGTAGTTCCTCCTTTCTGGCATAAATGGTTTGGATGAATGCATCCCAAGGTCTTGTGAGACCATTAAGAGTTGTCATTATGAGTTCATATTCATCTAGAGTATCACCAATTGCTTCCAGTTGTTCCTTGAATTGTGATATTCTAGAGAAATATTCATGAACTATTTCTCCTTTCTGCATCCTTGTACTTTTGAGTTGAGTTCTTAGATTCATCTTCTGGTTGATGGTCTTTCCTTCATACATTTCGGTTAGGGCATCAAACATTTCTTTTGGATTTTTCTTTGAATTCACTTGAGGGATCAAGTGATCTTTAATAGAGTATGCAATGATTCTTTTGGCCCTAACAGTGTCGTTTTGGTGTTTTGTTTTCGCTGCAACATCAGTAGGATCCGGTAAATCTTCTTTAATGAATATTGCTAGGTCATTCTCTTCAAGAATGAGTGTAATCCTATACTTCCAGGCATGAAATTTATCCACACCTTCTAGATTGTCAACAAGCCTAGTGCTTGCAGACATCTTGACCTGGAGCTAGGAAAATGACCAAAATTTGAAAATGATCATAATTTAAATATGAACTTACCAGGAGGTGTGCTTGGCTAAGACGAGTATCTTGGTGTAGTCAAATTTCATAAAAACCAAATTTTCCCCTTCAAACTGGGCCTGCAAAAATCTAGATTGGTACTTCTGGTACTGTGTCTGGTGTCCTAGTTTTTTGGTTTTCTAGTACCAATGAAAACTAGGGTTTCACTTTTCAGGAGTTCTGTCCACTAGAAAAGTGCGCTGAGGCTGCTAAAGAGTTCGCTAGGATAGGGCGCACTTACTTGATGAGTTTTAGTCTGACATTCCTCTTCAATAAAAAACCCTAATTTTATTGTACGACAACAGTGACGTTTTTGCTTATCCAATGAAAGGTGCTCTCTTCAGCTTAGCTCAGATTCCATGTTAATTTTTGAGCTATTATTATGTTTCTTTTCAATTTACTAGATAAAAATAGCATAGGTAGGATCACTTAGAGAAACACAATCAAAATATACACAACATTTATCTTGGGAAACCCTCATGGGGGAGAAAACCCAACAAAAACTTCCTTAATATAGATAGCCAATACAATGCCAAGACAATAAACCAAAACACTAGAGAATATCCAACACTGAGCAATGCACCTCTCTCTTCCTTCTTCTCCCAACTGCAGCTACCAAACTTGCATACTTGATGAGTGAATGAGTGAGTGAGACAATGAGGCGCTAGCCTCCTTTATTTATACTAGCTGGTAGGCGCTAGAAAGGTGTCTCTTCACTAGGCAGGGCCGACTTCTCTTCTTAGTGGTTAAAACCCCTTTAATTAGGCCTAGGGTCCGAATTCTTAATTTGCATAATATAATTAGGGTTTCACCAATCCACAAAAGGGGATTTGGTCAAAGCCCGACATGATCAATCCACAATAGGGGATTGATTTGATGAATAATAAATCAATAATAAATAGAATACTCTTTGCAGTTACAATATTTCAACAAGAGGAAGAACCTCAAAGGGAAGAAAAATAGGTAGATCCTAAAGAAGAGGGAGATGACGAGATATTGGTCAGAGAGTTCTAAACCAAAATTTGAAGTACCTATGTATCCAGGAAACCTAGATGCAGAGGAGTTGATTGATTGGATCAGTTCCATAGAAAATTATTTTGAGTATGAGAATGTGGATGATGAAAAGAAAGTGAATTTTACAGTAACCAAATTGAAGGGCCATGCATCCCTTTTGTGGGAAGATGAAATCGTCATTTTTTCCCCAAGAAAAGTTGAAGAGGCGTATCAGTATGCTCTCAAGGAAAAGGAGAAATTATCCAGAAAGTAAACACAAAATCTGAGGGGTAGAGGTAGAAATTTATGAGAAAGAGGATATCAAAGTGGTAGAGTTCAGCAACTCATGTTAGCAAGAACAATCACTAAGAGTTAATGAATATTTTAGAGGTAGAAGACCTTACACAAGAGGTAGAGGTAGAGGGATTTTGGAAAAAAAATTAGTTACAATAAATATGTTGGTTGTAACATCCCTAGTTTTAATTCCCACAAATTATAATGTAATTGTATAGATGTCATTTAGGCTAGTGAGATGATATGTTTTGGGGGCTCGAAATCCCGTATTGACTAAATGGTAGAGGGTCAAACTATGTATTATGTACATTGAAATGATTAATAAAATTAGTAATCATTGGTTGTGATTTGAGAGGGATGAAAACTATGGGGAATATGTTTCCACAAGAGAAGAGAGGGTTCCAAGGGGGGAATATTCATGGGTATTAATCCAAACCCACATTCTTGAATTATTATCATTGTGTAAACCTTTTACTTTTTTGTTGAGTGTTCCCAAAGCCAATCATTAAACTCATGTAAGAGGGTGGGTGTGAGACTCACATCCCATATTTATTGGGGAGCATGGGGATGAAGTAAAATTGACATTGGGCAGAGTGAGCAGTGAACTGGCTTAAGAAAAAGGAAATTCGTATTGTCAAAGAGGACATTTTTTACATGCAATTTTTGGGTAGCAAAAGGGGAGTTGAGTGTTGGGAAAAGCACCATAAAAACTGTGCTTTAAGGCAGCCATTGTTTGACTGTGTTTTATGCTGGAAATGTGGCATGTGTGCCTATAAAACAGGCTATAATCCTGTAATGCATTTTCCTGTTGAGGAAATGGCTCAAGAGCCTTGTGAAGGTTGTTGTGAGCACTCCTAGAGCAGTTGAGAGTTCTTGGAAGTCCCCAAATGAGAAATTATTGTCCAACCGAGTGCACTGGAAGCCTTGATAAATGAATGGTACATATCGATGGACTGGGAGCAGTGAAGGAGGTACAGGGGGTACATTGCTTGGGTTGTGCAAATTGTGGGGAAGAGAGTTGGTGGATTGGAACTGTTGTTGGAGTAGAACCTGGGTTTGTAGTTGTTAAATATGGAGAGTGTACAACTATGGGGACCGGATCTCCTTGTGGAATCATAACCTCAACTCAGGGGTGGGATGTTGTTGAGAGAAAATGAACAACAACACCTATGGTTGGGAGGTTCATCCTTCATATGCAGCGAGTTGGTTATATTTTATAAACAAATAAGTGTTTTGTTGTTTTATTATGATTATTCCACTATGTAAATGAATATTTGAATGTTGTGTGCTTACTAGATACATTCAAATTTTTATATATTCTATTATATGCATGGGTAAATCAACATGGTGTTTGTTGTAATTTTTATGGGATTGTTGCCCCTTGGTTCAATTTTATATTTATGGGGCGGAAACCTTGTATTGACTAAATGGACGAGGGACGAACTATGCATTATGTACATTGAAATAAATTAATAAAAGTAGCAATTTTTAGCTATGATATGAGAGGGATGAAAACAATGGGGGTTATGACAAGAGATAGGGATCCAAAGGGGAAATATTCATGAGTATTAATCCAAACCCACATTCTGAATTATTATGATTGTGTAAACCTTTTATTTTGTTGTTGAGTGTTCCCAAAGCCAATCATTAAACTCATGTAAGAGGGTGGGTGTGAAAGTCACATCCCATAGTTATTGGGGAGCATGGGGCCAAAGTACAATAAACATTGGGCAGAATGAGCAATCAACTATTTTGAGAAAAAAAAAATTGTATGGCCAAAGAGGATAGTTTTTATAGGCATATTTTGGGAAGCAAGAGGGGAGTTGAGTGATGGGAAGAGCACCAACCATGTTGTGCTTGGAAGAAGCCATTATTGGGTTGTTTTTTATGCTATAAATGTGGCTTGTGTTCCTGTAAAATGGGATGTAAGCTTGTAGTGCATTTCCTTTCCCTGTTGAGGAAATGGATCAAGAGATTTTTGAAGGCTGATGTGAGCACTTCTGGAGAAACTGAGAGTTCTTGGAAGTCCCCAACTGAGATATTTCCTATATAATCAAGTGCATTGGAAGCCATGATAAACAAATTGTACAACTCGATGGACTGAGAGCATTGAAGGGGTACATTCCTTGGGTTGTGCAAGTTGTTGGGAAGAGAGTTGGTGGATTGGAATTGTTGTTGGAGTAGAACTTGGGTTTGGGATTGCTGAATGTGGAGAGTGTACAACCAAGAGGGACAGATCTCCTTATGGACTCATATTCTCAGCTTGGGGGTGGCATGTTGTTGAGAGAAAATGGACAACAATGCATATGGCTGGGAGGTTCATCCTTCATATGGAGCTAGTTGGTTATATTTTATAAATAGATAAGTGTTCTCTATTGTTTTTATTATGATTATTCCATTGTGTAAATAAACTTTTGAATTTTGTGTGTTTTTTTTGTGCTTACTGGATGCATTGACACTTTTATATATGTTGTTATATGCATGGGTAAATCAACATGTTGGTTTTTGTAATTTTTATGGGCCTGCTACCCCTCGGTTTTCTTTTATATGTATGGGGAATTTTTAAATTCGTATTTAGCAGGCTAATTTTTTTCTAGAGTGATAACAGTCAAATGGGGAATGATAACAGTCAGATGGGGAATGTAGGTACGTTATAGAATGGTATCAGAGCCACAGGTTCAACACCAAGCCTACATGGGCCAACAACAACACAAAGAAGCTAGAATTGCATATTTAAAGTTCATAGGATGTCTGTGATGTGTTTGTCAAATTTTCCAGGAAAAATTCTAGGAAATTGCTTGCAATTTTGGGAAAATCAAGCTTAGGTATTAAAATACCCAATTTTTAATCTCTAGATGAACATTTTCAGGATTGGAATGGGCCAAATTTGGGATTTGTAGAGTCATCATGGAGAAACTGGGAAAAAGGCCCAATTTCTGAAGTGAAATTCATTGAGAAATTGACACAGGAGTGTCGAATTTTGGGTGCATAGGTAGAATGGACATGTGCATGGTTGAAAAATTGGCCATAAAAATCTTAATTTCATAGTTTTATGATGGCCATGGAAAAAATTTTGAAATTATGCATTTTTGAAAAAACTCAGAAATTTTTCTATACCATGACATCAACATGACGTGGAGGTCACATGGCAGTGAAATGGAAGTGGTGACATGGAATTACACAGTGGTAGGATGGTGGAATGATGGAATTTGATGACATGGTGGTGGGGTGACCAATGGAGTGGTGATTCGATACCAAAAGCGTTATCAAATCACTCACAAAGTAGTTTTGAGAGATTTCTTGACGATGCAAAACCAATGAAAACGTGCCACATATCAGGGCATTTTTGTGGTTTCACATCATGGAGGGGGTGTTAAACCTCGAGCATGTTGGTGATGTGAAATTTCTTTCCCATTGTTGATCTTGTGATCATCTCTGGCATTCGATCGGGGGAGCATGAAAGTTCGTGTGTAGAAGGGAAAGGGAGCATGATGGAACGCACCCAACCCTGTAGCCTATGTAGGGGCACTAGGTGGATGTTTAGTAGGCGATATGGGACCCTCCAATGGCATGGGCCATTGTGGTGGTTCCAAGTGGCATTTGGTATGGGTGGGTCCAAAAATAGAAATACTTTATTGTTTATAAAATGTGGAAAAGGTAAAGTAGAGAAAGAGGAGAGAGAGAGAGCGGGGGGGGGAGATGATGAAGGCTAATGGGGCAGGGCCAAGGTGGCCAAGGGGTCGATATGGAATCACCTCAAGGTTCCATGTGGATCTAGAATGATATATCAACTGTTTTTTCAGCATTAACCAGTCAAAATGTTTGGAAAAGTATAGTGTTTTTGTAGGTCATAATATTGCAAGGCCTTTTTGAGGCCATAAACGACATTTTGAGGAAATCAAATTCTATGAGAATAGGGTGTACCCTTGGTACACTCTACCTAAAAAACTTAAATAAAAGATCTTGGGAAGATATTTCCAATGATCTATTCTGAGCACAAGACAAAGCTCGTATGATAAAGTTACCGTGGAAATAATGAGGTATATTTTTAGTACCAGTTTACTTCCATAGGGCATACATTCTTGCTCCAAAGTCAATTTGGGGCCCAGGGGTGGTCTATGGAAATATTATGGACCATATAATTCAGCCATGGAACCATATTAGGAATTTGGGTACATAAAAATGTACATGAAGAGATGGAAGGAACTTGTAGCATACATGACTAAAAATGGGAAAATAGTCAAAACTTTTTGCGAGCCATAACTATCAACCTAGATGGAGGTGATATTTTGACAGATCATTCAGAAGGTAGTCATGAACATACCTAATTGAGATTCGTTCAAAATACCAAAGGAGTTGGTGTAAGGATGCATGAACAAGGCTAAAATTTCTAAGCCAACATAAAGTGTAAAGGGGACAAGTTGTCATTTCCAGATTGTTGTAGATTTGACTGGAGCATCAATTTGACAATATGAAAGTTATCATGAATTCCTTGTTGACATTGTTTTATGTGTCTCTTATGAAATTTTACTTGGTTTCTGAAAGATTCACCTCTGTAAGTGGAACAAGTGGGTGTTTGATATTATCTGCACTAGGGTGAAAGGTGCACAAAAGGGGTAAATTGGAAATATTTGATTTCCTATAACTTTCTTCTCAGTGCTTAGAATTGAGAAAGAAAGTAGTCATTGGAAATATATTGGATAGGAGAGTCTAGATATCCACTCATAAAATTATTTTTGAGTCGAAGAATCCTCTTTTGATGTTTTGGAAACACCAGAAAGACATTCTCCTTAGATTGGCCATGTGACTTGGTTAAGGAGAATAGCCCAGGTGTAGTATTTATCCTTGATCTTGTGACTTGACAAGGACCAAAAAATACTTGAGGTACATATGCATCAGGAAGACATTCTCCTCATATTTCCATGTGACTTGGCTAAGGAGAATAGTCTAGGGTGTTGATGTTCTCCATGTATTAGCATCGGGCAGACATTCTCCTCAAATGGCCATGTTGTTGAAATATTGTAACTTCAAAGAATATTCTACCTAAGAGGGAATGTTGAATAATATTATTATATTATATTTATTAATTAGGCCCTATTGTGCCTTTGTAAAAGTCGGCCCTTTTGTGCCTTGAAAATAAAATGTAAATTAAAAGGGTAAAGTGACAGGTTGGATCAGACCAAATTATAGGTTGGCCAGAACATTATTTATAAGAGAATCCAACGCCTCATTTGGACACAATCACCATCTAGCTCTGCAGTGCGCAACTCTTGGAGGAGAATCTACTGCAACTAGGGGTGATTTCAAGAAGGTTCTTGGTCTGTGTCTTGGTATATCTTGGTTAAGTAGTGTGCTACTCTTTCCTAGCGAAGGAGTAGTGGAGGATCTTCTGCTTTGTTTCTGGTCTATCTATATTGATGAAGTTTTACTAGGTTTTCTTCCCCGTGAGGGTTTCCCAGGATAATTTGTGTGTCTCTATTGTTTCTATGATTACCTCTCTTTCATTGATCTTATTTATGCAACTAATGAGCTAAATGATTATAATAATAAAGAAGAATTGTAACTTCTAGTTGTATAAGTAAAACTTGAACATGGTATTAGAGCAGGCCTGAAAGAGCCCAACTCACAATCCAGTTTTTAGTATTGCAACTATTGCAGAATTAGGGTTTTGGCATAAAACCTAAGTGTGATGTTTTCCCTGTTTAAGGACGTTGGGGGAAGTAACCACATCTAGGAGTTCACCCTAGGAGGGCGCATCTATTCCATGGATCAGAATTCTGAAATTTGAAGTTTGAAAAAATTAGGGTTTCCTCATAAAACCCTAAGTTACAGTTGAAGTACCAATTGTAGTTGCAGTACCAGTTGCAGTTGTAGTATCAGTTGCAGTTGCAGCATTAGTTGCAGTTATAGTGACAGTTCCTTTGTTCCATTTGTAACACCAATCGCACTACTAGTTCCTTCATGCCAGTTGCAACACAAGTTGCAGTGTCAATACCAGTTGCAGTACCAGTTGTAGTGAAAGTTTTTGTGAAATGTTGGGACCGATTTTTGTTGTCCTAGTGCGCCTTAACCTATCAAATATCCAGCTAACTTTAAGTTAAAATTTGAAGAACCTTTGAATTTTTAAAGGTTCATGATTGCTTGCCACTTTTGTCGGATGGTGCCACTACCTATCGATGTTGTCAAAGGTATGTACTTAGATATGTTTAAACTATATCATTATTTTAAAGGGTATTTGCAAGAGAAAGGATCTTTTGTCTAAAAAATAATCGTAGATCTAGAGGGATCTCATATCCAGCACATTCAAAGGAACTATGCACCCCAAGTTTGATTACTTTGATATGCCTCTACTTGCTATGGCATTATTGTAATCTTATGAATATCCAGGTTGAATTTTGATCTGTTGAAGTTATCATACTAACCATTGGTCAAAATTAAAGTCAAAGTATTAGATTGATTAAAGTTGAGATTATAGATTTTATTCCCTAACTTAGATTTTTTTCAAGATAGCATATTGTCTTAGCACAGAGGACAGGTTGAATAAAATACTTGTCATATTGAGTGAAAGAGACTTGGAGAAAAAACAACACACTCATTCTTGAGGACAAGTCTCCAGGTTCCAAGTTTGATTAATTAAATTGATAAGATTCGAAATTTCACATATCAAATTTGATAACTACCACATTATAAGTAAGCACTACAGTTGTGATAACAAATCTTTGAAAAGTTTCAGTATTGAACACCTGGTAACATGTGAGAACTATTGAGATAAATGCTTATTGTAATTATTTACTAGATATAACTAACATATCCTCTAGGAGAAACTTTTTGTTTTGGTTCCATATTACCATGGAGAAATGATTGATCACAACACTAGAAGATTATTTCTTTCATTTCTTATTATTGTATTTCCTACTTGTTATTCTTGTTTCAGGCAAGTCAAAAGTGATAGCTCTGAAGGAGATATTGTGATGATTGTTCTCACTATTGTTTTTATTATTATTATAAAGAGCATTATCCTTGTCTATTGTTTATCCCTTGTTGTTCTTGTTCCGGGTAGGTCACAAGTGATAACCCTGAGGGAGCTATAGTGATGGTTGTAAGAGGAAACACATTAGATGAGACATGGAGAAGACTATCCAAGTTGTATACATGACCGTATACATCCATGTATTGAAGAAGAAGAAGAAGAAACTACTTTTGAGATACATAGATCTCATATGGAGATTGATTGTAAGGAGCAGAAGGCTCCAAAGATGACCGAACATTAGAATAAAACTTGGAGTAGACTTGGTCAATGGATAATGAAGCCACCTTGAAAGGAAGAAAAATTCATTTCAATTCTGACTCAAATTTTCATATTAAGACTTGGTATTCAAAACCAAGTATATCTTGTAGAGACTCTAAATTTTTTGTATATTCAAAATAAATCAAGGCTCGTAGGGAGCAGAAAAAGTTAGTAGAGCCAGAAGGGCCTACCCAAAACCATTGTAGTAACTAGGAAGATACCGATATGGTCTCGTGACCCTTGAAATATGAAAATTCATATAGAATTGATGAACCATATCATGAGAAGAAAATGGCTCCATCAGTGGTGAGGCAGGCGGCCCCACCAAGTACCAGCTCAGAAGGAGCTAGAGTTCAGAGGGATTCAACTCTTACAATACATTAAAGAGGAGAAACCTCCATAGGACCATTCATGGAGATGCATAAGCTTGATTTGTGTCTAGAGAATTCTCCCAGCAAGAGGGAGAATACTATGATGAGACACTTTCTCTAGTAATCGAAGAAATAGTTCCAATGTTCATGAAGAAAGTCAGAACCAACACATGATTATTCAGATTGAGTTGCAGTTGAGCAAGTGTACCAGGTTGGTACAATGTGATGTGAAAATTTGGTTCAAAGTATGGGACATGAAGACTCATGTCTGCAAGTTGAAGCAAGCTCCAAGATCTTGATATGGCAGGATTGATAGTTTTCTAATGAGCTTGGGCTTTACCAAGAGTAAACAAGATCCCAAAATTTACATCAAGATTGAGAATGATGGACCAATTATATTGTTGCTATATGTGGATGACTTATTCTTGACAGATGAAGAAAATCTCATCACAAATTGTAAGAAGAATCTTGCCGCTAAATTTGAAATGAAGGACCTAGACCCGATGCACTATTTCTTAGGTCTTGAAGTATGGCAGGACCCAGAAGAGATTTTCCTTAATCAAGGAAAGTTTGTTGTGGAAATTCTAAAGAGATTCGACATGATGGACTGTAGAACCATGTCCAATCCTATGGAGATGAATATGAAGTTATTGGTTGATACTTCATCAGAAATAGTTGATGTTACTCTATACAGACAGATGATTGGTTCCTTGATGTATCTGACCCATACCAGACCAGATATATGCTTTGTTGTGAACACCTTGATTCAATATCTGGTGGAGCCCAGATGTTCTCACCTTGTAGTTTCAAAGCATATGATGAAATTCCTTAAGGGTATGTTGGACTATGGCCTCTATTATACTAGAGATAGTGACTTCATATTGTATGGCTATAGTGATTCAGATTGGGCTGGAAGTGATTCAGATAGAAAAAACACTTAAGGATGTTGTTTATGTTTGGGTTCAACCATGAATCTATGGAAAAGCAAGGAGAAATCCAGTATTGCTCTCAGTACAACATAAGCGGAGTACATTGCAGCATGCTCCACCAGTTGTGAAGCCATATGGCTTCGAATGTTGTTGACAAGTCTATTTGACCTAGATATGGATGTTATCATGATATTTTGTGATAATCAAAGTTGCATAAAGATGATAGAGAACCCAGTGTTCCATGATAAGACAAAGAACATTGAGATCAGGTACCACTACATTCATGACTTGGCATAGAAGGGAGTTGTGAAGCTCCAGTATGTTGGCACAAATCAGCAGGTAGTAGATGTGTTGACTAAGCCTCTGTCTTGTGTGAAGTTTGAGTAATTTTGAGACAATATTAGTGTAGTCTGAAAGGACCTCCCTTGAAAGGGGGAGTGATGTCGATGATACTATGGTATCCTGACCATCAGCGGGGAAAGTTAGTTAGGATTTATATCCTAGGGGATTTATCATCCCTAGATAGATCTTGTGAGGTCTGAATGGACGATCTGTCGGAGTGCCTATGTATGTATATACTTGTTGTGGTCAGTGTTGATGATTGTAGCTATGTGATACATTCTCCATCTTACAAACCTGTGAGGTGTGGATCATTGTTGTTATGTGAAGGCTTTCTCTCAGCTTACAAACCTGAGAGAAAGCCCCTAAGGGTATGTGGTTCTTGCCTGAGATAGAGTTGGGACCGTAGAGATGACCTCCTCCATTCACAGAGTTGAGAAGAATTCCAGATGATTATCCAGTGGGAAAGGCGATCTATTCAGTTAGGATGTGCCTGTGGCTGAGCACAAGGTGAACGTGTGAAATCCCAAAGTGTTGGGTGCATCACCATGAGAACATAAATGAATATGATGCATTAGCCCCCTCTGAGAATCGGAGTTGACGAGAAGACTCCAGATGATTCTCCTTTGTGAGGCAATGGGAAATAATATCTATAGAGTGGACGTGCATGTGGATGAGCACAGGTGAACGTGTGAAGATCTGGTTCTTCTATGTAAAGAAGTGAATCAGAGTTATGACATCCCTATGGATGTGCCCCTAGTGCATGAGCACTAGAGGGTGTATCATATCCTTTTCTATATACTTTTCAAGAGTCATACCTACCTGTAACCCTAATTGTTATGTAAAGGGTACAGGTCGGACCCACCTTAATATGTTTAATAATAAATGTAAAAGCTAATTAATATTAATATTAATATTAATAATAATAATAGTATGTCTTAGAGAGGTCAGACCTATTGAGCCAATAGACACTTCAGTTGATAGGAAAAGTCTAATATAAGTAAAGGGAAATTCCCCATTGTGAAAAACACATCTTTATGGTGAGTTTGGAAATTTCAGCAAGTACACTTCTTTGGAAAAATGTGTGCACCTGTCTTGGACACTAGAGTTCTAGGGTTTGAGCACCCTCTTGTGTTCTAGGTCTTTCTTGGTGGTAAAGGTATTTCTATTGAATATTATAGAAAAGGATTTGGATGGGTTTTCTTCCCTTGTTCAGAAGGGTTTCCCAGGATACATTTTGTGTTCTTATGCATGGTGCTTCTTCTTGTGATCTTGGTTGTTGTAGCATCTATGGTTACGGGTAAATCATAAAATGGAATGAACTTCATGATTAACCTAATGATTATGAAAAATCAACATGGTATCAGAGCATAGGTCTTGAAAGAACCCATTGCACAAGCATCTACCAAGTCTCATCTTTTACCAGTCATCCTTCCTCTTCTGTAGAATCGTACGACCCTCCTAGGGTTTCCAGAAAGTTTGTACGGCCCTCTTCTCTTGGGTGTTTTATCCCCTTAAAACTTGAACATTGGGACTAATTTTGGCATAGAAGAGTACGACCTCTTCCAGCGCATCTCCAAAATCTCTCAAAATGAAATTCCGAGAAATTTTGTTTTTTGGCCCTAGGGTTTCTAGGGTGCCGAAATTTCCTGCAAAATATTACTTCTAGATTTCTGAAGAAACATTTTCCTGAATCAACAAGAATTCCTGTGATACTATCAAATTGATTGTTGGCAGTCATAAGTCCAATATAATCCAAGTTTTCTAACTTAACCTAATCACTAGGTTCTCAAAATCCAATTGGCAAGAATTTGAAGAAACCAATGAAATGAAGAACATAACTTTGGTAAAATATAGGCTTGATGGAGCAAGCAACTTCAGCCCCTGTAAATCAAAGATTCTAGTCACTCTTGAAGAAGATGATCTCTTGGATGTGACAAATAAAGTTCTACCAACCACAACTACAAATATAGAGAAGAAGATAAGAAAGGAACAAGATGTCAAAGCAAGAAAAATAATCTTCCACTCAGTAAGAGATCACCTCTTACCTCGTATTGCAAATATGAACACAACCTACGATATGTATGAAGTCCTAAAAGGAATGTTTGAAAGTGAAAACACTCTAAGAGCTCTTACCTTAAAGAGCCAACTTCAAAGAACCAAAATGACAAAGGGTGACTCAGTTGCACTCTTCTTTATGAAGCTATCATAGATTAAAGAACAGCTAGAGACCATTGGGGAAATCATGTCTGATAGAGAAATTGTCTTAACCACTCTCCAGAATCTTCCAAAATCATGGGATCCTTTCATTCAAAGTATCAGTGGAAGAGAAGTTCTACCAACCTTTGATCGACTATGGACAGATTGCACTCAAGAAGAACTTAGACTTAGAAACAGAGGAGTGGAAGATTCTTCATAAGAAAATCATGCTCTTGCACTTCATACAAAGAAGGGAGGAAGATTCAAAATAAATTCCAGGCAAACATTTAAAAGTGAAAAGCCTTTAGCCAATCCAAGTTATCAAAGAAGAGATGCTTCAAAAATTCAGTGCTTCAGATGTGACAAATATGGACATATTGCAAGAAACTATCCAACCAGGAAGAAGGGAAGGCAATATTCTTCCACTGTTGACATTGATCCAGATCCACCTCAAGTGAGTGAAGAAAACAGAGAGGATAAGTACTTCCTCTAAAAGGACATGGCTACAAACTAGGTAAATCATTTGATTTATAATTTTATAGTTGATTGTGTTTTTCAAATAAATGAAGGATATTATTACTAGTACAAGAGATCTCAAAGAATTGGACCATTATCCCTGGTATGGGAGTTTAAACCATATTTAATTTGTTCATTATACAAGAACAAGCAGAAACGTTGTCCCTGTAAAGGAGAAAGTCCTTTTAAAGATCTAGAAAATCTCAGATGAATATTAACAATAAGATTATTACCTTCTCCCCCTTCAACATTTCAAAGGGAGACAGACTTTATCCCAATTGATCCAGTTGTTCCAGCCGATATATTCATAGATATTGCAGTAATTCCTAAAAGGCCTACCTAAAACCACTCTGCAAGAGGCAGAGAAACATACAAGCCTCTCAAGGCACATTCTGAGAAAGAAAAAGAGATTTTTGAGCTATCCTGCAGTCATGACACACTTTGTTTATGTTGAGACTCTTTGTCTTAGAGACTAAATGAGAGAACTAGTATCGTAAGATGCCATAACAGAAAAATACCAATATATCTTAAAAAATGATGCATAAGATAGTATTCAGGGATCAAAAAGGGAAGTTTGTGGTAACTTCTAAATGGATCTATATGATCAAGCATGCAGTTGATGAAAGTGTCAAGAAATAGAAAATGAGATCTATAGCCAGAGGTTTCTCACAAACAGAGGGAGTTTTCTATAATGAGACACTTGATCCAGTAAACCTAATACACTTCCATCTGTACTATCATCCATGAGTTGGAAACTATATCAGATAGATAGATTCTTTTTTAGTTTGGATCTCAACAAGAGTGTTGTTGATCCAAACCTATATCATTACAGTAAGGTGACGAGAGCTTGATTTTGATGACTTATCCATAAATCCTTGTTGTTGGATAGAAGTAATCCTTGAATTCTAAATTCAAGATGAAAAATCTAAGTATGATGCACAACTTCTTGGGACAAGAAGTATGACAGAAAACCGATGAGATTTTCATGAGTCAAGGAAAATATACAGTGGGAACATTAAAGAAGTTTAGTATGACAAAATTAAAATCCATTGTGATGGATCGAAAGAAGAAGATTGACAACAATTCAGACAAGACTGATCCATAGTTGTTTCGATCACTGATGTATCTGGTTAACACCAGACTTTATTCATGCCATACAGTGAATGGGCTTAGTCATTTCATGAGTCAACCAAGACAGACTCACTAGATGACAACAAAACATGCATATATGAGGCGCAGTTGGATATGGCCTGAGATATGCCTCTAGTATGAACCTGAGTTTGCAGTACATGACGATTTAGATTGGGAAGAAAGTACAGTCGACCGAAATATCACATCTGATTGATGTTCCACCATGAAGTTTGTCATGGTTTCTTGTTGCAGCAAAACTTTGTGGCCTTGAGTACCATAGAGGAAGAGTATGTAGCAATGAATGTGCGAAGCAATGTAGCTTCACAAACTTCTAACAGATTTACTTGACCACGAGATGGATCATATGATGATAACCAAGAGTTTTGTATAAAGATCCTTAAAGAACCCAGTGTTTCCTAATGGATTGAAACACGATGAGATATCCTTATGTCAGAGATATGATGTAGAGGAAAATTGTATACTTGCAGTACCTTCCTACACCTGAGAAGACTGCAGACATTTACACCAAATAAACTTGGTGAAGAATGCCTTCCTAGTTGAGAGGGAGCATTGATGACTCCATCCAAAAACAAAATTTAGAGTACATTCGTATGAGACTTGGCATGATGAAGAATGCCTCCCTAGTTGAGAGGGAGTGTTGATGATTGCAGCTATGTGGTACATTCTCCAGCTTACAAAACTGTGAGGTGTGGATCATTGCTGCTATGTGAAGTCTTTCTCTCAGCTTACAAACCTAAGAGAAAGCGCCTAAGAAGGGTATGTGGTTCTTGTCTGAGATAGATCTGGGAACTTAGAGATGACCTCCTCCATTCAGAGAGTTGAGAATAACTCCAGATGATTATCCATTGGGAAAGGCAATTTGTTGAGTTAGGACGTGCCTATGGTTGAGCACAAGGTGAACGTGTGAAATCCCAAAGTGTTGGGTGCATCGTCATGAGAACAGAAATGAAGATGATGCATTAGCCTCCTCTAAGCATCAAATTTGATGAGAAGACTCCATATGATTCTCCTGTGTGAGGCAGTGGAAAATACAATCTATAGAGTGGACATGCCTGTGGACAAGCACATGTGAACGTGTGAAGATCTGGTTCTTCTGTGTAAAGTAGTGAATCAGAGCTATGACATCCCTATGGATGTAAGGTCTCTCCCAACAAAGCCTTATAAAACATAAATAAATTTAATAAGAGAAGTGATGCCCTAACATATTTACAATTCCTTAGTCAACATATATCAATTCATAACCAGCATATAACCATTCAGCATAATTAAAAATATATGAGCAGATCATAATAAATTACATAACACAACATAATAAAGAAAATGCATACCTCTAACTAATGCTACTGTTGTCCCCAACTCTGCTTGATGCACTGCCTAAAACCGTCTAACCACCCAACCAGCTAGGAACAAAGCCTCTATGGCTCCCTAGCTCCAGGATTCCATAAGGATTCCTGGCCCCTGAGCCCAAAACTCCCAGCAACAGGTGCCCTTGTCTCAGTCCTCCCACAAGCTTCTCCATCCAAAACCAGTAATACAGTCTTCCAATCTCCCAAAAAAAAAATTCCCCAATATAGTCTCCCCTATGAAAAATAATGCACACTGCCAAAAGTCCCATTCTCCCGAGTGTTTTTCCCCCTCATATCCTCCTTCCCCCCCCCCTCTCATTCACCGACTTCTCCCTTTCATTAAGACTCACCCACGTTATCCCTCCATTCAATGCCAACCACCTTATCCCCTTATCCTTAATGGTTCCATCATTCGATACAAAATATTAATTAATAATTTATTAATATCTCCAACATAAAATTTAATAATTTATTAAACCAATATCCCTTAAACCAATATTTAATTATGATAATTTAATTAATTAAACTAATATACATTCAACAAATATTTAATCAGGACAATTAATTAATTAATTAATTAAATTAATATACTTTAAACAAATATTTAACTATGACAATTAAATWATTTAACAAGGGTTGTTACATACACCCACCCTTCAGAAAACTTCATCCTGAAGTTTAAGTATTTTATGATACAAGGGAAAAGACACATGGTTCACACATTCATATCAAATAACCGACATTACTAGTAAGTAAGCCAAGAAAACTCATACATACTAGTGTACATGTACAAGAAATGTATGTGTAGCTAGTACATACAAGTCTCGTGCATGTACTAATAACAATAACTATCACCCTTATAGTAATTTATGTATGCATCCAATCTAATCAACAAGACTATTCATTTTATAAAATATAATAAATTAATGAAATGTTTGTGAATTCCCTTAATTACAATAATCTATCTCAACAATTTTATTTAGACAATTGTGGTTTGGTTACGTAATTATGAATATTCATATATACACATTTTATTTTTAGAAAGAAAACAATAAATTCCACAATAAGGCAAATCTCCTTACACTCTCAACTATTTCTACTCATCCTTCCTCCCTAACTTACTTCCATCTTCCATTCATATCCTTCCTCTGTTGGACTATCTTGGAGCAACAACTATATTTACCTAACTCCAAATAGATCCCGTAAGCGGAAGTGTCACTATCTTGACCAAGATTCCCCAGCAAGCAACTGACAATCATCATCACACGTCTAGGGGAGCGTGAGCTAACACCGTCCCCCCATGACTCCAAGTTTCGAAGGATACACGGTGGGAAATGCCTTCACCCCTCCTAACAGGACTAGGGTCCATACCCTACAATGGAATATACAGTGGCACCATGTTGCTGGGAGTTTTGTCATCGTTTATTCGGTTTTGGGCAGTTTCACCTCCTGAAATCCTGCACTAGTCCACATATCATATCAATGTATCCAACCAATATAATTTCACATACAAATATTCATACCATATTGTTTCTTGGTCGGTGGTCATGACATCCACTTTCATCACTATTATCCCTTGGCTATTTCATAGCCCAATAACCTGCAGATTAGTCTGTGACACAAACTCGTACATATCTATGCATTATCATCATGTAATTGCTTACAACCATAATTTCCATACGGTATCCACGTACCAACAATTTTAACAAAGTTTTCAAGTTAGAAATAGATCTCATAATATCCCCATAATCTAATTAACGTTACCCATTCATAGAATTATCATTTACATAATAGATTGCATCATATCCAACATCATTCAAATAGCATTTAAACCTTCATAAGATTCGCATTCACATAGTATATTGCATCATATCCTTCATCATCAATAACACTTAAACATTCATAGAATTTACATTCGCATAGTAGATCACATCATATCCATCATCATCAATAACATTTAAATATTCATAAAATTTACATTCTCACAATATATCGCATCATATCCATCATTATTCAAATATGTTTAAACATTCATAAAGGTTCATACGTCTTAAAAGTTCAAGTGTATCATTTAATAGTTTCACTGTGAATAGAAAATAAAGGTGTTTAGGCCTCGAGTAATCCTAGTTGTCTACGTCAAAAGGTGGCGTTACATACACCCAACCTTCGAGAAACATATTCTCGAGGTGGTCAAAAAAAGTGAGGGATAATCTCGTCGTAATGTCTCGACATCCTCCCAAGTAGCAGATCCTAGACTAAACTTGTCCCACTAGACCTTAACTTGGTCTACCAGACGATTCCTGAGCTGTCGAACTCTACGATCCAATATGCGTAACGATTCTACCGTGAGGGTTCCCACGTCCAATACCTACAATTCCTTCCAATTTAGTTTATGTGATTCATCAGCAACATAATGACGTAGAACAGATACATGAAAAATGTTATGATTTTTATGCAAGTGGGGTGGTAGTACGAGACAATAGGCGACGAGTCCAATTTTCTCTTGGATTTTGAACGGTCCTATAAATAGAGGTGACAACTTTTTCCCATTCTTGAACCGAATGGTACTCCTATTAGGCCTGATACGAATGAAAACTTGATCTCCCACTTTATAACTTCGATCAGTCTTGTGTGCATCTGCATAACTTTTCTGTCTATCTTGTGCTTCCTTTAGTCTCTGCCTAATCTGAATCACTTGTTCCTCCATATCTTGAATCAATTCTGGCCCAACTGTTACTCGGTCTTCTAACCTCTCCCAACTAAACGGCGTTCTGCATGGCCTTCCATACAAAGCTTCGTAGGGTGGCATTCTAATGGAGCTATGAAAACTGTTATTGTAGGCGGACTGTACCAAAGGTAGGTACTTCTCCCAATGGTTTTGATTATCTATGACATACATCCTAAGCATGTCTTCCATGACTTGATTTACTCTCTCAGTTTTTCCATCTGTTTCAGGATGATAAGTTGTGCTTAAGTTCAACTGAGTCCCCAACGCTGACTGCAAACTTGTCCAAAACCTAGAAGTGAATTTGGAGTCCCTATCTGAAATGATCTTCTTAGGTATCCCGTGCAAACGGATGACCTCACTTACAAAAACGTGTTCCACATCAGTGACATCATAAGTGTCTCTAACCGAAATAAAATGAGCACTCTTGGTTAACTTATCAACTATCATAAGGATGGCATTGTGTCTATGAGATGTGAGCGGAAACCCCACAACAAAATCCATGGAAATGACTTCCCACTTGGACATAGGAACATCATGTGGTTGTAAGAGGCCTGTTGGGTGATGGTGGTCGACTTTCACTTGTTGACACTCGAGGCACTTGGAGACAAAATGGACTACATCGCGCTTCATGCCTATCCAGAAGAATAGCTTCTTCATGTCTGCATACATTTTCTTCACACCCGGATGCACACAATAAAGTGCTCTATGGGCTTCCTTCAGTATGATTCTTTGAATATCCCCACTTTCGGGGATGTACATCCTTCCTCGATATCTTAATAGTCCATCTGCTTCCAGACTATATCCTTCATACTTTGGATCTAATTGCCTCCCACTCTGGAGGTTTGAAGTAACCTTTAAATACCAATTGTCTTCATGGAGTTGTGTCAACACAAGTTCCCTCAGATTGACTTTTAAGGGTACCAAGGAGAAGACACGTGGTCTCCTACTCAAGGCATCCGTGACCACATTCTCTTTTCCCATGATATATGAAATACCAAAATCGTACTCACTCATGAACTCACTCCATCGCCTTTGCCTGGCATTCAGATCCCTTTGAGTGAAGAGGTGTTTTAAACTTTGATGGTCCATTTTGAGCTCAAAGTTTCTCCCTACTAGATAGTGCCTCCAAAGTTTCAGAGCTAGCATTACTGCTTCCAACTCTAAATCATGAGTAGCGTAAAGTTCCTCACATTTCTTCAACTTCCTTAACGCATAAGCTATCACTCCTCCATCCTGCATTAGCACGGCCCCCAACCCTTGCTTTGAGGCATCCGTGCAGACTGTGAAGTTCTTTTCCATATCCGGCACCCGTAGAATTGGCGCACTAGTTAGTAACCTCTTAAGCTCGATGAATGCACTATCACATTCTTCTGTCCATTCATACTTGACCCCCTTGCACTGCAAAGTGGTGATGGGTTTCGCTATTTTAGAGAACCCTTCCACAAATCTCTGATAGTAACCTACTAGCCCCATGAAGCTTCTTACCTCATGAGCATTTTTCGACACTGGCCATTCCATAATGGCCTTTACCTTTTTTGGGTCCACAAAGATTCCTTCGCCGGAAATGATATGACCTAAATAGTGAATTTCTTTTTGAAAGAAGGAACACTTCGACAACTTCCCATACAATTTGTTCTCTCGAAGGCAGGACAACACCACTCACAAGTGCTCCTCATGCTCTCTTTCGTTTTTGGAATAGATGAGGATGTCATCTAGAAAGACTTGTACAAAATGGTCTAAGTACTTCCGGAATACGTCGTTCATGAGGTTCATGAATATTTTTGGCACATTGGTTAATCCGAAAGGTACTACCACGAACTCGTAATGCCCAAACCGAGTTCAAAAGGCAGTTTTAGGAATATCTCCTTCATTAATCTTTCACTGGTGATACCCTGATCGCAAATCAATCTTTGAGAATATCATTGCTCCTTTCATCTGATCGAAGAGATCATCTATTCGTGGCATTGGGTACCTATTTTTCACTGTAGCACGGTTCAAGTCCCTATAATCTATACATAGTCGTAAGGAACCATCCTTCTTCTTTACAAAAATTACTAGTGCACCCCAAGGTGAGACACTGGGTATTATTAGTCCTAAGTCGAGTAGCTCTTTCAACTGCATATGCAACTCACAAAGTTATGGCCCTGTCATCTAATACGGAGTCTTGGAAATTGGTTAAACACCAGGTTTTAGCTCAATAGTAAAATCAAGCTCCCTCTCAGGAGGTAACCCTGGTAACTCGTTCGGAAAAACATATTTAAACCCTGACAATATTGGGTACTGATCCAAGAAGGGTCCTTTCCTTTCACTCACTACTTCCACTAAATAAAGTCGACACCCTTGCCTCATGCACCTCTTAACCTTCATAGTTGAGATCAAGCGTAGAGACACCTTTCTCCGTACACCTTGGATCTCTACTGGCCTTCCTTCGTCGTCAACACAAAGCACCCTTTTTGCGAAACAATCTACCATAGCTTGATGGGCTTCTAACCAATCCATTCCAATGATTAGGTCATACACCCCGAGAGCAGTGACGTATACCTTCAACCTGGTAGTACACACTCCCAGGTCTACTAGACAATTATCAACGCTAGGTCCTACTGCTTGTTTTTCCCCCGAATCCATCTCGACTTGTTTAAAGTCATCGTGCTTGTAGGCTTCCAACCCACTATTTTCTAATGCAGATGGTGAAATGAAACTATCTGTAGCACCAGAATCAAATAAAATTTTAACATTGATATGATTTAGTGTACCTGACGACTCCACCACTGTGGATTAATGTTCTTCCTGGCGATTATTAACCGCTGCGTAAATCTGGTGGCTACTACTTGCTCTTCCCATCGGGGCCTTTCCTTCTCTATGCACAAATCTTGATTATAACTTTGGGCAGTCACACTGGTAATGGGGTCCTCCACATCCCCAACATGTTACCCGAGATTGAACTTACGTACTGCTTTGTGACGGTCTCTGAAATGAGTTCCTTCCCCTGGAACCCCTGCCCCTATTAGTTTCTCCCTGAGATGGTCGTGGACCTGCCTGCGTCGTTGGTGATGAGCGAGATGTTGCACTCACTACCATTGAAATACCTGTGGCGACTATCCTTGGTGTGACTCTATTACCATATGGAGGTGGCCTGGAGCTCCCTCCCCTGGAGAAGGTCCTAAGGGCCTTCCCGACAAATCCAGGACGATGTGGAAAGATCAATCTCGTCCCTCCATTTAAGTTAATGTGTTCCTTCGCATAATGTGCATTTTCAACTGCTTCCGCTACTGAAGACAGTTTCCACATCCACACCATGGCCCTTATCTTAGGGTTTAACCCATAGACAAAGCATTCTACCTGTCGTTGATCATTATCCATGTATGAAACATATTTGACCAATTCCATAAACATGATCTCGTACTCTTCCATGATCCTGTTCCCTTGTACTAGAGCATGAAATGCTCCCACCTGTTGTTCCTCGTAGTAAGCTGGTAGATATTTCCTTCGGAACATTTCCTCAAAGAGTTCCCAAGAGACGGTGTCTGGGGTAAGGTGAAACTTCCTCTCCAGATTGCCCCACCAATTCAAGGCACTGTCTCTCAACTGAAAAATCGCTATCTTTGCCTTTGACGTGGACGCATAGTCCCTTAAGGAGAAACACCTTGTCATGCCTTCCAACCATGCCTTCCAACCATGCCTCTGCATGTTCACTGGCACAACCCCCGGCAAACTCTGGAATTTTGATCTTCTGCAGTTCTCTAGTGATGTCTTCGGGTGGAGGCCCTCCCCCTGAATCCCTCAACGCTTAAGGATTACCCATTCCATATGGTGGGGTTTCCACTTTGATCCCTGCTGGCTGACGCCCCTTTAATGTCTCATTTATGGCCTCCAAAGAGCGTAGAATGAGAGCTAATTCAGGTGACGGTGGTGGCGGCATTGGTGGTCCCTGCGACAATGCCCCTCTGCCTCGATTTCCTCGAGTCCTGACCATCCTGTATAAATGAATCTGCATCGAACAAAAGTTTGTCAGGGTGAGTCTAGGACAATTCACATTTGCGCAACTTAAACTAGAAAACAGGGTTAGGCGTAAGTTTTTTTTTACTTATCTCTAAACAGAGGTTACTCTCTTTCAGGGAAGTGGCTAGGTCAGGGTCAAAAGCCTCTAAGATCGATGTCTTCACCTAAGAAAAATATTGACCCTCTCGTCTGGTAGTTACGCTAGCATTGTACCACACTCGCCTATTCCTCTAACTTACCTTCCTAGCGTGCATGGAACCCCTCCCTATTATCCTAGTCTAAGTCCTCTAAACTTTTCGTTTAAAACTAATTAACATGATTTCTAATCATAATTTATCATTAACATTGATCACTCACTTAGTTAATTAATCATTCTAATTTATTAGTTACTAATAAATTAATCACTTTAAGTAGTTTTAAATTTACACATGAATTTAGAACATCAATTTAAATATAATTTAAACATAATTTTAAATGTAAATAAATTTAAAATATTTTAAAATTAAACTATTAATTAAAGCATAGATTTTAAACATAAATTTAAAACATAGATTTAGATATATTTAAACATAAATATATCTAAATTTAGAACATAATTTAAAATTTAGGTTAAATTTATATAAAATATAAATTTAAATATAATTTGTATCCTTTGTTATATATTGTTCAAGAGTCATACCTACTTGTAACCCTAATTGTTATGTAAAGGTACAGATCGGCCCCACCTTAATATGTTTAATAATAAATGTAAAAGATAATTAACATTAATATTAATATTAATATTAATTATAATTATAATAATAATATGTCTTAGAGAGGTCGACCCTGTTGAGCCAATAGACACTTCAGTTGATAGGACAAGTCTAATATAAGTAAATGGAAATTCCCCATTGTGAAAAACACATCTTTCTGGTGAGTTTGGAAATTTCAGCAAGTACACTTCTTTGGAAAAAGGTGTGCACCTCTCTTGGGCACTAAAGTTATAGGGTTTGAGAACCCTCTTGTGTGCTAGGTATTTCTTGTTGGTAAAGGTCCTTCTCTTGAAGATTATAGCAAAATATTTTGTTGGGTTTTCTTCCCTTGTTGAGAAGGGTTTCCCAGGATACATTTTCTGTTCTTGTGCATGGTGCTTCTTCTTGTGATCTTGGTTGTTGCAGCATCTATGGTTATGGTTAAATGATAAAATGGAATGAACTTCATGCTTAACCTAATGCTTATGAAAAATCAACAGTCAATAGTGTGGAAGCTCAATTAGGATTTGTATCCTAGGGGATTTTATTATCCCTAGACAGACCTCATAAGGTCCAAATGGACAGTCTGTCAAAGTGCCCACTGTTGTTGTTGTTGTTGTTGTTGTTGTTGTTGTTGTTGTTGATTCTATCTCATTTTGTTTCCATTGATATTGATGTTCCAGCTTCATGTTGTTGATGATGTTGATGTTCCAACTTCATGTTGTTGTTGATGATGATGATGTTTCAGCTTCATGTTGTTGACGATGATGTTACTCCAGCTCCGCGTTGCAAATGATGATGATGTTAAGTTTCTACTGATGTTGATGATGAGAAAAAACTTTCGATGACCTATAGATATGACATACATTGTTCCAAATGTTAATAACAATGTATCCTCCTCTTGATGTTGTATTGAGTCCAGTTAGTTGTTACTAATGTTTTCAGTAGAATACCCTTCTTGTTAAGGGGGAGTGTTGAAATATTGTAACTTCGAATAATATTCTACCTAAGAGGGAATTTTGAATAATATTATTATATTATATTTATTAATTAGGCCCTATTGTGCCTTTGTAAAAGTCAACCCTTTTTTTCCTTGAAAATAAAATGTAAATTAAAAGGGAAAAGTGGCAAGTCGGCCCAGACCAAATTATAGGTTGGCTAGACCATTATTTATAACAGAGGTCAACGCCTCATTTGGACACACTCACCATCTAGCTCTGTAGTGCACAAGTCTTGGAGGAGAACCTACTGCAACTGGGGGTGATGTCAAGAAGGTTGTTGGTTTGTGTCTTGGTATCTCTTGGTTAAGTAGTGTGTTACTCTTTCCTAGTGAAGGAGTAGGGGAGGATATTCTGCTTTGTTTCTGGTCTATCTATATTGAGGAAGTTTTACTGGGTTTTCTTCCCCATGATGGTTTCCTAGGATATTCTGTATGTCTCTATTGTTTCTGTGATTTCCTCTCTTTCAGTGATCTTATTTATGCAACTAATGAGCTAAATGATTATAACAATAAAGAAGAACTATAATTGCTAGTTGTATAAGTAAAACTTCAACACATGTGACTTGGCTAAGGAGAATGGCCCAGGTGTAGTCTCTATCCTAGATCATGTGACTTGAAAAGGACTGGCATAGACTCAAGGTTCTATGTGGGAGAAGTGTACATCAAATGGGTGCATGTTGGAGAAGATAACATCAATCAGGCTCAAGGACAACTTTTATAGAAGAGAAAAATACCAAGAAGTACAAAAAGACCTATTTGCACCAATGTAGAAGCCCTAGAAAGCATATTGAATACCAGAAGAAGAATTCGGCCCCACCAGTGAAAATAAGGTGCTTGGAAAAGTTTAAATAGAGGCAGAGTCATTTCATTTTGATACATACAACTCTTATCCTCAAGGGTGCACTTGCCAGTTCTCAGTTACAGTAGTGAGATTTCTATTATCTTTTGGAGTTCTTGTTCTCTTCGTGTATGCGCTAGACTTGGAGAGGTGCTAGGATTGAAGAAGCCTTCTCTTGGTTATAACTTGGTTATCTTATTGAGATGCTAGTACTTGGAGATGCTAGGCTTTGGGGAGATACTTCTTGCATGGTATTTTGGATATTGATGGTGATGTACTGGTAATATCTTGGACTGGATTCTTCTATAGAAAAGTTATTATGTTTTTCTCCTGAGTTTTGTTTTCCCCAGGATAAATCTTATGTATATTGTGCATGGATATCTCTCTATGATTTTTTTATTTTCACTCTAGATTATTTCAGTTGAAAATTTCAGTGTGTAATTACTCTATGATAATAGTGGTGTTAAAATCTATTTCAAAATCATAAGGCAATAATTATCAGATTTGGAAATTAGAAAAATCAACATGGTATCAGAGCAGGTTGAGAATTGTCGTTGCACTTGAGATTTGTCATTGCTCAGACCTGAACTTGTCAAGATCGTTGAGAACTTATTATAAATTCATTGGGACTAACTCCACCATAGATCAACACTCCTTGCTCCAATGCATTTACTGCACCTCTCAGATTGTAATTTGGTGAAAGTCGAAATTTCACCCCAAACTCACTATAACAGTTGCAACAATAGTTTGTGAAGCTCGCTGAGAATTTATTGGGACAACTAGGGAAAATTTTGGCATATATAAAATCACCCTTCCCTAGCGCTCCCACTGCATCTCAGACTGACAATCCATCAAAATTGAAATTTTAGGGTTTTCAGGCTTATTGACATTTTCCTAGACATTGAACCTTTTGTTTCATATTTTGTGATTTATTCTTGTCAAGATGGTGGAAAGTATAAGATATTGGAGGTAGCATTGATGGTGTCTCCTATAGTGTATGACAACTCGAAATCAAATGGAACTAAAACAACAAGACTCCAAGTTTGCATATCAAGTTTGATATTTTATATTGTTGCATCTTAAGTAAATGTTGTAACTGGGACAACGGTCTTTAGAGGTCTATTATTGTTGATTACTTTTACTATCAAATGTGTAGTAACACTTGAATATTGTTGGCATGATGACCATTATGCAAATTCTCATTGTTTAATACTAATGATGCACTTGTTTACAAGATGAATTAATCTCTTCTCTAGCCTAGTAACCCCATGAACAAGGTTAAATGCCATGGAGGTTACCAATGAGATTTTCTTGTTTTTGTTCTTGTTCTGGGAAGGTTACCATGGAGAAATAATTGGTCACAATACTAGAAAAGTGTTGTTATTGTCTTTTGTTTTGTCTCTTGTTATGGGTAGGTCACAGGTGATAGATTTGAGAGGGAGCTATAATGACGATTGTTCTTTTTTTTTTCTTGTTCTTGTTATTGTTCCAGGAAGGTCATGGGTGATAGATTTGAGAGGTAGCTATAGTGAAGGTTGCAGTTGGAAATAGGTCATATGGTCTTCGGTTTGAGACATGGAGCATATTTTCCAGACATGATAGTATACATCCATGCATTGAAGGAGAAGAGGATGAAGTTAGAACCTTTTGGAAAGAAGGGTACCTTTTGTGGGATACAAAGAGTCTCATATGGAGATTGATAGTGAGGAGTAGGAGTCTCCAAAAGATGAAGGTACAGATCCCTCTAGTCCAATTTTTTGTCCTTCAGACTATCAGGAGGAGTAAATAGAGCTAGAAGAGCTAGTGTATATACCTAGAGATGTTGATATGACCAGGAAGACACCATCATGGATTCATCACACTTTGCATGATGCAAAGAGGCATGCAAATCTCAGTGGTAATTTCAGGGAGTTAAAATGACCTCAAAGGTTCTCCATTTATATGGAATTGATCAGTCACGTCATTGATTCCAAACCTTCTAGTTATGAGGGGGAGAAAATGGCTCCAGAGATTGTAGAGACTCAGGGGGAGTCAAGTTTCAAAGGGAGCATGCGGACTCAGAGCGAGCCTGATCTTAGAGAGATTCAGTTGGCTCAGAGGGAGAGTTGATCATTCAGATGGAGTTCCCCCTCAAGTTTAGGTGGGAGAGATACATCTTCCAGGACTGACAAACATATGGCATGATTTAAGGAGGCCAGAAAAAAGCTTTAGAGACAAGAGTCTTCTAGGATATGTGAGACCTCCTGGGAGGATTCCTTTGTTTTAGTAGAATTTGTTATAGTAACAAAGAAGGCATCCATCCAAGAGGACTGGGGTATGGATTTTTCCTCTGTCACAGAGGAAGAAACTAGTGAGAAAAATGGACAACAGGGTTTGCTTCAGTGACAGAGGGAGTTGGCCTCAGAGTTCAAGGTGGAGGATCCTTTCCAGATGAACTATTTCTTGGGATTAGAGGTGTGACAGAGATCAAATGAGATATTCCTCAGTCAAGGGATATTGATGAGGTTCGATATGGTGGAATGCAAGTCCATGGATACACCTATGGAGACAAATCTGAAGAAGTTGAGTGATTCTTCTTCAGATTGATATTTGGTGGATCCCAAGATGTACAAGCAATGGATTGGATCCTTGATGTACCTGGCTAATACCAGTCCAGATATTTTCTTTGCAGAGATCACCCTAAGCCAACATTTGGTTGAAGCCAAGGCATTTCCATTGGGTTGCAGTGAATAATGTGTTGATATATTGACATGGTATAGTTGGATATGATCTGTCTCAGGTGGTGAAGCGAGGCTGCAGGGATATATAGATTCTGATTGGGAAAGCAGTACAATAGACATACTGAGAACCTTGGGGTGTTGCTTCATCTTGGGATCAGCTATGATTTCTAGGATAAGTAGGAAGCAGGTTTCTGTATCACTCATTACAATAGAGACAAAGTATATCACAACCAATTTCGCAAGTTGTGAAGTAGTGTGGTTTTAGATACTTCTTACAGTACTATTTGATCAGGAGCTTGAGATCAAATATCATTTCATTCAAGACATGGTACAGAAGATAGCAGTGGAGCTCCAATACATATCCATAGATGAACATATTTTAGATCATCTGATACATGGTTTAGAAGGGAGCAATGAAGCTCCAGTACACACCCACAGATGAGAAGATTGCAGAAATTATCACCAAGCCTCTATCTAAGGTGATGGACATATGAGTAGCATCAGACAAACATTCTCCCAGAGTGGCCATGCTGACTTGGCTAAGGATAATGGCCCAAGTGCATTCCTTCTTCTTGGTCATGTTGACTTGAAAGTTGACTTGAAAAGGAGTGATAAAGACTCAAGGTGCTCCAGAGACAAGCTTGGCGTGATGCAGAATGTCTCCCTCGCTAAGAGGGAGTGTTGATATTTGGGCATCATCAAACACACATTCTCCTTGGATTGGTCATGTGAATTAGCTAAGGAGAATGACCCAGGCATAGTCTTTATCCTTAATCATGTGACTTGAAAAGGACCAGCAAAGACTCAAGGTACATATGCATTGGGCATACATTCTCCTTAGATGGCCATGTGACTTGGCTAAGGAGAATGGCCCAGGGCGTTGATGTTCTCCATGTATTAGCATTGGGTGGAAATTATCCTCATATGGACATATGACTTGGCTAAGGAGAATGACCCAGGTGTAGTCTCTATCCTTGATCATGTGACTTGAAAAGGAGTGGCATAGACTCGAGGTGCTATGTGGGAGAAGTATACTTCAACTGGGTGCATGCTGGAGAAGATAATGTCAATCGGGCTCAAGGAAAACTTTTCTAGAAGAGAAGAAGTACAAGGAGACCCATATACACCATTTCAGAATCCCTAGAAAGCATATTGAAGACCATAATAAGTCGACCCCACCAATGAAAAGAAGGTGCTTGGAAAAGCATAAATAGAGACAAAGTAATTTCATTTTGATACATACAACTCTTCTCCTCAAGGGCACACTTGCTAGTTGTTAGTTGCAGTAGTGATATTTTCTCTATCTTTTGGATTTCTTGTTCTCTTGGTGTATGAGATAGACTTGGAGAGGTGCTAGGCTTGAATAATCCTTATCTTGGTTATCTTATTGAGACGTTAGCTCTTAGATATGCTAGGATTTGGGGAGATACTTCTTGCATGGTATTTTGTCTATTGATGGTGATGTATCGGTAATATCTTGGAACAAATTCTTCTATAGAAAATTTGCTAGGTTTTTCTCCCGAGTTTGGGTTTTTCCGGGATAAATATTGTGTCTATTGTGCATGGATATCTCTCTATGATTCTGTTATTTCTGTTGCAGTTTATTTCAATTGAAATTTTCAATGTGTAATTAATATATGATAACACTAGTATTAAAATATGTTTGAAAATCATAAAGAAATAATTATCAGATCTGGAAATTAGAAAAATCAACATCCTCAAGGAATTAGAAGGAAAGTGACTAATGGACTTGAAGGACACCATTGAGCAGAATGGGAATTTCAGGAAGCCATAATTGTTGGCTCATAAACCAGTTTGAAGCATTATTATGGTCATTGGAAAGGTATGACAGATGACATGAAATAAGGTCTAAGTTCTCTAGTGGAGAATCCATTTTCTCCATAAAGTTGTAGGAAAAAGTGGAATTGGATTCCATGAACCATGTAACTACTCGATGTGAATATTTTTCCAAATAATGTCAAAATTTGGAGAAATTTTTCCATATGATAGAGGTGTGCTATAGGTGATTGTTGGGTAGGAAAAAGTATTGAAAATCACGATAGTTCCTATGAATAATTATAGAGGCACATTTGAAGTGCAATATCTTGGAAAAAATAAAAGGGGCTTAGCTTATTGACAGAGAAATGTTAATAAGCAGAGGAGTACTCCAGTAGAGAGTGTTATGTGAAGGGATTTCTAACAAGAGGATAAGATTCCTCAAATGAGGATTGTGTAGGTCTATTCCAAATTTATCATAGGGTCTATAGGACAGGGAATCAGATCAATCTTATGCAGTTGGAAGAAGCATCAAAGATCTACAAAGGGAAGTGCAAGGCTACAGATCATGTATTTTAAAGGTTGATAGAGGAATTAGGAAGAATAGAGAAAGGTTAATATTCATCTGCTACAGATTCTGAATGGCTTTTAAAGGAAAATTAATATAGGTTCTCACTTAAAGCATGAATCCAAAAGGTGAATAATGCCATAGCATGCACAAGGATTTAAGGAGGACTCCATAGCCTTGAATGTAGAAATGTAGTGAAGGATACAAAGCTTGTTGCAAGAGAAGGAAAAATGATATCATGAAATGAGTGTGACTCATGGAGTGGTTGTGTCATGTCGATGTGCAAGAATAATAATGTAGGAAAGAGGAATTGTTAAGCTATGACTTAGCTACTTATGTCTAAAATTATTTCAAGAAAAAAAGTTTCTTATGTTATCAGAATGTGCAGTGGAAGTAGGGTACAGGCGCAAATGGAGGAGTGTAGCATTTCATTTGGAGCAAAGTGGTATTGAGTGGTCGAGAAGTGCTTCATAGTGAATCACTCAATGAAGTGAAGAGAGGTATTTAAAATTGAGCAAATTCATGGATAGTAAAGGATATTGGAAAATATGACATAAAAGAAACATTTCAAAATGTTGAAACACCAATCAATGAGAATGATATTTCAAGACTGGTTAGGTCAAGGAAATGAGGAGTGGTTAATTAGATTGTAGTATCAATATTCAGCTAGAGTAGTGCATGTTACAACATTGTGAATATTGATCATTTTAGCTAAAATATGTTGGAACAAGATTCTCTGCATAAAGGAAGCAACTGTGAGATGAAAACGCTAGTGCATCTAGTGGATAGATTGTAGAATGGCCAAGTGGAGCTTGGATAGAAGATTCATAATAGGGATCAGTGGTGCACAATTGAGCATAATGGTAGTGCACAGGGTAGTGAGGATCTACAGGAATTCAAGGAAATCCATCTACAACAACAAAATAACTAAATACAACTGAAATAAATATGCATTGGAGTGCATAATGGAAGTGATGCATGAATGCATATAAGAAATATAGAATGGATGAACATGAAATAACAATGATGAGATTAATTTTTTAGTGCATACTAATGATAATTTTGTGCATATGGACATGTTTGTACATGTGTATGGAATGAGTGTAGACTATGAGTAGTTTGCTAATATATATACATGAATTAATGATATTGTGACATTTGAATAAGACTAATGTTAGATTGTGTATCTAGGAAATTGTTACAGCATGACCGAAGATGTTGATGATACTGCTGCATATGAAAACCATTTGTATGAGGACAAATGAAGATGGTAAGATTTTGATCCAGAGGTTAATAAAAGGAGCCTATAAGCTTCTACAAAATATCAACTGAGATTGTAGCATCAATTAATGTAATAACACCTAGGAAGGTATTCATTTGGGGTTGTTTATGATGCATAAATGTTGAAGGGAATTGAGGTAATAATTTCCTCAACTAAATTTTCCAATATTTGAAATTGATGAAAAGGTAGAAGGCCTCGAGTACACACATGCTATGTAATGCTTGAATGCATTTATGATGAATTTAATTTCATATTCACTAGTACATATGGGATCAATATTCGATGAAATATTTCGATGATAAGGATAAAATTAATCGTAGCATCGCAAATTACTACATAATTATTAAAATTCAAATCATTTTTTTTGGGTGCCCCGATGTGTGTCATACTTCTTAAATAATTCTAGTTCCATTGATCTTGCGACAAAACTTTTTTGATCTAGCGATGCAATTTTGTCGATCTAGAGACGAATTTTAGTTGATCTAGAGATTAACTTTAGTCGATATAGCGATGAACTTGTGTCGATCTTGTGACTCACGTAGAAAATGCCAAATACAAGGTTTATTGGTCATTGACTTGGTGAACTTTGACATAGTCAACTTTCGTCAAAATTTTGATGGAGGTGAGTGATTTCGACTATTTTGTTGTAGGTGTGATGTTTATAAAATATTTTTCTGGTCATTGTTTGATGCATGAAATATTATTCTTTTTCCTATGAGCTACTAGTTTCAAATTCAATTCTTGATCTACATAGCTCATATTTTTTACTTTGAAGCTTATAAATTTTTAATATTTCTTTGTATCCTTTTAAATTCCCACATTGGATCCCTAACCCTTAGACCCTCTTTTATTTGGGGACACAAATTGTTTCCTAGGAAATAGGTATGAACATGTCTACTCAATTCAATTTAATGACTATACAATTTGTCTTGGCCTAGTTTTCTTTTATTGTTTGATTGTCTTACTTGATTATAATGAAGCTTTTAAGCTTATGTGGTAAAAATGTATGGTTTTGATTTCTTTAGTAAATGTTGACTACTCTTATAAACCTTTAATAAATCTATGAGGACAATGGCTTAATTCTCTAATACATATGGGGTCAATATTCAACAACATTTGTACCATAATAATATATTTGTATATTGCACTTATATTGTTTTAGTGGATTTTGTTGTAATAGTAAATCCCAATGCAATATAATAACATTACATATAAAGATAATGAAAGTACACTTGATAGGTTAAGGGCGACATTGGAGGCACATGGTGATGGGAAATGTTATTTCCCTTGCAATCAATGCAAGGGATTTAAAAGAAGAAGACTTTTAAGAAAAATAGTTGAAAAACATTGTTGGAGGTATGGGCACGTTGAAGGGGGTATGCATCTTGTCCCATGGTAAGTTATTCATTATATTTCTTTGTATTGAGTGTATTTATAAAAATTTCTTTCGTTTTAATATTTCTTATATATACTAATTTTATATAGACAAATCCTCCTAGGTGTGTGGCGCTGGATAATGTGCCTAATAGTAGTAGAAATACTATTGTACAAGTTGAGGAGGATGGTATGGATATTGAAGATAAATTTAATAGTAGTAGAAATAATATTGTACAAGTTGAGGAGGATGGTATGGATATTGAAGATCAATTTAATCCTATGGAAGAAGATGACACCAATAATATTGTTAAGCCGAATGATGGGACAAATAGATTGATCCAGGACATATTTGCTCCTATTGATCATGACAACTTTGATGATATTCATAATATACATGTTCTTGAGAAGGCACAAAAACCCCTTTATGAAGGCTCAAGAAAAAATATGCTCTTTTCTATAATGTTGTTGGTAAACTTGAAGGTATTGAATGGTTTGTCAAACACTTATCTCAAACAGATCCTAAGGTACATAATATAATTTGTCACAGGAGCATCCACCGGTAAAAGAGAATCAAGCATGATTGGAAAGAGATAAAGGACACATCTCATGGTAGATGAATATCAAGAAAAGAGGCAAAAGAGACCAGATTAAAGTCCAAGTAATAGCAGTAGCAGAAAAGGGGAAGAGGAGATAAAGGAAAAGGGAAGCATAAGATAAAAATTTAAATTCAAACCGAATGTAGAAGGTGAAGAGTTTGTAACTATTTCTTGGGAATACAAGAAGTCCCAAGGAATGGTTATCAAACTCAGCTATACAAACCCATAATGGCCCACAAGCACTAAAAGGAGAAATTTTAAATACTAACATATATAATGTATGATCTATTAAATCATGATCATTTTTGTTGTCGTTATTCCCTCATCATTCCATAGAGGATAAGGACAAATTTTACAAATGGAAGGTCGAGAGTCGGGGAGGCAAAAGGAGCACAATCAAATTGAATTTCAATAAATAGGGGGATTGTATTCGAATTGAAGGATTTTGGATATTTGATCTTTCATGTACTATTGCTGAAACTTTTAATGAGGAGAAGCCTATTTGGCCAAGCTATTTTCTGGAGAACTATGATACCTATGTCACATTATTGTGGACTATGTTTCCACATTTCACTCAACACTTGGGTTGTGTAAGGGTGTAATTCATATTCTATACTTTTATTATGTATTCATATTGTATACTTTTATTATGTATGATTTGTTGCATTCTTATTTCTGTTCTTTAGGGAATTTTTGTCTGAATTCTCGGACATATGGCTGTAAATGATTGTTTAAATGCTAGACTATTCTGGGTTTGCAATTGTTTATTCATATTCTTTGTTATGCACTGTATGAACTATTTATTGGGACATTGACAACAGTATGGATGGTTTTATGTTTTCTTTCTGGTTACCTTATTTTCGTCCAAAGACATGCATTTTAGATTAGTTGCATCTCATTCTTTAGATTATAAACCATCATCAGTGGATCGGGCCGCAACTGGTAAAACCCAAACCAAAAATGGTTATTGGGCTAGAATCTAGACGGGTTCCCTATTCCAAACAGTGTGAGGTATAATTGGGACTTTTCACCAGGGGTAACCCTTGTTGTTGATAAAGGGCATTTTTCCCATGTCAACGGGAGGATAAAATAGCAAAGGATCGAGGATATTGTTACATAGTTTCTTTGAGATGAAACAAGACTTTGAGGTTAGGGAAGATGTTTGAGGGCCTCATAGGCCTTTATAAAATTCATCATACAAATTTATTAAGACATTATTCTTAGTATAAAGTGAACATAAGAATGTATTGTATGCATAAATTAAAGTATAATTCACATGACAAAGAGAACCTAACTATTGATTAGTTGGAGCAGGTACAATTGTCCAACGATCTCTTGATTATATATATATATATATATATATATATATATATATATTGTCAAATAAGGAATAAAGACTTGGTTTGTTAACCTTTCCACATTTACCTCTTGAGTATTTATGTGTATTTACTGCAATTTAGTCCTTTCTTGAATGTGTGTTTAAACCCTATTTTCAATAGCACGCTACAAATCCCTATATTCAATGGCTATAGAACCTTATTTTCTAGATTTTTTTTCAACTTGTTAGGAATCCCTATTTTTGTGGCTATAAAACCTTGTTTTCTAAAGTGCTTTTAGCATGCTACATACCCTTGTTTTTAGTTTCTACAAAACCATGTTTTCTGAATTATTTTTAGCATATTGTGAATCCTTGTTTTTATTGGCTACATAACTCTATTTTCCGAAATGAGATTCTAATTAGGATTTTGTTAGAGCTTATATCATTTGATGAAAAGTAATTTTTATTTAATTTATTCAAGTATTATGTCATTCATTCAAGTATAATTCATTTATGCAAGTATGTTTACATTTTACAAAATATGAGTCAATTTTGCAATCTAGAGTCTGAAGTGTGAATTTTTTTCCTAGCCTAGAAATGCATTTTATTTTTATAAGAACATTGTACTTTCTAATAGATTTAAAAAAAAATGATTATATGTTAACCCCTAGACTTTACAATATGCCACTTTTTTGGTGATTAGTATTACGATTCTTCCATTTCTTCTCGCAAAATTAGAAGGGAATCGAACACTTTTGAGATCCCAAACCATAAGAGTACTCAATTTGAACCAACTTACTATATTAAATAATATTTATTATATACCTATATTATATTTATCATAAACTTCACCCAATTCAATATCTAAGTCATTGAGATCAGAATTTGTATCCAACCCTTCATAATCATTGAAATTATTGTCCATAACCACATCTAGGATGTCTAGCACTAAGTCGTCATCAATAGCATCAACACCATCAACATGATCCATACAATGTGAGCCAATGACTAGGTGGTAAAGTTCATGGACCTCTTCATTTGACACTTCTTATTGCTCTCCTACATCTTCTTCATCTTGTTAATGAGCATCTTCTTCTATCACAAACTTTGTAGGCCTTCCTCTTGGATCAAATCTAACAAAAAATTACCATCTTACTCTACCCGACACTTGTGAATAAAATACTTGTTCACATTGATTTGGAAGGGCATAATTTTATATTCTCAACTCATACTTAGTAGTATTAATCATGGTAAATAAATAATAGTCCTTTCATCACCTTGTAGTAGCAGTCCATACCACTTGACCTTAAAGAGAATCACTTTGAAGGATTTGAAGTCTGTATCAAATATATCTTCTATATAGCTATAGTATCTCAAATCATATTTGATCAAATGTCTATTACCCCTATGGGAAATACTAGTAACCTGTAAAATTGTAGTTATCCCGCTATCATAGGTTTTCTTCCTATCATCCAACTATTTGGTGCAATATTTTCTACCATTACACCACATAACTTTGTGATGTCTCACCTGCATACTCAAAATGTTAGAATTCATTATTATGAATTGATAAATATATGTATGACATAATTTGAGGGATTAAAAAATGTCACTAAAATATTAATTAATTAAAATTAAAAATCAATGGGAAATGCTTACCTTTCTATCTTTTGCACCATATATTATATTGATCTCCTTCTATGTCATATTTGTATCATTATTCACATAAACTCTTTTAAGAAAATTTTCCAGCCCACTCCATGATAAACTATGGTAATTTTTTTTACATTTTTCTATACATACCTTCATCTAGTCAGGATTATTTGAAATATATAAATGCATTACATCCCACTCTTCACTACCTGGATGAAGAAAGAAAATAATATTTAGGTATCAGTCAAGATTTAAAATATATGTATGAAGATACTAATTACAATAAAATATAATACCTTTCACTTTTCTCCATATTCCTTTCCCTCACAACACCTACACTTCAAATTTGTTGGTGGAATTGACATCCCAAAGGAGAGGCGCATTAATATCACCCACTACTTGGGGTAAATACTCACTAAAATGCATTGTGGATTGATATTCCATGTAGCCTTCAAAAATTAATCCCTCTAGATTATCCAGGTGGATACTGGTGGCCACCCACCTATTCCACAAATTCATAATGGTTCCACATCTTGGCAGTTTTCTAAAAATTTTCAATTCCCAAACTTTCGGGGTCGTTTTTGAGGTCGTAAATGACATTTTTTGGCGCAACAATGCCTTGTATGTAGTTATAGGTAGATATTGGGCCATTTGGAATGTGTACTTCTTGGATAGACCTTTCTAATAGGCTACTGAGTACCCCAAACATAGATCGTATGCAAAATTTATGCCCCCGGGAAGTTGACGTATCAACTAACCACATTGGGGCCCACAAACCTTTAGGTGTTTCATATTCTGGGGTTTGGGTTTTGGATGTTTAGGGTTTTCTCATTGATTCTTTATGTTAAAATTCATTTTCGGTCTCTTTGTAATCAGCTTCTTGCGAATGAGCGTAGCCAACAAATATCTCTCTTTAGGGATAAGCTACCACCATTCTAGCTAGTCTATGTGCATTGCATTTTATAGTCTTTTGTACTCCATTCATTAATAGAATATGAGTTTAGTTGTATAATTGTGTTTCTTGCAACATATCTATGTGTTTCCTTATTATATCTCTTCCTTTTGGGTCAATGGTATCAGAGCAATCTTCTCTTTGTTGTTTCTCTGTGCATGTCCCCGAAGAGGTCAGATTATCAAGAATTGGGTCTTGAACTGGTTGAGCTTGGGGAAGAACACTCCCTTCAACCCAAGAAACTCCCCATGAAAGAATAAAAGAGAGAATAGGGAGCAGGAGATCCTATCAAACTATTGCTCGAGGAATCCCTCGTGCAATATAGGAATGAGATGATGAATAAAAGAGAGAATACGGAGCAAGAGATCCTATCAAACTATTGCTCGAGGAATCCCTCATGCAATATAGGAATGAGATGATGGATAATTTTTTCCAGATCCTTTGACGACTACCAATAGCAATGGATGAACCTTCAACCAACAGTCACTTTGGAGGTGCGATGCCCTTCAAGGTACAAGTTAACTTTGATATTCCTTTATTTCAAGGCCAGATATATGTTGATACTTTGGAAAGATTATTAAGTCTACTAGACGGTTATTTCTTTGTCCAACATTTTTCCAATGGTGAAACAATCACCTTCATGCTCCTTAAATCCATTCCCCATGTCAAATATTGGTGGGAAACTACTGTGAGCTACATGTCGGAGATGAGTTTGCAATTTTTGGGCAAAAACTCACTTGGGAGGCTTTTGTCGATGCCCTCAAGGAGAAATACCACCCTGTTAGAAACTACAATGACTAGTACATGAGATGGATGTTGGATTACTGAGAGGGGGGGTGAATCAGTAATAGTGTAATTATAATATATTTTTCTTCAAATGTTATATCAATGTAGAATTATTATCCAATAATGAGTAGTAAGAAATAAACAACCACACACATACATAGTACACCAGTGTTTTACATGGAAACCCAAATCGGGAGAAAACCACGGAATGTTTTTTCTTATATGTCTTGAAGAATTACATTCATTGGAAGCACCAACTTCCTTTGTTTTCCAGCTGCAACTGGAAGGGGGCTCCAACCCCCTAGTTTCTCAGGCTACAACCTGAGGGAAGCTCCAACTCCCCAATTCTCTGGCTACAACTAGAAGGAGGCTACAACCCCCAATGTTCTCCAGCTACAACCAGAAGGTGGCTACAACCACCTGTCCTTGCCCCATCCTGCCACCCTGAAGTAGAAGTAGAATGATGGAACCACTGTCACACTATCACTGTGAGATATACAATTGTAAACCTGTACCAATAAATCTGAACCATGCATCAACCTGTACCTCAACCTGTAATCAACTTGTACCATAAACAAGTGCATCAACCATGCACCAACCTGTAATCAACCTGTACCATAAACAAGTGCATCCAACCATGTACCAAGTATGTACCAATCATGTGTCAACTACTCATCAAATATGACTTATCAATATGTACCAACATCATCAACTATACACCTCATGTATGTGCGCCAACTCATCAACTACTTGTCTCAACCATGTACTCAACATATACCACAACCAAAAGGCCTCATCAATTTCATCATCCAAATCTGATTTGTAGCTCTATAACAGACCTAGTGTATATGATCACATTCTTGCAAACCTTTCTTAACTTTAAAAACAAGAGACTATCATTTTCATCAAACTTTTCTTTAGTCTCACATGCCTAGTTTTGGATTAGTCAACAACCCTAACTTGAAGTAATCATAACTTTGAACCTGTAATGTATAAAGATCTAA
>ML777674.1:528948-541526 GCA_009831015.1 Picea engelmannii
CAACCGGAAGGTGGCTACAACCACCTGTCCTTGCCCCGTCCTACCACCCTGAAGTAGAAGTAGAATGATGGAACCACTGTCACACTATCACTGTGAGATATACAGCTGTAAACCTATACCAATAAATCTGAACCATGCATCAATCTGTATCTCAACCTGTAATCAACCTGTACCATAAACAAGTGCATCAACCATTCACCAACCTGTAATCAACATGTACCATAAACAAGTAAATCCAACCATGTACCAAGTATGTACCAATCATGTGTCAACTACTCATCAACTATGACTCATCAATATGTACCAACATCATCAACTATACACCTCATGTATGTGTGTCAACTCATCAACTACTTGTCTCAACCATGTACTCAACATGTACCACAACCAAAATCCCTCATCAATTTCATCATCCAAATCTGATTTGTAGCTCTATAATAGACCTAGTGTATAAGATCACATTCCTACAAACCTTCCTTAACTTTAAAAACAAGAGACCAACATTTTCATCAAACTTTTCTTTAGTCTCACATGCCTAGTTTTGGATTAGTCAACAACCCTAGGCCTAATGGGGTCATGCTATTTGTGAATCTAGGCCCAATGGTGTCATTATTACTTTGGGAGTTCAACTCTACATGGTACTAGAGGCAGTCCCAACTACTGTGGTCTCTTTTCTCTCCATGAAGCAGTGCAGAAAGGTGATGTCTTAGACTGGGAGATTTTTCCTCTTTATGGTCCGATCAGAAGGTGAACGAAATATCACTACAACTTCCAAAACCTATGCACGAGGTCTCTCTATAGGCCATAAGTAGGTGGACAAGATAATAGAAGGACACAAAGACATATTTTCCTCACCTACTAGGAAACTCTTACCCTTATCAAGTATAGAATCCAATTCCACCTCATGAAGACAACAGGGGTAAACATCGGCGTTGGAACCCAAATCAATCCTTAAAATGATACATATTATTTACAAGGGGAGGAATTAACACCGATGTCTAGGATAAGTCTGAGCCAACCAATATTCTTCATATATTGTTCTTGTATCCATATCTCAAAACTATGCTTTTGAAGCTTATGCCTAAGGTATGATTCCAAAATTTATACCCATGTCTACAAGATATGGATTGGATATAATAACATGCATTGCCCAATTCATATATTCATGCATTTTAATGCCTTGCAAAAGAATCATGACTTTATTTTATTTGTCTCTTTATGGAGGCACTAACTATGCTCATGTAGCACTCAGGAAATCACATGTTTGTCGAGAAATAGATAAATTGGTTGTGTACTTTTATGCCCTTAAAACAAAAAAATTGCATTGACTATAAGAAGTATCAATAGAGGGAGATGAATGTTCATGATGTTTTTGTGCATGCATGATTGTAATGAGAAATGTAATGACCATACATGGATTGCTGCCATATTTATATTGGACTATCTTGTTTTTATAGTTTCAGAGTTTTATACCTTTACTGCAAATATCTTTTTGGGACTAAATACTTTAATAGTAGAGATGAATCTCAAGTATTTTTGCAAGAATGAGAGGACAGAAGGAATATACACAATAGTCAAGTGATAGAGGCAACAAAAATCTATGCTACGAAATTAAGAAAGGGTCCTACTACAAATACAAAGCATTAATAGATGAATGAAGGGATTTGCAACACAATCCATAGTTGAGGAGACACCACACTTTGATGTGTCTACCAAGGAGGAATATATACCAAACCACTTGATGAAACCTTAGTTCAAGAAAAAACAAAAGGAAAAGGGCTCTGGAAATTCTCTTGGATGTTATTAAAACAAGTTGAAATCTTCTACAAATGTTCACGCCATTGGTTTAAGTATGCATACATTAATTCATTTCAATGGTTCACATACTCAATATTACAAAGCACTCTAAGATCAATGCATGCACATAAGAACACTTTGGCATTGGATAAAAGGATTGGTCAAAGAAAACTCTTTCAAACTACATAATTTTCAAAACCCCAATTATGGCCCGACAAATGATTTGGTAGTATCTCAAGATCCATGTACTGGGTATTCACGATTTTTTGTGGAGGGAAGTATTGCATTGGGATAGACACACCCACAAAATTGGGTGCATTGTTTTACAGACCTATAGAATTTGGGTGCTACAAATATGTTATAGGTGTTGTCAACATACACCTATTGAGACTTCAAGCAAGGGAATGGAAGACCATCTCACAAATATCCAACAAATTGTCAATACTTTATTGAATGACATCATCATGAACAACTCTGCTTTCATCCAATTAAAATATGATTATCACCATTGGATATGTACTAGGTTTAGATTGCAATTGTTCATAGTAGGTAAACCAAGTGAAATGCATAATATGTAGGAGTTTAGTTTGTTTTTGTTCATTCTTCCTCTAAATATTATGAGCAAAACCTATTGTTAGTTCAATTTCTTCTTGTAGTTGGAACCCCAATCCTTATGTTGGAGACTTCAAATTTAAGGCATTTACAACATTTGAAGAATAGGTATTTCACAACAAAGTAGAAATGAGTTCGGGTTTAGTTGTCATATGGTTATCATTTAAGGATCATCAATAGTTTTCCATATACAATCATGAAAGTACTCTACCACTCACTTGGAGGAACAAATATCCTATATGATATATGAGGATCAAATATCTCTTTCGAAAGAGAAACCCTATATATGAACTCTCTAGAAACACACCCACTTGGATTAGGCTTAGATTTCACTATCCTCTCCTATGGTGCTCTACAAGAGTTTACAAGTCTGTGCATGAATGGCATGAGTATAAGTTGTCAAGTAAGCACATGGGGGTCAGAATTTGGGTTACTATATAGAAGAGGAATTTGTACACACATCATATAGCTAGAGTAATATGCATTCAGGTATCTTTGAGGCAGAATGAATGGTTTCTTGGGGCCATGCAACCGTTTTGGTAAGCGGGATATGACGAGCCTCTGAAATGTCATCCTTTTTGCTATCCTTATACCTATTTTTGATAACATTTACCTCCACTATATTCATTTTTTGTTCCAGTTAGTACCCCATTTGCCCAAAATTGATTCATGAGTATGGGATTGGTTTTCAAGTCTTCTTCTTGTTTATATAAGTAATTTCAATGAAATTTTAGGAAGTTACTTTTGAATTTAGAGGAACTAGTTTCATATTATGCTAAATAACTCTTCTAAAGTCTTCTAAAGGTTCCCGTAGTTAAAACATTCAATGAGTTATTTGTACAAGCAGGGATAACACCTTCAGACCAGGTGATAGATTACATATCAACCTCACCTTTCAGAATAACCAAAATGGGGAGAAATGGAGTATTCAGAGCACATTATTCAAAACCCAATCTCAAGTCTTGATGATGATTCATTTGTATCTCGAGATCTAGGAAATGGGTATCCGAGATTTTTGGAGGAGAGATGCATTAAATGGTAACATACATACCCACCAAAAACTTCCAAGACACATATCATAATTACGAGAAATCAGTTATGCACCTGACCTGTAGCAGCCTGGATAGAGTATTCAAGAATTATAACTGAAGATGCCAACATGGAGAAGATTCGAGGAAGTTTTTTACAGGTTCAATGAAATAACTCTTCCATTAATGAATATGCTCATATCTTCATCAAGATCAAGACATCTATAACTATTTCTCCTCAACTGAATTCTTAATATACGGTATCAAATCCCTGGATCTAGGATTTGAGTTTCCTTTTATTTTTTATTTCAATTGTGATGTATCAATTCCAAAAGATGGCCCGAACTCTATAAATAAGAGGTCTAGCACGTGCATTAGGGAGGGACAATTCACTATGTAGAAGCTGGTGATTTTGAGTATACAACACTGAGCCATTAAAACTCTGTTCTGCAGATTCCATAATATTCACCGTGAGTCTATTTGTATTGTGACTTAAGTTTGTTGTTGTAGCAGATCCCAACACCCTGCTTTCTAGAGTGGGGGGCACTCTAGAGAATAGAACTGTGGATATGTAGATAGTTTTTATGCTTATTAGATTACATGTTTATTTATTTTCAATAACATAGCCTTTTCTTTTCTGCAATTACAATGTTGTAGTTTAAGCTTTACATCCAAGAAAACAATAGCTAAACCTTCACAGAACCTACCAAAAATCTAAGATCTATAAGAGATATGTTGAACCACACAAATATTTTCTCCTTTGGCAGAAGGGTGTTCATTGTTATTTCTATGCTAATCCAATAAATAGACAAAAAAGTCCTAGTTGTTCTTCGAGTCTCGAGGAAGCTAGTTCATGTAGTCTCGGATGCCATCTCACAAGTTTCTCTAAAACCCCGGGTTGATAACGAAATGCATAGTCTATTTTATTGCTCTTAACCTGCCAATTATAGGGTAATAAAGTAGTCCACCAGTGAGATATAGTTCCCATACTCAAGCCACACATGCATCTTATAGGTGACTCTCTCAGGATTTGTGCCAAAAAAATTGAGTTTTGGCTTGAGATAGAAAGGGTTTTCTTTGATATTTCTTCTATAATATTTTTTTTTTTCCCGAACATTGATTAACTGAAAGATAAAAAGGATTTAGAAATTTATTAAAGAATATTTAAGTTTACTTGTGTTATATTGAAAATGTTGTTTTTTAGTCCTTATTTAGGGAGTGGATAGCTTGCATTATTAAGTATTGAGTTTTTTTATTTGTATGCTTATAGGATGAATCTTGATATGATTGTATTCCTCTTCCAATTGAGAAAGGAAAGGTAGAATTGTTATGATTGTTGTATATAGAAAAAAAGAATATTGAAAATGGGATTTTGGTTGCATAAAAAGAAATGGTTGATTTATATTATAGTTGAATGTTATTGGGGTTGATATGTACTGTTGAGATTGGGTATTTTGTATTGGAAAATTAACTTGACGAATAGAATCCAATGATCTTAAAAATAGTTGTTTTAAGCTATCTCTATTGATATTTGAGGAATTTTTTATATATTGAAAGAAAGTGTTTATGCTTATTGAAAAGGGAATGTTAATACCCTATTGAGAAAATTTTATTATTGTTGTAGAAGGAAATTATGAACCGTTGAATGATTAGTAGAGGTTTAATCATTGTGTTCTAAAGATTTATCTTGATTAAATTGGTAATTGATCCATCTTTGCTACTAGTTACTTGTTTCTTAGTTGTGTTTGAAATGTTTTAAGTGTACTTGATTTATCCATAAGCATAAGTTCTAGCACTATGGATGTAAGAATATATAATTATACATAGAATTGTATGGGAAGATAAGTGATATTTGAAATCAATCTTTTATTTGAATTATTATTATTATTAACCCTCATGAAGTTTACGAGTGGGTTATATGACCAAGGGGTCAATTTGATAAGTGATTATTGAAATGCAATTTATGTATGTTATTGACTATACATACATATATAAAGAGTGACGTTCAATTGCATGCCATATTTCATGTTGTTACTCTAATTATTGTATTGATTTAAAAAATTGCAAGTTGTTATTTTAGATTAACATCCTGGATGAGTGTTACATAGGTATCAGAGGTAGGTTACACATGCTAAGGCATATGGACCCCACATTCTAGGGCATATGAACCCCACATGATAGGGCCTATGGACCCACATGCTTATAGAATATATATGTTGAATATTAATTCCACTTGATTACATTTGTTTCTTTTAAAGTTGATTGAAAGTTTTTTTATTTTTGTTTTTATTTCTATTTTTTGTGTCCATGCGTGCAAGGGAAACAATGGATAGAATAATGGGAAGAGTTGGAAGTAGGGAAGCATGAGGCCATGGTGCATGACCTCCACTTCATCCTCCACCTCTTCCATTTCCTCATAGAGGAGACGTTCAAAAAGAAATTCTTGCAGGTGAGGTTGTGTCAATGATGCAATATTTTCAAACAAAATTGGATGCATTGACTAATAGATTGAACCAAGGAGCAAGTGGTGCTTCCATTATTGGATATGAGCAAGTAAACCATCATAATGTAATGGTAAAATAGAACTATAAAAGTTTTGTTTCCAAAATTTTGGGGCTCCATTGATGGAGAAGCAGCTCAAGCATGGCTTGGGAATATGGCCATGTGTTTTACACTACGATATCATACTTCTAATCTCAAAGTGAATATGGGTGTCTTCTAGTTGAATGGAAGTTCACTATTGTAGCGGAATACCTTATTACCACATTTGGGAATGGATATATCTAAGATATTGTTGGCATTGTTTGAGTGTTTTAGAGAAAGCAACTTCTCTGAGGAGTTCATTGAAAGGAAGTTGAACGTGTTCAACTCCTTGAGACAAAGTAATAGGTCAGTCCTAGAGTACGAGATTATATTATGTAACACCCCTCCTAGTGTTATTATTTAGTTTAATAAAAACTTTAAATGCATGTTGAAGTTAAGATGGTGTATTTAAAGGTTTCACTCAAATCTCACAAGAATATGTGAGATTGTGATCTTTACGAAGCGGTTACACATGTTAAGTTTTATATGTGTGTGTGTGTGTGTGTGTAATCCCAAGTTTTAAATCGAATTAAAAGATACTTTTTTAATAATCTGTAAATATAGGTATTTCATGATTACAATTTACTTAAATTTTTGTGTTCTTCTCATTACATTTTTATTTTCTCCTTACATTTTCACTTTATTTTTATCATTTTTTATATATAATTTTGAATAAAATATTATCCAATTAATTAAGAACCAAACATGATCATTATCATTATCAATTTAACCTTCATAGTAAGTTGAAAAATACAAAGTTTATAACTAATTAGTTAAGAACATGTGTTTTGTGATGGTTAAGAACATGTGTTTCCTCCTAGGAGGTCATAGGTTCAAATCCAGAGGGGGGTAGGGTATGTACACCTCTGTAGACTTTAGCAGTCAAATTACTGGGCGGAGGGGGTCCCTTGTCCCACCAAGGGGGTCTCATACACCAATTTGGTGTATGGCTTGACTATGACCTTAAAATTAAATTATTATTATCATTAGTAAAATGAATAATATTTTTAGTTTGATGGAGTCACAAAGGGAAAATAAGCATTGAATTGTTCACGGGAGAAGAGAATATTGTTTGATTATTTTTGGAAATTAATTAATACATACATAGAGATACTAATTCATAGAAATTGCTATGGTTTCACAACCGAGAGATAATGAATCATAAATTCAAGGCTAAATATTATCCTTATCTCTAGATTGATAATGAATGTTAAAGTATTGTTTTCTCTAGATTTTTATCCACATTTTAGTATGCAAAATTCCATTTTATTACAGTTGTGATGGTTCACTATTACTCATTTTCAAAATCATAAATGTCTGATATTCTTGCACTGGAAGGGATCACTAATTTGGTAGTGATCCCTTGGTTCATACACTAAGTTAATAAGACATGTGAAGGTTTATTTCAATGCAGTGAGTTGGGTACCTTTAGTAGATCATGACAGTGCAATTATAAAAAAAAAATTATGTGTTTATTCTTAGTAGAGTGCAATTAAAAACAATTATGTGCCTATTCTTAGCAGAGTGCAATTGTCAACGGTTATGTGCCTATTCATAGCAAATCATGGAGGCACAATTATCTAGGCAATGGAACATTTACTTAAGAAAACATGCACGGGACATGTGTTCTCAGACCTAACAATATGAGGGCACATCCTTTAGGAGAACAAGGATCTATTTAAGGGCTATGTTGATATTGTAATTGGGGTTGGATTCATGATGAGTTTGATCTCTTTTTCTAAGAAAAACTCAATTTTACTTTTCATCGCCAAAAGGAATGGATAATGAAGGAAGCTTGACTATTTTGGTCCACATTCTCAGAGCATTCTTGTGTATTGATCGCAGTTGTTAACACTTGCATCCTTCTCACTCATTCCTACTAGTCAATCACGTTAAGTTTTGTGGGTATCTCTCCCCTAGCCTAGTGAAATTGTAGTAAATCCAAGTTGTTCTCGATTTGGAGGGTTTGTAGGGTAGAATTTCCTTGGTTATATTTCGATTGACTGGGATAAATTTGTGGAACCAACGTTGAAAGTGGATATTAGGACACATTGGTCAAGTGAGATTCATTCAATGTGGATGCCTCATTGGAATTCTTCATCTCCAAATAGACAATTGCTTTATCTCTCATTTGACTCCATGACCCAATGGCAAGGAATAGTTGCCTCGGATCCATCCTTGAAATTGGTAGTATTTTACTTTTGCGTGCTTTATCTACTCATTAACCCCATTTTCTTTCATTGACTCAAGGTGGTATTAGGGATACTCTCTTGATGTTAGCCTGAACCAACCCAAATCAAGAGAAGCTTATAGGTTTTTCATTTCTAAATTGCTCACCTAATGCTCATTCTAGGTGACAACACTACTTTAGTAGAATTCCCTAAGCACTTATTAAAGTTGACCATACCAACACCACAAGCTTAAGATAAAGCAATTAGGACCACCTTGGATGATCAATTGATCATTTATTTGTATAAATATGTAATTAATCATCATCATAAGTGTATATACTAGAAAATCAAACATAGATATGAAGTAAATAGAGAATCAACCACCTTAACTTTCTAGGATGTTATATTTTTCTCAACAAATTCTTAGCTTGTATCAATAAGGCTTTGTTTACACAATTATCCTTATGCAACTACAGAATACAGTATGAGTTCATAATGCTTCAACCTTTGCTCAATTCTATACGTCTCCTTGTAACGGTAATAGAATGTACAAATTAGATTATGCTTTGTGTTTGTTTCTCTTATTCGTGGTTTTGTATTTACTTTATGAATTTTACAACTATAAACATGTTAAAGTAAATATCAGATTATAATGGTCAATTAGATATTAGACATATAAATTAATAAAGCCACTTGGACTTTAGGTTATTTTATATTTGTATGTTTTATTTCACTTTAGTGTGCCTTTTGGTCTATCCCACATGCATAAAGTAGATTGACTCAATTAGCTTGTAACTTTTTATAATAAATCTTTTGCTTTATCATTATCAATGCAATCTTGGTTTTATGTTTGTGTTATCATTATATGGTGTCAAAGCCTAACATTTTCAAAGTCATTTCAAGAGTCTCGAGTCTGTGAAAGACAAGGTTTCAACTCTTGCAATTTCAACAGTCTGGGAGCCATGGAGTCTATGCGAGCATAAGACCTAGGGACCTCTGCTAGCATAAGCGGATCAAGGGATCACTAGAGTGACACATCAAAGAGCCAAAAGACTTTCGAGTCATTTGGAGCAAGGATCAATTCAAAGGGTTTTGGAACTATTCTTGCTTGTATCAATGCCTAGATTTGCATATCTAGAAGAATTGGTTGTCGATTTATTGTTTTTCAATAGATGCAAGAAGAAATTGACTGATTTGGTGCTAGTTGCTAACATATATAGCTATTTTAGAACTGTTTGAGAGTAGATCTATCAATATATGTTTGTTTTTCAACTACTTGATTGATATGTGGTTTATTAGACCATTTTTAACAAATTTGGCAAAATTTACATATTTTTTGAGTTGTTTTTGGGAAGAAATGTGTGTTTTTTAGTGATACATGGTAGCTACAATAGCTTAGAGCCAATATCCAATTGTTCTTACTCTAGAATTGTAGATTGAGGGAGGAATAAACAACATTTTTCTTTGTTTCAGTATATTTTTCTTCATTTTTTATCTGTATCTATGGCCTCTTTACCCAATATCATGTTGGAAGGTAGCCAAAGGTTCTTTTGCAAGAACTACAATATGTGAACGCAATGTATGTTGGCATTTTTTTAGTACATGTGCTTAGTTGATATTGTCCTAGGTCATGATACTCGAACACAAGTTGCAAGTAAAGACCAAGACAAGTATGATGAGCGAGACAAAGACACAGTAATGCTACTTAAGTTGTATGTGACAAATGAAATGCTTCTTGAAGTCCAAACATAGAAGACTTCAACATATATTTGGAAGCATTTGAAAGAATTGCATGAGACTTTGGACAAGGGAGAAGCCTTCTTCTTGAAGAATATGTTGTTTTGTATCACAATGGATGAGAGTGCATCACTACAAGAGAATTTACTCAAGATCAAGGATATTCGAGAACAATTATCCACTATTGTTCAGAAGATGGAAGAGGAGGACATGGTGGTAATAACGTTGAAAATCTTACCATATGCTTACGATCACTTTATTTAGACCTTAAACACCACCACTATGAATGTTGACCTAAAGTTTGATGAGCTATGCAATACGCTCTTACAACAAGACATATGGAAGAAACAATGCAGTAACAGTATTGAGATAGAAGGTTCATAATAGGCCTTTGCAGCCAATGTCAAGGGAAAAGGAAAATAGGAAAAGACGAAAGGTTAAGGAATTAATGAAGATGCAACCAAGAGCTTGAAGACCCTCACTTATCACTATTGTGGCAATGTGAGCCATATGAAGAAGTTGTTAGAATATTGTGCTTGTTTACCATAGACAATGCTACAGCGTTGTCACCCAACCATAGGCACAAAGCCACCCCCGAGCACCTTAACCTTTGCTAGATAAAATGATTTTGAGAAGCCACACTAGAACCAACGGATAAACCAAGAGAGCACACCTTCACCAAGGTAGCACACAAGTAAGAGTACCAAAAAGGTTGAACAAGAGTGTGTTGCACCACTGCAGCTGTTGTTTCTCCTCTTCTGTTGCTACTGCACTTCTTTTGTTGCTACTGCACTTCTAAGATATGCACACTAACTGAGTGAGTGTGTCTTTTTCCAAATGAGCTAAAGCGTCTTCTATTTATACTAATCCAGGTGAACATGTGTCTCTTCAAGCAGGGTCGACCTATCATTTTCTGCATATAATCCTTCAATATTACTTATTCTGTTGAGCTAACTTGTCTTCCAGGGTTTTCACACATCTATTTAGGTTTTCTCTTGCTTCTGGAATAGTCTATTCTAGTCAAAGGTTTATCCATGGAGGTTAATACCTCCCGCGGCTACCAAAACATCAACAGAAGCACTATAGAAAGAGGTTGGCTGATCAAAAAACTAACCAATGAGGGGCTTAACAAAAGGCTCATGTCACAGAGCATATAGAGGAGAAGGAGTTGGCCTTCTTTGCATTCATGGCCAAGAAGCAAGCCAATCGGCACATGTCATTTTCTTGGTACATTGATTCAGGAGCATTGCAACACTTAACCAACATGCATGACTTGTTCACAGAGTACATTGCATGCTCCTTGAAGGATTCCATGATCTTCGATGGTAAGGCAAAGTACATAGTAGTTGGCAAAGGGAATGTTTAGATTTCTTTTCGAGAAAAAACATTGATTTTTCTCAGTGTGTATTATATGTCGCATGCTCCTCGAAGGATTCAGTTATCTTCGATGGTAACGAAAAGTATATAGTAGTTTGCAAAGGGAATGTGTAGATTTCTTTACGAGAAAAAAAATTGATTTTTCTTAGTGTGTATTATATGCCAAGTATGGAGCTTAATTTGCTTTTAGTGAGTCAAATTATGAGGGACTGCCCCAATCTAGATGTCAATTTTAGCAATCACAAATGCTATATAGTTTACTAGGTGACCAGGAAGACTATTTCTCTTGGTATGGAGGATCATGGACTATTCAAATTGGTTGATATTGGATAGGTCAAGGAGATTGCATTGACAACCAAGAGTGCATCAGAGATCACTACACTTTGGAATCAGTGGTATGGGCACATTAACTTGACATATCTCTCTTAGTTGACTTGAGAGAATCTAGTAGATGAACTTCTTGATATTCAACAATAGATCCAGGGTATGTGCGGAGCTTGCTAGATAGGGAAGCAACAAATGGCACCATTTGATGAAGGACACGCTTGGAGAGAGAAGAGGGTCCTTCAATTGGTTCATGCAGACATTTGTGGACCAATGAACAAGACGTTTGTTATAGGTGCTAGGTATTTCCTTCTTTTTGTTGATGGCTATAGAAGAAAGATGTGGGAGTATTTTTTGAAACTAAAATCTAATGTATTTAATGAGTTTCAAAATTTCAAAGCCTTGGTAGAAAAAGAGTCAGGTAGTCACATTACCACTCTTATGTCTGACAATGGTGGAGAATTTTGTTCCAAATAATTTAATAACTTTTGTGCTAAGCATGGAATTAAAAGACAGTTCACTACACCCTACACTCCACATCATAATGGAGTGGTTGATAGGTGGAACTACACGAACATAGAGATGGCTAGGTGTATGATGTAGAACAAGTGTGTTCCAAATAGGTTTTGGGATAAGGTAGTGTTCTGTAATGTCCCCACTTTGGGACATCATCACAGGGCAGAGACTTATGATGACCAGAGTAGCCAGATGGATGTTATAGCGAGTACAGGGGTATTTGAGAGGCATTGTGGGGTCCAGTTGGCATTTACCATCACATTCCATCATTATGAGCCATTTCGCATAGTTTGGATTTGGTTTCATTCCATTCCGACGATTTCCATGATTTTGACTATTTTGAGCTATAAGTCAATGGAATTCACTGAAGAGGTCATTTTGGGCACATTACTTGGAGGAACCTCTCAGTGTAATAGCTCATTGGAATCGGGAG
>ML777674.1:567346-625572 GCA_009831015.1 Picea engelmannii
CCCTTGATGCATTTTTGACAATACTTGCAACACATTATACCTTCAATCACCTCGGCATGAACCCATGCGGCATTTTTAGGTTTTGGGGCCATTGTAAATTTGTAAATGCAAACTCAAAGGCTAAATCAAACTTCAAAGGTGGAATTTGAACAATGTAAGCAATCTGAAAATGCAAAGAAGGAACCTTGTCTTGGACTCTTACAAGTTTCAAACATTCAACAATCAAGATTCATCATTCAACTCTCAAGATGGAAACAAAATGAGTGGAAATTGTTCAACATACCTCTAGAGTCTCCTCCAAACTCCTCCAAACTTGAAGATATAGCCTCCTAGTTGAGATGCCAAATCCACCACAAACTGCCCAAAACACTTGCCCAATAAGCTCCTCAAGGCTGCTCCTCAAGAATCAATGTTGCTCCAAAACCCAAAAGCTCCAAAATGCTTCCAAATGCTCCCAAATGATGAATGAGAGAGGTGTGAGGCTCTTAGAGGGGGTTGTTGTGCCTTTATAGCATGATGTTAGGGTTTAGGAAGGTAAAGGGTTTAAAAAAAAAAAAAAAAAAAAATTTGGCATCCGTGGGTGTCCTTGAGAAAAACAAAACCAAACCGGCCGGTTCGGTCATAAACTGGTCAGCCGGTTCGGTTTTTCTACCGATTCGAACCAGTCCGCCTTCTAACCGGTCAAACCGGCTGGTTCTGGTTCCAGTTTGACGGTTTTTAAAACACTGCTCAAAAGTAGAGGCCGCGACCCTGGAAGACATCAAGCTTGTCAATATTGAATTCAAGAAACATGATCCTCAGAAGATCGTGGGAAATCACATGGCTCTTTCCAATTTAAAAAGATATGAGCATGAAGATTCCCCACAGGATGAGATATTCCGAGGAGCAAGATCTTATCACGAAGTTTTGAGCTGAGTCCAAACTCTGGCTCCTGACAAATTAGTCAAATTCTATAATTTTCAAAGGCACCGAAGAAATAGCCTTCCTAAAGTCTTGCAGGGAGAAACCCCAACATCTCCAGCTACACAAGAAACTGCGACCTAGAGTTTAGAAACAGGGAGCTTCGGTGGACAAGATGCTCAAGAACATTTGGAAAAAACTGAGGTTTTGACACAAAAGGGGGACACTACATTGACAAATCCACCAAATGATCGAACTAAAGTTCAGGCTAAGGCCTTGATAAAAAAAGGGGGAAGAAAAACCACTGTCCACATCGGACAAATCAGCTACTCACATAGTCGGGCAACAGCCATCCACCGAGATAGGCAGCCTATTCAATTTGTCAGACCTTTACAGTACAGTAGAGGGAACCCGAGTGCTGAAGTAGTGTTTATAGAAGATCTTACGCCTATTTCGATGGAAGAGATACCCCCTTCCGATATCTTCTTCAGCAAAAAGAGGAGAGTTGTTGTGAAAAGAGAAACTCACCAAAGGGAGGGTGCGACTGTCAAGAGACACAGAGTGTTATATGACGTTTAGGCCTTAGAAGAAGCAGAGTTTGCTATGGAAGTGGCAAGCTCATTGGGAACTTTTGCAACAGCAAACCAGTACTCAGTTGGGAACCTAAAGGAACAATTGAAGCAGAAGGATCTGTTGGTGAGCCAGTTGCAAAACCAAGTAAAGACTGTAGAACAGAGTGTCAGAAGTAAGATGAATAAAGGTTTTGAGCAGATCAGAGCCTGTGACAGACAGGAAATTCAGCAACTTAAAATCATTCTTGATAAAATGCATAAGAATTCATAGGCAAATAGGGAACTGGCCATTCAATGGGAAGGATTGGTAAAACGACTCTAAGCTAAAATAAACTCGATTGAGAACACAGCAGCGAATGTGGCGGTTTTCCAAGCCCAGGCCTTGGAGGTGAAGGAGAAGCTGGAATCAGCCCAGCAAAACCTTGTTATCAGACTAGAAGCTATTCAAAATAATTACCGGTTGGCAGACCATTCTTTAAATAATATTTGCATAAAGGAGAGAGAGGCCACTGCAGCTAGAGTGACATTCCAAGAGGTCATTTTATCTTCAACAAAGGAGGGAGTAGCCAATGTCACTAGATTGTCCCTTTTAGAACAAACTCGAGGTGATATAATACTTAAAACCTAGGAAGCTAATATAGTTGAAAGTAAGAGATTAGCCAAGGAAGTGAAGAAAGCATGTGAAGAAGCTTGTTCCTCACTCGACAAAGAATCACTGGACATTGAAATAGACAGTATCTCTGAAGCCCTGGGGAAAATTGATATTGCAAAACATCAACTTACTTCCGAGACAAGCATGGAAGAAGCCCGGGCCACAATCCTGCAATTGAAACAAATTGACATTATCCATATTAATGAGTGGATAGTCAACCCTAGCCTGCGGCTACAGTCTATATCATTACAAGTAAGGAGAATGGAAGATAGGTTGCCTCACATAGAAAAGAAGTTATATACTTTTGAGGCGAATGACACAACAAAGCCTTCCAGGTTGGTGGTGCAATTCGTAGGCAAATGTGTTCAGTGTGTCAAGCAAGGGAAAGCCAGCACGTCTGGAAACAAATGAGACAACGTGTGCATATCATGTATACAGGTCATGATTAAAGGCCAGTTGTTTCTGAGCTGAAGGATAAGAAAAAGAAACGTCTATGCCAGCAGGCGAAGGGACAGAGAAGATGCGAATGAAACTCTTCCAATTCTACAAATTGTAATATTTACTGTTTTTGAAATTATGAGAATTCCAACCGTTTAGGGTTGAGAACATTTTTGTATAAATACATAGTCTGAAGACTTAACAAAGGCTGCTTCTTGCCGGATGTAATAAGGAAAAACTCTCCTTTTGTGAGAATTAATACAAGTGCAGACATGGATTCCAATTTTTGTGCAGTTTGAGTTATGTTCTCTTCTTGTATTCCATATTTCTTGTTTCCCTTATGTTATTCCTTGATAAGTGATTGATTGCAATTTAGTACTACTACTACTGTAGTCATTTTATCGGTTGTTTGATAAGCAAGCAATTTTTCCTCTGTATTTGCTATAAGTAAATACAAGACCTGTGAGCTACTTGGATTATTGTATCTCATATCCTTACAAAGGTGCATTCTTTTATTTATTCTACTGTGAACAAGGTAAGATTCATCTTGCATTGATGCCTCACTTTGTTTAATAGTTTTGTAAGTTTCCCTCATATCACTTGATTTTATAAATCGACTCAGACGACAAATTACGGCCTCTGTCCTGTTTTGTCATTATTTTCATTTGAGGATTAATTCTTATATGACTGACGGAAGAAAAAGCACCTTTAAAAACATCCATTTATATTTCTGATGCCTGACATTACTCTTTAAGCCTTAGGTTTAATCTCAAGAACAACAACTTGATTCATCTTTCTTTGCAACCTTCTTGGGAGGCTCATCATCTTCAACAGTGTGAGCTCGATGCCTCTTACTTCCTTTCTTATTCTTAATTTCCATAATGAGGGGGAAATCCCTAACAAAGTGTCTCAATTCCTAACAACAGTAACATCTGATCTTTGAGTTGTCTCTTTGACCCATCTTAAACTTCTTAGGTAAAGAATGCTCCTTCTTGTTCTTTCCTTTCCTAGTGTGGGCGGCTAGGGATTGATCTTCATATGCCATCTTTTCTTCTCTTGCAATTGTCCTAGCTTCTTCCTGGTTACAATCTTCCCAAAGCCTACTGAACTTGGGAAGCTTCTTTCTTGAACAAATTCCTTGGATGAATGCATCCCATAACCTTGGGAGGCCATTCAAGGTAGTCATCACCATCTCATCTCCTTCTACTGAGTCACTTATAGCTTCTATCTGCTGCTTGATTTGATTCACTCTTGAGAAGTAGGAGTGAATGGTTTCTGAGTTATGCATTTTCACATTCTTCAACTGAGATCTCAGAGTCATTGTTCGATTTATGTTGCTTCCCTCAAACAGATGAGTTAAGGTGTCCATCATTTGCTTTGGAGAAGATAATGATGATATATGATGGATAAGGTGGTCCTTAATGGAGTCTGCAATAATCCTTTTTGCTCTCACCATGTCCTTCTTATATTTTTCCTTAGCTTCATCTCCTTGAGGTTCTTGAACCTCTTCTATAATGAACTTATTCAGTTCATGTTCTTCAAGAAGGAGGGTTACTCTATGCTTCCAAGCCCTGAAGTTATCAACTCCATCTAGCTTCTCATCGATCTTTGTTCCAGTAGTCATCCTTTTGATGGTCTTGGTTTGTCTGACAACTGTCTCTAGACTGAAAATGGCTCCCTTTTAGGCTTCTAGATCTGCAATTGGTTTCTATTCAGGCTTGCTCCGATACCATACTGGAATTTTAAATTTTCTAGTTACACAATCACAATTACTTAATCCAATAGCAATTGTAGTAGGATCACTAAAAGATAAACAATCACATAATCCAGATACAATTTAACACAAAGATTATCCTGGGAAACCCTCGTGGGGGAGAAAACCCAACAACCAAAATCCTCAATATAGATTCCTTCAACCAATACAATGATGCGCTATAGCTCTCCAAGAAAAACCAAGACCAAAACACCAAAAGAACCAGTCTCCAAGACTTGTGTGCTAGACCTTCTTATGCACTCCAAGATGCACAAGAGAAGTGTGTGAGTGTGTGTCCAAATGAGAGGAACCTATCCTCTATTTATACACAAAAGTGTCTCTTGAAGAGACATGCTCTTGAAGAGGCATGACTCTTGACCTAACTAACCCATAAAACAGGGCCGATTAGCCACAATAGGGCTTTTTGCAATTATAAGTAAAATACCAATAATATAATTATTTATGTTGAGCCGACTTGTACAATATAATTATAATAATATTTTAAAGGTTTGACTAAAACAAATATACAAGAATATCTTCCGTAGTTACACCAAAAATATTAACATGATGGACCTCCATAGCAACAATAGGATTTGGATTCTATAAACAATTTCCTCAAGGATTTTTTATATCCCTAGACCACTTCCCTATGCTTATTAGGTTTTTTCTTCTTGGTTGTGATAGGATATTTGCATCACTTGGGAATCAAAGCATATGCCAAAGGGTGCAATGGAGTAGTCAATTTGTTCCACCTTTTGGTCAATATTTCCCTTATTTTGTTGTAAAATGTTTCTTTTGGGTCCTGCTTTTTAGCAATGAATACCTCCCTTATGTTCTCTAGCATTGTATCGATCCCATCATGCACTTCTCCCAAGCTAGGTGTATCTATGTCAAAAAAACAGATCATGTAGAAAAAGGGCTCAAAAAATGTGAGGTAGTTCACTCTAGCTCACTAGTCATCATCAAGGAGTGTGAACAATGGCTTATGTGAATGGTGACACGAAGGTCAACCCAAAGGTAGTGGACATTGTTATGGAAAATAAGACATTATAGGGGGAAGCAACTATGAGTTTTGAAGGAAAAGCATTGATTGTTGAGGTTGATTCCATTATAGAGGGCTTAAATGGTCTTTCTGCAAGGGATCTCCAATTTATAGCAAACAATCCTTTGTCGAATGTTGATTTAAGAGATGTATCCTTCAAGGTTTTTCAAACCACAGGATCTCAAGGGTGTTGAAAGAAAGAATTACAAGGTTTGGTGCTTCGTTGCTAATGGAAGCAAAAAGTGGCTTGTCAAAAGAAACTCTTTTGCCTCGAACAACTAACTATCAAACGTAAAGGGAACATTTTTTTTAACCTCCTCCTAATCCTACACCTATGGTGGTAAAGCAAGAAAACATTACTTATAGTTGTAAGTGAAACCGGGGTCTAGAGGGATGATCTTGCCCATCGGAGACCCTCTCCAAAGTGGATTTCTTCAATGATTGTCAAGGAAATCCTTCATTGTTGAACTCAAACCCATCGTCACAATTGGGTGAACTTGATATAAATTTTCCACGAACAAGGAGGATATTTCTATTGCTAATCAGTTCAAGAAGAAAGCTATCATTATTCATTTCTTACAATGAATGACTCTAGAAAAGGAGCTCTACAACTAGTACACTAATAATTAATGGTCGAGAGGTTGGAAGGTGGGGTCTTCCTAGCGTTTAGGCAAGGATTACATATGTGCACTACATGACAAGGAGAAAGTATCTCAAGTAGTGTTTCTGAATAGTGTGCGGATGAATATCGGTGCTTTAGCATATATCCAACCTTGGTATGACACTTTTAATCCAAAATTATCGTCTCAGCATATATATCCTCTTTGGATGGTGTTCCCTTGCATTCTTGAGCAATTTTGAGTGTAAATTGAGAAGATTGTGCAATTGTTTTGTCCATTTCTTGTTTGGCATAAGCATGGTGCATAGACTTTATGCCCTAATGCTCGAGTTTGTGTAGAGGTGGACATCTTAAGGCATCTTCCTTCTGGAGCTTGTCTTCTATACAATGGTTTTGCTCATGTGTAAAAGGTCATGTATCTTAATCTCCCTAACATAAATCCAACACAATCAACAAATGTTGGGCTTGAAATATTTCTTATTTTCTGAATGGAAGGGCCTTGCTATGACTATGTAACGAAGTGTACACTAGGAAAGTCTTTTAATGGATCTAGGACGTCTTTTAATGGTCCATACTAGATTAATGTCGGGCTAGAAATATCCCTTACTTTCTGAATGGGAGGGCCTTGCTATGTTGTTTTGCTTGTTTATCTCCGACGCATTTGAAGATTGTCCCTTGCACAAACAAGAAACTTCTTATGGTACTTCTAAAAAAAACCCACTAAAACAAAAAAAAAGACCACTGAAACACCTTCAAAACAATCAAACGATTCTCAAGAATGGCAAGTACAAAACAATAGAAAAAAAATTAAACATGTGCCAAAACAAAGTGTTAGTTCTATGCCCATAGGAGGTAAAAATGGGTGCCAAGAAAGAATGTTCAGAGTAGCATCCTTCAACAAGTTTCAATGGGTGTTGATCATAGTGTTGGGGAGAAATCTAATGTCCATCTATGGTGGGTGTTCTTGTAACAATATTGAAATTTTGGCTTTTGGTAACTTAGGAGAGAAAAAATTTATATTGTTTAACTATCAAAAGTGTAGATATGAGAAAACGACCATCTGTCTATCACGCGCATCATTGAATGTTCTCTACCTGTCATCTTCAGTCAAATAACGTTGAAATCAGCCCCAAATGCCATAGCAGTATAACAGTCACAAGCCAACTCACGAAAAATCCAAAGACAGGGTTCACGTGAGAATCAAAGAAATGTACCATATGTTCGAGCGTTGAGTCCAAGGAGAACGAATGGAAGCATTGGCAGTGGAACGACCGCATACACCAAGCATTAAGCCACATGGAGAAAAAGCTCACGAGTCTGGGTTTTTTTTTACCGTCGGGGATTTGGCCGACGTAGATATTTTAATAACTACAGCCCTGATCCCCGAATTCACTAAAGTATTGAAGGATAAGACGGGTCAAATAAAGATTAAGAAAGATTAACGTTAATAAATCTCATCGCAATTTCGCGATTCGGGATTTCTCACGTCAAGTATTATCGAAGTCCCGACACTTAAATCCACGAAAGGTTAAAGATTAATTGCTAATCATGATTAATTAAAATATTAAAACAAATGATTATCGTCTAATTAATCCCATCGTGATTTCACGATTTGGGATTCCTTGCATGTCATAACTCTTGAGGACATGATACTCGAAACACAAAGGCCCGAAAGAATGCAATGTAAAAGCCGAAATCTATTTTGGGGATTTGGCCGACATGGAGATTTTAATAACCACTGCTTCGTTTCCCCGAATACCGAAAACCCGAAATCGGAACTCCAGTCATATGCAAAACTTCTTTAGAAAAACGCAATTTTCTCATCCGTGGAGAGGTCGTTTTTCGCGTTCAAATAGTCGATCGACATCTACAAATACTAAGATGTCTAGTGATGTCTTCATAATTTCATTTTGAGCTTGGTAAGGCAGTCAAAAGTCCCCCACAATATGAGGTTCGTTTTCAGAAATGTGGTGTTTTTTACTGTGCTAAGTCATCATTTTCAAATGAGGATTCTGAGTGACTAGAGTATCATTTTGAGAAACGGTTCGAGGAGTTTGTGCTTAACACATAAGAGATCATTAGCCTCTTTCAGTTTTCCTACAGGTGTCACATATTGGGAGAATCGAATCCATCTCCGAGCCCTAATTTTCGGATTTTATATTTTCCTGTTTTGACACATGTTTGCTAAATGCAGATTTGGGGAAAATGAAAAGGGGTCTCAGGGAACTGAGAGAGGTTTTTTCTCAGAATAAACAGATGCACAAAACCCTCTTTCAGTTTATACACAGATGTCGCGATTCGAGAGATACAGAGCCATAACCGCAGCCCTAGTTTTCAACAGTTTGGCCCATTTTCTATGGCAGAAAGTTTCAAGAATTGGTTGTAACTGTTGTTATCTTTTAGATTAGAGAGGATTTCGACCTCAATACATATAGGAGGCATATTTGTAAAAAAGCGGGGGGGGGGGAGTAGTACTCCTGGGACTGTAATATTTTGCTTTCATGTTTAATATAAGATTGCAAAAGCATGTTTTATCCATATCAGAGATTCTTGCGATGTTGTTTGCAGAGTTTGTCCATATGCTTAGTTTCAATATCACTCCATCTATCTTTTCTTCTCGATTTGTAATTGTTTTGTAATAGAATTCATCCTCTGTTAGATGCTCTGTTGCAGACTGGTTATAGGTTGTTTCTTGCAGAGATCGAAAGGTTCAGAATTCATCATTTGCTAGATGCTCTGTCCCAACTATCTCTTTCCACTGATTTATGCTTGGAATTCACTCATTGCTAAGTGCTCCTTGTGTATTGATATGTTTTCTCTTTATTCTGCTGCCATACTTTTATAAATCCTTCTCTTTGTAATCAGCTTCTATCTCGCCTCTGCTCCATGGATTTCCATTGCCGAAACACTCTTGCTATTTGTTTGATCATTTGACTCCATGCCCAATGGACTACCTCCCGGTCCAACCCATCAACCCTAAAAACCTCAAAACTTTCTGTTACCCACAGATCTGCCCGTTGTTAAGCTTATTAGATATCCTATCGTGACATATATTCGAGAGATCCCTCTCGGGTTGGAAGGGGCAGCGTCCAATAAAAAAGTGGTTCAAGGTTATCTTGGGATTTACTTGCATGCAACCCACGTCAAGTTCTGAGTGATAACATATTATTTCATTTAAAATGTGCTAAGGCTTGGTTTTGTTACAGCCTAGAACCAACTCTTGCGACAACATTTTCTGGCGTCGTTGTCGGGGACGGAGGAACAAAGTTATCTTCCCTGGGATACGACAAAAAGTTCAGATCTATTTCTTGATGGTGAACAAGGGATAGGCATTCAATTGGCTGTGATCATTCACCTGGTGACTCCTTGGTTCGAAGACTCTATATGATTCACTGGCAACTCCACTGGTCAAAATGTCGGATTCGTTCCCTGCTCGGATTGCTGCAAGGTTTGCTCCTCTGGACTTTACAAATGTTTATGGTTTTCCAAACACTGTTCCAGACATTAAAGTTTGGGAAGATGTCCTTCCTAAATTTGGAGAATATGCGGACAACAATCCCGCCCAACACTTGTTTGAATTCCACAAGCTCATGGACAAATTAAATATACATCATGAAGATGTCCTCATGAAATTGTTTATGTTTTCGTTGGAAAGAGATGCTAGACTCTGGTATAAAACTTTAGTTCATTCTAGTATTCCTTCATTGAAAGATTTTCACATACTTTTTCATCAGCATTGTAAAAGAATCTATTCAGCTGAAATACTTTTTGAAGATTGTTGTAATATAAAATTCATAAGACAAACAAATCAAACACATCTTCTTGAAGAGGAGGAAGGAATATCAGAAATTTCTCAAGTCGATGAAGATAATCAGTATGAAGAAGAGTTGGCTGATAAAAAAGTAGGATATGATAGCTCTTGTGATCACATTCAAGAAGAAGATATTCAGCATCATGGTCAACATGCAGAAGAGAAAGAAAACAATAGTTGCTTGATCCAAAAATTGCATAGACCACCTCCTCCTTTAACAGAAGAAGAGATAGATCTACTCCTGAACAGTCATGTTGCAACCCCTCCTTACACAGATCTGCAGCATTCACACAGTCCTGAACATGTGAGTGAAACTTCTTCTATTACTGAAAATAAAAATCTAAGTTTAAATCATGACAGCCATGGAACTTTAGAGGAAGTTAGTAAACCAATTTATGATGATGATTTCCGGCCAGAGGATCATCTTATAGACACTGTTTTGTTTCATGAAGAAGATAGGGTTGTCATGTTTAATAACCTTGAAGAATGTTTGTTGTTCGAAGATGCTTTAGACTATGATTTGGAGGAGTGTGGATCCGAGATAGATAGCTTCACAGTGGATATTCCTAGCATTTGTCTGACTGATGACACTCCTGAGTTATCTGTTGAACCTATTTATGATGAATATCCAGAAGAGCGGATTTATTTTTCATCACACACGAAAATTTACGACAGTCCTCCTTTGTTTGATGAATGTGATAAAAGTGTTTCTGAAGATGATGAGCAGCAAGAAACTTTGGTTCAACAGGAAAGCAATCAGCAACATCATGAAAGAGATCAGCCTATGTATGACAGCTACCAAGAAGATATTTGGACAGCAGATGAAGGACATAAGGAGGGGTTACTGAAACAATTGATCTCTCCTCCCTGTTTAGCAACAATTGAGCAATAGACCAGTAAGTTTCAATGCGACGTTTTTGCACCAGTGGAAGAAAAAATCAACAGTGGACAAAGTGCGCAAAAACATTTCAGACAGCTTGCCCAATAGGAGGAAGTATGGATTAATTGTGAAAGTGGTATATCTCTTCCCTTCTACGATCCAGTAGCAGTTTATATGGAGCCAAAATGGGGGACTGAATTTGTTATTTCCAACTTCTTGAAGTCTGAATTTCAAAACTATAAGTACCTGCTCCCAGGGCATGTTTTGAAATTTGCAGTTGCTCCTGTCATCCTTGTGCTCAAAGATGGAAGTATAATTAAGTTTGTTAGTCGGATACTCGCTTGGTTGATTTGGAAGTTTTCCTATACTTGAAAAAAAATAGTGATATCAATTAGAGTAGGTGATGTATATAAATAAGCTTGACTTTGAGCATTAGAGTACAGCAGTGGTTTTAAGTACATTTCCAGTTCAGTTTGGCATCCTGTATGGTTTTGATTTAAGACATTATGACTCCATAGCCCAATGAATGCATAAGCGGTTTTTTGTTTCGGAAAGGTGCAAGTAAAGCGACAGAGTTCAAAGTTTGATAAGGATGATTTCAGGTCGCCCAATGGATGAAGGCACGTGGTCTACTGTTCTTGGCACTTTGCAGGAAAGCACCATCCCTAGATGGAGCCTCTGTTGTAACAATATTGAAATTTCGGCTTTCGGTAACCTAGGAGAGAAAAAATTTATAGTGTTTAACTATCGAAAGTGTAGATATGAGAAAACGACCATTTGTCTGTCACGCGCATCACTGAATGTTCTCTACCTATCATCTTCAGTCAAATAACGTTGAAATCAGCCCCAAATGCCACAGCAGTATAACAATCACAAGCCAACTCACGAAAAATCCAAAGACAGGGTTCACGTGAGAATCAAAGAAATGTACCATATGTTCGAGCGTTGAGTCACAAGGAGAATGAATGGAAGCATTGGCAATGGAACGACCGCATAAACCGAGCATTAAGCCACATGGAGAAAAAGCTCATGAGTCTAGGTTTTTTTTTCCGTCGGGGATTTGGTCGACGTAGATATTTTAATAACTACAGCCTCGATCCCTAAATTCACTAAAGTATTAAAGGATAAGCCGGGTCAAATAAAGATTAAGAAAGATTAACGTTAATAAATCTCATCGCAATTTCGCGATTCGGGATTTCTCACGTCAATTATTATCGAAGTCCTGACACTTAAATCCACGAAAGGTTAAAGATTAATTGCTAATCGTGATTAATTAAGAGATTAAAACAAATGATTATCATGTAATTAATCCCATCGCGATTTCGCGATTCAGGATTCCTTGCATGTCATAACTCTTGAGGACATGATACCCGAAACTCGAAGGCCCAAAAGAGTGCAATGTAAAAGCCAAAATCTATTTCAGGGATTTGGACGACATGGAGATTTTAATAACCACTGCTTCGTTTCCCCGAATCTCGAAAACCCGAAATCGGGACTCCAATCATATGCAAAATTGCTTTAGAAAAACGCAATTTTCTCAGCCGTGGAGAGATCGTTTTTCGCGTTCGAATAGTCGATCGATATCTACAAATCCTAAGATGTCTAGTGGTGTCTTCAAAATTTCATTTTGAGCTTGGTAAGGCAGTCAAAAGTCCTCCGCAAGATGAGGTTCGTTTTAAAAAATGTGGCGTTTTTTACTGTGCTGAGTCATCATTTTCAAATGAGGATTCTGAGCGACTGGAGTATCATTTTGAGAAACGGTTGGAAGATTTTGTGCCTAACACATAAGAGATCATTAGCCTCTTTCAGTTTTCCTAGAGGTGTCACATATTGGGAGAATCGAATCCATCTCCGAGCCCTAATTTTCGAATTTTATATTTTCCTGTTTTGACACATGTTTGTTAAATGCAGATTTGGGGAAAATGAAAAGGGGTCTCAGGGAACTGAGAGAGGTTTTTGCTCAAAATAAACAGATGCACAAAACCCTCTTTCAGTTTATACACAGCTGTGGCGATTCAAGAGATACAGAGCCATAACCACAGCCCTAGTTTTCAACAGTTTGGCCCATTTTCTATGGCAGAAAGTTTCAAGAATTGGTTGTAACTATTGTTATCTTTTAGATTAGAGAGGATTTCGACCTCAATACATATAGGAGGCATATTTGTAAAAAAGCGAGGGGGGGTAGTACTCCTAAGACTGTAATATTTTGCTTTCATGTTTAATATAAGATTGCAAAAGCATGTTTTATCCATATCAGAGATTCTTGTGATGTTGTTTGCAGAGTTTGTCCATATGCTTAGTTTCAATATCACTCCATCTATCTTTTCTTCTCGATTTGTAATTGTTTTGTAATAGAATTCATCCTCTGTTAGATGCTCTATTGCAGACTGGTTATAGGTTGTTTCTTGCAAAGATCGAAAGGTTCAGAATTCATCCTTTGCTAGATGCTCTGTCCCAACCATCTCTTTCCACTAATTTATGCTTGGAATTCACTCATTGCTAAGTGCTCCTTGTGTATTGATATGTTTTCTCTTTATTCTGCTGCCATACTTTTATAAATCCTTCTCTTTGTAATCAGCTTCTATCTCGCCTCTGCTCCATGGATTTCCATTGTCGAAACACTCTTGCTATTTGTTTGATCATTTGACTCCATGCCCAATGGACTACCTCCCGGTCCAACCCATCAACCCTAAAAACCTCAAAACTTTTTGTTACCCACAAATCTGCCCGTTGTTAAGCTTATTAGATATCCTATCGTGACATATATTCGAGAGATCCCTCTCGGGTTGGAAGGGGCAACTTCCAATAAAAAAATGGTTCAAGGTTATCTCGGGATTTACTTGCATGCAACCCAAGTTAGGTTCTGAGTGATAACATATTATTTCATTTAAAATGTGCTAAGGCTTGGTTTTGTTACAGCCTAGAACCAACTCTTGCGACAACAGGTGTCATTAGCTTTCCAACAAATTCTAGTAGTTAGTACCAGTCTTACTCCCACTTATGCTCCATACATTGAATCAATGGGTTTGTATGACTTTTTGGATGGTACCCCCACCAAGGTTGTCCCTATTAAGAACCCTTTTGCAACCCTCAAGAAGGGACTTGATTTGGGTTTCCTGTGAAGTTGAAATTTTTGGCCTAGAATGTTAAGGGGCATCTGGGGATGATAGACATCTCATTGTTAGGAATGCCATGGTTAGTTTGTATTTTGAGGTGTTTTTCTTGCAAGAATAAAGGTATCGAAATGGGGATTATGTTACTACTTCTCATGAGGAAGATAAGAGGAAGATAAAGGGGGGGTTATTTGCATTTTTTTCTTTTGCCTAGCATGTCCTATTCTAGCTAAGAGGGAGGGACCCATTGCCTAATGTTGTTGGTTGTCTATCTTGCTAGCTAGTAGGGTGCGGGGTTCTTGCTTGGCATATTCCTTCAATGATTCTATTGGTCAAGTGTAGTTTTGGCATTAGATGGCCCAAACGTGGCCTCTTGTTGAAGGGGTCCTTGGGGAATATTTCCACATGGTTGAGTGGGGTAGAGTTAGTGTTGGAGGGTGGGAAACAATGCTCCATTCTGATGAAATAAAATCTAGGAGTGATTACAAAAGGTTATTTAGTGTGTCAAATGTTGTGTAGGGTCAGAAGAACCTCACATAGGACGATTGGTATACCTAGTCCAATAGACAAAAAGATACTCCCCTAATCAAGGCTAGGCTTGACAGGTTCAATGTTAATTCTCATGCTACAACATTCTCATCCACAAGTGAGTGCTCTATTCATGATGACTTGTTTATTACTAGCTCCGATCACTTACCTATTTCCACTTGTACGCTCATTGGTGTGAATTTCCAATAGGATGCTCACTCTTATTTCAAGTTAAATTTCTCTCTTTTGGAGACCACAAAGTGTTGAAGCATTGTTACAAGGGTCTGGCATTCGGTGCCTCGTCTTGTAGGGGATAGTGGTTGGATTCTTTGGCAAGAGGGGGCCATTCTTCACACTACCAAGTTACTTTAGGGATGGGAAAAGATGGTTGCTAGAACTAGGAAAGGTAAGGAAAACCAAATTTGGAGCTAACTTCATCTTGCTTGGCAAATGATGGAACTGGATGCTTTTAATGACTTGCATCAATAGGGAGTCAGTGAGTGGGAACTGTAGCTCCAAATCTTTGAAGAATATAAAGCAAGTGGGGCTATGATTAGAAGATGCAAGTAATGGATGGTTGATGGGGATGTGCCTTCTAATTTATTTTTTCAACACCTTAAGCGCAAGCATAAATCAAAAAGGTTTTTATCACTTTGAGACCTTGGTGGCAACCTTATAGAAGATGAGTCTGCAATCCAACAAATATTCCAAGAGCATTTTCAAAGGATCTTCACTTCGGTAGGGTTGGATACTTTTTGGGACGCTTCCATGGAGCTCGTTTAACAAGATTCCCTAGGAAAATTGTCCCTTGTGAAAGGGTTTTTCTTTCTACAAAGTCGTGAAAGAGCTTAAGAATGAAGAAATCTCCAATCCCTAATAGTCTTCCAATGGAATTCTACAAGAAGATGTGCCATGTGGTTGGTCTTTCATATTTGAAAATGTGCTAGGGAGCTATTTGAAGTAATGGTCTAGGGGAGTTGGTCAATGCCAAGCTTATCAAGCTTATCAATAAAGGTGTTAAGAGGGCTTTGGTAGGCAGCTAGTGAAATAAACAAAGTTCGTTAAAGTTGATTTTGATAGTATGTTTTTTGTTTTGAGGCACATTTTTAACCTCAAAATTCTGCTAATGCCTTGATACCAAATGAAATGAACAAAGTTCATTTCCTAAATATGACATGAACAACTTTGTTCAAAAAATGAAGATCCAAAATAAATGGGATAACATTAAATAATCCATATGGATTGAAATATTAAATGAGATGATATTTTAATCCATATGGATTCTTTTATGTTATACCATTTATTTTGGATATTCATTTTTTGAACAAAGTTGTTCATGTCATATTTAGGAAATGAACTTTGTTCATTTCATTTGGTATCAAGGCATTAGCGGAATTTTGAGGTTAAAAATGTGTCTCAAAACAAAAAACATACTATCAAAATCAACTTTAAAAGAACCAATAGGATTCAAGATGATGATGACAACCATAAGGGTAAATATTTTTGGAGGGAAGGAAGAAAACTACTTTTTTTAATTGCATTTTCAACTTATTTCCTCATAGATTTACTCAAATTTCAAGTGTAGGAACTCGCCGGATGAAAAATTAAACTCCATATCCAATGAGTACCCACTCTGCATACTTTTGATAGACCCACAGTGAGAGAAACCGGAGATATGTTTTTCAGTCATCAAGTCAAGGAACAAACACAACCTATTCATGGTCAAACCAAATAAAAAAACACTAATTAGCCTTTGAAATTAGGTTGAAAATTAAAGTTATTAAAGTAAAGCTAAATCGATGTTATCCCTCGAGAGCTTGATAGGTTGTCATGATTCACCATTGCATGCATTTAAATTTTATCATATTCATTTGGCGTTGTGGTTTGGAATACGTTCTTGGCATCATTGTGTTGTCGACATCATATCCAAGTCACCATTCAAAGAAAATCATGGTTTTATGTCATTACCCATGCAAACCGTATAGGATCAACCACTAGGGGAATTATCTCTAAGGTAAAAAAAATCACGGTATTGAAAAATTGTTGCATCTTAAACTAGTTAGGAGCAGTCCACTTATTAACGATAATTAACTGTCAAAAACATCGTCGGTTAAATTACATTAACTATTGCTAGAAATTTTAGTTGTCGTTGTAGATTAAGCCAAATACACACACACACACACATATTCACTGGACACAAAATTATAGAATCAAAGAGTTTCCTGCTATAGAGTTATTCCGGTGGAGAGAATCGTGACGTTTGGTTAGTCAAAATTGTAACGTCATCTTACTACTAACTGATATATTATTCATTTATATCTAATTCATTATATTATATATATATATATATATATATATATATATATATATATATATATATATATTTTATGGATTTTTGTTGCTTGAGATTTCTAAAGATAAACTATGTATAAAATTTTGAAATGTCAACCATTTTGAGTGGACACCACCCATCATCGGGGACAAATAAAGCTGAAATGATAATAGAAAAGAGTGCTTGGGTGGATGTTTATAGGGTTAAAAATAAAGTTTAACCGTTGTGGAAGAAAGAGTTACAACCCGTTGTGAAAAATGATTAAAATAGTAAAGGAACCATAAGATCAACAACTCTTTTTGTAATTTTAATTCTGAGCTTTTCAAAAATCCTAGTCTCCTTGAGACAATCCTCTCCATAGAGGTTTAGAATATGAGTGTTCAGGTTTTCATAGTTAGTCATAATGTTGCTTGAGCTTTTTGGAGATAAACTATGTATAAAATTTTGAAACGTCCAACATTTCAAGTGGACACTCCACCCATCATCAAGCAAAAATCCTAGTCTTCCTGAGGCAATCCTCTCCATAGAGGTTTATAGATTTTTGCCTATATTGTTCATTTATATCTTATTCATTATATTTTATATATTTTATCTCTATGGATTTTTGTCTATTGTCCTTCTTATGTTGAATGTTTTTACAATAAATGAACATTGTTCATTTCAGATGGTGTCCAATTACTCTACTTAATGTTTCTACGAAAATTCTAGCCAAATCTTTGTTTGGGGGAAATGTTACAAATATCTCTGATTTCTCTTGATTTTTTAAGTTTTTCAGGGCCAAGTTTATGTTTGACGACATTTTCCCTGATATTTCTGATAAAAAAATTTCCGGGAACCTCGACAATACATATATTTGCAACATTGTCTAGGAGGATCAAGCTATTGATTCTCCAGATAGAACACAAGAAGTAAGCTAGATTCATGAAGGGGCTTAGGGATTTCGTCAAAAGGATTTTCTTTTTTTAAATTGATTTCAATAAGATGTATGACACAATTGAATGGGAATAAACCCTTAATATGTTTCACTAATTAGGGTTTGGCTCTCTCTTTTCTTTCTAGCCTCAACCAAAGTTGGTGTAAATAGTGGGCCTTTTTACTCTATTCTCTTGCAATGCTCTACTCGACAAGGTTGTCATCTTGTTCCCTATATTTATGTGATTGTAGCAGATGCCCTATGTTTTTTGTTGGATACTGCTAGATTGCAAGGGAAAATCTGAGGTATCTCCTTGATTTGGTCTTCAAGGGCACATTCATTCGTGTGACATAATCCATATTGCTCAAGATTTCATGATTTCAAGTTATTCCCTGCTCAAAAGGGTGTTCTTGATTGGCAATTTGGGAGACCTCAAGATGCGTGAGCTTTGGCATCATGGATGATTTGGACATTCCTATCTCCTAGTGGCCAGATTGAAATTTCTTCTAGGTTTGCTAGCAAAATTGGCTAGGAAAGGTCTCTTCTTTTGGAAGGATTTATGGATTCAAGAACACCAACAATGGCACAACTAGTGAGTTCTTAAGTTTAAGGGAGCTCAAAAACTCAATTGCTCAAACTATGTTGTTTTAGAGGGCCTTTATTGCATGATTCTTGAAGGTTGTCTTTTTAAAATGCGGTTATGTGGGTTTAGGTCATCCTAGAGGGATTGGAGATGACAAATTGGGATTCTTTGGCATTGTCCCCAACTTAAACAAAAGGTGGAGGTCGAGGGATCCCATGGCCTGCTAGTTGAGGAGGTGCAAATCTATTTGGAAATGACACTCTTCTTCTAAACACAAAGTATGGAGGTGGTTTTTGTTTCAAACAAAGGTTGGTGGTCAAAAATAGGGTTGATAAAGTTGGTGTGACAAATGTTTCTTGTGCCCTTATGGTAAGATTGAAATAGTTGAGCACGCTTTTCTAAGATGTCAATTTGCTAGATTATTTTGGGCATGGTTTCAAGATGAATTTTACTTCCTTTTCACTTCCTCGCTCTCATTGAAAGGTCCTCTTTTAGGGGACACTAGGATGATTTGAGACAACTGCAAATATTTGTTGCATACAGTTCGGTTGACTACAATTGGTATTCTATGGAAACAAAAGTGCAAAGTTACATTTCATGAGGCCTCCTCCCCTTTTAGCCCTAGGGAATTGAGGTGCTTTAAGCAAGGGATGGATTTGCTTGTGAGAGTCAAACTCAATGTCTTCCATTGAGATGTTGATCCCTTTATCTTGGTGCGCAGGCTCATATGATTGCCTTTTAGGTATTTCTGGGAAGGATTTCCTCCGTACCCCTATTGTTCTTGTGTTCTAATTCTATTTGATACATAATGTACTTATTTGTTCTATGAGGTTATATATGAAGCATCTCTCAAAATAAAATTGGGCTCTTTGAGTTTGGGAATGCCTCCAATCAGTTCAAGAAAACTAATAAATAAACTAAAATGTAAATTGGCCATTAGATTTTATAAAGTAAATTTATAGGCATCATGGGAAGCTCTAATTAAAAAAATTGTCAGTTTAAGGCTTAGGACATATGATGGTTTGTAATGAATATTTAAATCTCATTTGCCCCATCATAAATCCTCCTATTCTAGTCAACTTTTCCCATCTTGAACATGAAGTTTAATGAATTTACAACACAAGAAGTCCATAAATATGATCATATTTGGCCTCAACAATCAGGCATGCAACTTTGTGCACCTCTGTGTTGTTTGTGATGACTTTGATTACAGTTTTCACCCCATTGATTCAATTTCCTCCATGAGCACTATTATCCACCAAGTTGCACTAGGATGGACTGGCAGTTGAACCGCCAAAGATTGAACAATCACTTGTTCAAAAGTCAGAGTTCAGAAGTCCAGCCGGCCATTATGGCCCCCTTTTTACTTTTTTACTGCATTTCCATACCCTTGCAAGGCATTGTAATAAGATGAATTTAGGATGATGAACTTGTAAAAGGCTTAGCCTCCTAAGACTTAGACATGAGTGCATTATTCTAGAGTGTTTTTTTTACTTATTAATTATTCCTTGCTTGAATTTTTTAAGCGAGTTATAATTTTTGAGTTTTTTCACTCATTTTCTCCAAAGCTAGAGTGTACACTCATGGTTAGGCCTTAGCTTGGTCACCTAAGCCTAGTTTCTAATGTATATTACCATGTTAATCATCCGCCAAGAGTCTCATGGAAATGTACTAAGTCTCCTTTAGGTTTTTTAATGTTTTATGCAAAAATAAAATTTCCCGCAAAATCGGGATATTTTAATTGTAAATAATTCCTAAGTTAAATAAGTGGTACCAGGAGGCATTATATGCCTTGGGGGTATTCATTTTTGGATTCAGAATATCCACTTTACCTATGTACCCACTTTGTGAGTGAAATTAGTGATTTTTAATCACTTAAAATCAATTTTACTCACAAATGGTCAATAAAAGACAAATAAAAGACAAAAAATCAGCAAATGCTATTTTTTGGGAAACATGTTGGGGACATGTTTCAAGTTGACTCACATCTTCTTGAGTTAACTAAGCCTTTGTGGCACTTAAAGATGAGTTGTGGATGAGTCATGTGGATTTTGACTTGAGTTGAGCAAAGTTCTCATTGGGAGGTGCACCCCTCTTGGGAGTGGTGGCGCATTCTTGAGGAGGGTGCCTACCTCTTGAGAGGTGGCACCCTCTCTCTTTCTCTCACTCTCACACTTGGCATATGGTTGGAGCTTGATGGGATGTGGCAGCATTTGTACCCACACTTGTCACTTTTTCTCTCACACATGGTGCGTCCTCCCTCTCCAAGTGGTGTGCCCTCTTCTCTTGAGCTCTCCACCCCTTTTGCTATATATTGGAGCTATCTCTCCCATTGTAAACTAGATTGGTAGACCTAGAGTTATGCTGTTGTAATATTCTCTCAAGCTATTGTGGAATAAATATTTGAAGACTTTGGCGGTCACTTTTTTGGTGTTGTGTGTAATGTCCCCATTTTTGGACATTATTACATTACAGAGTGTTATGCCTACCAAAGTAGCCAGATAGGGGTGACAGAGAGTTCAGGAGATATTGAGGGGTTTTATTGGGCCTGACTTGCATCGTTCATCATCAGGATCCATTCCGCACAGCTTGGCTTTGGTTCCGTTGCATTCCAACGATTTCCGTAATTTTGAGTTATTATGGGTCATATCTTAATTAAATTCACTAAGGTCATAATGGGCATATTACTTGGAGAAACCTCTTAATGTAATAGCTCATCGGAATCGAGAGGAAGAGCATTATAGGATAAGATGATGAGAAGCGACTTTCAATGTCCAAAGTAGCCATAAGGATGGATAAATCACTTTTTAGAGGTAAAATGGTTAATTAATTAATTAATTAAGTGATTTAATCAAGGAATAATAAAATAAAGTAAAAGTCACTTGGAGGGAAAAGGTGAACAGCAAATTAGGGTTTCGGGAATCTATAAAGGAAGGGTAAAGCAACCTAATTCAAATTATGTTATGATTTGATGTTAAGAGAGTTTCCAGAGAAGGAGGAGAATTGACCTTCTGTTGTTTTGTAGATTTCTGGAGGAAACCACCACCATTGATCGGTTTCAATGTTGAGAGACACATCCTAGCCTATCGGAGATACCATCCAGGTATTTCACTGTGCTATTTAGGAGTATCCAGTTTGCAATGTTTGCGCAGCTCAGCTAGTGAGGACACAAGGGTTAGAGAGGGTTTTGTGTAGATGCACGAGACCAAAGATTATCTTGCAGATTCCTCCCGACCCAGTTGAGGACTAGCCAGGGTGCATCTTTTGAGCCACCAATCATCAGATTCTAACGGTGGAATCTCTCAAAACGTAGCAGACAGCCAGATAGTGCGCAACTCTTGAGGAGGGGCATTTGGGGTTCTAGAGGGAGTTCCGGATCCGATCCGAGGAAACCCTCCCGACCTAGTACAACATTGGCCAGGGCGCACATTTCGAGTTATATAGCATCAGATTATGTCGGAGGAATCATTAGGGCGCACTCATTGAGCCCAAGAGGTGCGCAACCCCCCCAGGGGATGACATCCAGAGCTTCTGGAGTCCAATCTTCAGTCTGTCAGTTATTAGTAGCAGCCTAGAGGACAGGGAGCTCAGTTTGGGACAGTTTCCAGGCAATTCTATTAAGTATAGCCACCAGGGCGAGTTTTCCGAAGTTGCAACAGTTGCCGTGAGTTTCCGGAACTGCATCTTTTTGCCGATCTATCTGTGCATGCGCAAATATGCCTTCATCATCTGATCACGGGTATTTTATATTAGTTGCTTGTATTCCAGTGACAATCCACGAGATCTAGCTAACGATTTCATCTGCTTTCAACATATTATTGTATTTCCTGTTATTTTCCCCTCATAAAACATATGAATGAGATGGTGATTGTTCCTTATTCTTTATGCATCATATATTCTATCTAAACATTAATTGAATGAAACACACATGCGAAAATCACCAAGCATGTTAAAACATTAACTCAAACACATCCAGAAACCCCCAAAGTATCAGATCAGACAGTGGATTTGACAGTTTAGTAGTGTTTCCTAAACTAGTCAAGTTAGGAACATTACATTGTGCAAATGTGTGGATGCCATTGTTCCATGTTGATATGTTGAGTATGGTAAACTTTATTTCTTGCAATTTCTTTATGCATTTGTCCTTGATTAATAAGATCTTAGAAAGCTTGCTTGCATTTCTATATCTTGTTATTTCTAGCATATGTTGATTTATGATTACATGTTCTTCTAGCTTGATTGACTTGTTTTCTAGAACTTGTATGTAGGAAGTGGGTGCACCCACCTTTGACAAAGTTCTTTGTAGGATTGTTCTAAGTATGTAGGATCTCTAGTTTGGAGTGGAAAGCTCTAGCTTGAGTTTCCAACACCTTCAAATCCATTCAACCGGAACAATTTCCCTCTACAATACATCAAGAGGACTCCATAGCCCAAGATTTGCTTCCATCTGACACTCTTTCTCTCTCATCTCACAAAGTTCCTAATTTTCTTTTGGTTACTAAATTGCATGCAAATACTTTGACCTAGATCGCATTTCAAATTCTTATTTATCTAAGTTAGCATGCAAAAGGAAAAGTTATACCTAGATTTCAATTTCATTTCACTATTCTAAGCTAGATCTATCATAAGAAATTTGAATTTTAGCAAGCTATTTCTTTAAAATTTTAAAAAGGCTAAAGTAGATTTCTTTTAAAGAGCTTTTACTTTTATAGTTGGCAAGTTAAATGCCTTTATATTGTTGTTTTAAAACAGAAATCAAAGATCCTAAGAAAACAAGTTTTCTAGCTTGCTTTCCTTAGTTAAATTTAGTCTATTTTCACTAGTTATACTTAGTCAAATTTTTGGGTTTTTCTAACATAAGTCCAAGACACTTCTAAAGTGTTTTTGGGCACTTTTCATTGTTGTTTTCTTGCTGTTTTTGCACGTTTAGAGAACATCCAAGGGGAAAATATGTCCGTTTTGGGCAGATTTGGACATTTTGGGACCCCCGGGAGCACCCTTTTGATCAATAAACTCATTGTAAACATTGTACAGACTTGTGATCCCCCAAATGATTGATCACAAGTCACTCCAAAAAATATTGTTGTAAATCCATTAATAAAATCAGTTGAGCTACAAGCTCCCACTCTTCATCCCCCCTAGGGGGAACGGTGTCTTTTTGTGATTGTTTCATTTTTGCAATTTTCTTTCAATTTTACAACTCTCACCCCTTATCACAAGCATCACAACTTAGTTTAGATTTCATTTTTGGAAAGTAATCATTTAATCGCTAGAATAAATTTCAATTTCCTCATTTTAATTTTCACAAATAAACCAATCCCCTCAGCCCCTTTAATTAAGCTTTACGCTGAAAAGAGGCTGGACAGTGTGGATTTAGTAATTAGACAAACACTTTTTTGCAATTTCAATTTGGCAAATAAACATATCCCCTCAGCTCCCCGATGTATGTTCCTGACCCTTCCATTGCGAGCTTAGTCTCGATCTTTGGAAGTAAGTTCCACATAGAACCGTGGTTGGTCAGTGCGGATTTAGTTTAACTTACGGAAATCGTTAATACCTATTGCTTGTGTGGAAACGCAAGAGGGTTTGTGTAAGAAATCCGGCGGGAACTTTGAGATTTAGGTTCTCCCTGTTGGATCTCCCACATTCTCTTGAGCTTGTGTGCAAAATCAGAGGGATACTCTCCCTGTTGGATATTCGGAAAGCTCAGCCTCCACTCTAAGAAATAGCCTCTTAGAGACCACATCTAGATTAGTTTTATTTTCTGCAATGTCATTTTAAAACATTAATAGACTCTAAAATTCACAAGGACATTCACACAACAATCTCCATTTTCAACAACATCACATACATTTCACGACTCTTGGCACTGGTCTCATTACTTTACTTTCAAAGCCATTTGCTTCAAGCATTTATATTTACAAAGCATTTTGTAACATCCCCAGCCACCCAAGCCAGGGAACGCCACTACAAAACTAACTGCTCAGTTCAAACTCTGATATCAATGGTAACACCCCCAGCCTTATGTTGGGCAATGTCACTTGAAATAATACAAAACAAAACTACTCACTCTGTTCTAATAATCAAAACTATCCATACCCAAGCATAGACCTGTTGAGGTACGGTAGATAGAGCTCTTTGCGAAATATCATACAAATAAAACTTAATAGGCAATTACATTCTACTAATACATAGATAAATGCAGAAATAGCAGTAAGCCTATTCATACAACATATACAGGCTCAGCTCATAAATATAAAACATGTACAAATACACAGCATGCAATGAACATGTAAATGGTACTTATCTTTTATAGAAGACCACCAACTGTGTGCAGACCTTCCACGAACCTCCCAGCCTTAGACCACGCTGCTCATCACTCTCAACAGTGGGTCACCCCCGAGCTGGGACTAAACTCCACCCAGGGTAAAGGGAATCCTAGGCTAGGCTGAGACTATGGAAAGATGCACAATGCAACAGGAAGGATTCCCTCCAAGGAGCCTACTTACGCCCACCGCTCACAGACTCTCATTCCCCACATGCTTGTCCCACCCCGGGAATATACACCTTCACTGTTCCACAGTCCATTGACTGCTCCACTTCCCTTCCAGGGCTTTAGAAACAGGCCGGATCAGAAATTCTTAGAGCTCTGTAGTTGTTGCTGGACTCCCTCCAGGAGAAATCACTTCCCCAACAATCTCTCTCACCTGGAGAGAGTTACTCACAGGCGTGACAACCTACCTCTTCAAACCACAGGCCTGACAACCTGCTTCTTCTGTCCAGCTCCTAAGTCAAACGGGTAACCACAGTAGAAAAATCAGGTATGGGCTCTGGTAATGACAGCAAGACACACCACTCCAAAGAAAACATGAGTAGCAATAGCAAAATGGCTAGGGCGCAATATGGCTCAGGCCAAATGGGTTAGCTTCACGGGTTTGCAGGTTTCATAGGTTGCAGAGGTCAACGATGGAGGAAATGGTTGGTTGCATGAATGCTCAGTCTGAGTGCGTGCATGAGTGGGGAGCATGGCAAGAATGGCTAGTGAACCCCCACAACGACGGATTTTCCCCCATAAAACTGCATGCGCCCAGGTTGACACATGGCTCTCTTGGGAGCTCGTCCCTCTCCACTTGGAGTTCATTCCTTTCCCCAAAGGAACTTAGGATAACAGGGTTTATTTCCCAAAGCTTAGTATTTTTAGGAAATATATTATAATATCCCCTTGGCAATAAACCTTCTAGCTTAGCCCTTTTTCCCAACCTCTCAGCCCCATCCCTTTCCCTTACTGCATAGCATATATTAGGTCTGGTGTTAACCAGATACATCAATGATCCAATCAACTATTTGTAAAGATGTGGATCAATCTCGCCTGAATCAATAGAATCCTTGTTCATTTTCTTCAAATTCATCACCATCGATGTAGGCATGGATCTGTAGTCTGTCATCCCGAATTTCTTCAATATCTCAATTGTATATTTTCCTTGACTCGGGAAAATCTCATCAATCCTCTACCACACTTCTAGTCCCAAGAAGTAGTGCATCATACCAAGGTCCTTCATCTCAAATTCAGAAGCCAATGCACGCTTGCATTCAACAATGAGGCTTTCTGAACTGATTAGGAATAAGTCATCAACATATAGGACCAAAATCAGACACTCGTCACCAACAATGTGGTAGTATAGGTTAGGATCAACAACACTCTTGTTGAAGCCCAAACTCATCAAGTATCCATCAATCTTCTCATACCAAGCGCGAGGTGCCTGCTTTAGTCCATACATGGGTTTCTTCAACCTACACACATGAGACTCCTCATGTATCACGAATCTATCTGGTTGCTCGATGTAAACGTCTTCCTTAATCTCACCATTGAGAAAGGTTGTCTTTACATCCATCTGATGTAGTCTCCAACCCATGGATGTTGCAAGGGAAATAATCGTACGGATGGAAGTGTATCGGGCAACAAGAGCAAATGTCTCCTCATAATCTATTCCCTCCACTTGAGAGAATCCTCTAGCCACAAATCTCGCTTTGTACTTCTGGACACTTCAGTCAGTTGCATGTTTGATCTTATAGATGTTGATCAACAACCAACATCGGGAAGACATTCTCTAAAGATAATAATTAATAATATAATTATTGATTATTAAATATCATATATAATAAGTAAATGATAATAATAAATAGTTATTGATTATTCAAGGGACGCATCCTTTCATGGTCCGGTCACCATATGTTCCCTATGTTCCTATGGGCAAAGGCATCCATGACTCAAGTGTAGGTTCAAAACAGAAGTCCTCATAAGACTTTGAGGAACATGAGCCCAAGGAGGCCTTCACCGGAGTGAAGCCTAAGGTTGGACACTTCAAGATATTTGGGTGTCCAGTATACATTCATGTACCCTAGGAGAAAAGGATCAAGCTAGACCCTTCAAGCAGAAAGGGTACATTTGTGGGGTACAATGAGTCTTCGAAGGAATACCGGATCTACATACCTGGTTAGAGATAGATTGAGGTGAGCATAGATGTTACCTTTGAGAGGTATCCTTTAAGAGATCTAGAGGGTCTCGCATGGATATTGATCCTGTAGCTCCAGTTAATGTTTCCAGAGATATTGCAGTAGGTCGGAAGATACTTGCATGGGCTCGTCATACTCTGCAGGAGGCAGAAGGACATGCAACTCCTCGTGGTACCTTTCGAGTGAGCAAGAGACCTCGGAGATATTCATGTTATGCCGCATCCATGAGCCACATCATTCATTTTGAGCCTTCCTGTTATGAGGAGGCAACTAGTCATCCAATATGGAGAGATGTCATGATGGAAGAGTATCAATCCATCATGAAGAATAATGTGTGGGAGATTGTTTCAAGACCTGAGAGGAAGTTTGCAGTGACTTCCAAATGGATCTACAAGATCAAACACATAGTTGACAGGAGCATCGAGAGGCACAAAATGAGATTTGTTGCTAGAGGATTCTCTCAAATGGAGGGAATATATTATGAGGAGACATTTGCTCCTATTGCTCGATACACTTCTATCCGGATGATTATTTCCCCTATAGCATCCATGGGTTAGAGAGTACATCACATGGATGTAAATACAACCTTTCTCAATGGAGAGATTGAGGAAGAAATATACATCGAGCAGCCAGATGTTTTCATCATACATGAGAAGGAGTCTCATGTGTGTAGGTTAAAGAAGGCTCTGTATGGACTCAAGCAGGCACGTCGAGCTTGGTATGCGAGGATTGATGGACACCTGATGAGTTTAGGCTTCAATAAAAGTGTTGTTGATCCCAACCTGTACTACAAGACTGTTAACGGTGAGGCCCTGATTCTGGTCCTCTACGTTGATGATTTATTCCTCATCGGTACAGAAAGCCTTATTGATGAATGCAAGTATGCGTTGGCCATTGAGTTCGAGATGAAGGACCTTGGTATGATGCACTACTTCTTGGGACTAGAGGTGTGGCAAAGAACTGATGAGATCTTCCTAAGTCAGGGGAAGTACACAGTTGAGATATTGAAAAAGTTTGGGATGCTAAACTGTAAACCCATGGCTACACCAATGGTGACGAATCTGAAGAAAATATGTGTGTCTTCTTCCGATTCCAACGAGATTGATCCAACCCCGTACAAACAACTGATTAGATCATTGATGTATCTAGTTAACACCATACCAAATATTTGCTATGCAGTGAGTGCACTTAGCCAATTTATGAGCCAACCGAGATAGACATACTAGATTGTTGCAAAGCATGTGTTGAGATACTTGCGAGGCACAATTTGACATGGTCTAAGATATACTTCCAGTATTGATATGATATGGCAGGAATATATTGAATCTGATTGGGCATGGAGCACAGTGGACAGAAAGAGCACCTTCAGGTGTTGCTTCGCTTTGGGATCTTCCATGGTTTCCTGGTGTAGCAGGAAACGAACTTCTGTGGCTTTGAGCACAACAGAAGCAGAGTACATTGCATTAAGTATGACAGTCCGTGAAGCAGTGTGGCTTCACAAGCTCCTTGCAGATTTATTCGAANTATTGCAGTAGGTCGGAAGATACTTGCATGGGCTCGTCAAACTCTACAGGAGGCAGAAGGACATGCATACCCTCTTGGTACCTTTTGAGAGAGCAAGAGACTTCAGAGATATTCATGCTATGCCACAACTATAAGCCACATCATTCATTTTGAGCCTTCCTGTTATGAGGAGGCAACTAGTTATCCAATATGGAGAAATGTCATGATGGAAGAAGTATCAATCCATCATGAAGAATGATGTGTGGGATATTGTTCTGAGACCTGAGAGGAAGTTTGCAGTGACTTCCAAATGGATCTACAAGATCAAACACATAGTTGACAAGAAGCATCGAGAGGCACAAAATGAGATTTGTTGCTAGAGGATTCTCTCAGATGGAGGGAATATATTATGAGGAGACATTTGCTCCTATTGCTCGATACACTTCTATCCGGATGATTATTTCCCCTGTAGCATCCATGGGTTGGAGAGTACATCACATGGATGTAAAGACAACCTTTCTCAATGGAGATTGAGGAAGAAATATACATCGATCAGTCAGATGGTTTCGTTATACATGAGAAGGAGTCTCATGTGTGTAGGTTAAAGAAGGCCCTGTATGGACTCAAGCAGGCATGTCGAGCTTGGTATGCGAGGATTGGACACCTGATGAGTTTGGGCTTTAGGAAAAGTGTTGTTCATCCCAACCTATACTACAAGATTGTTAACAGTGAGGCCCTGATTCTTGTCCTATATGTTGATGATTTATTCCTCACCGATACATAAAGCCTTATTATTGAATGCAAGTATGCGTTGGCCTCTGAGTTCGAGATGAAGGACCTTGGTATGATGCACTACTTCTTGGGACTAGAGGTGTGGCAAAGAACTGATGAGATCTTCCTAAGTTAGGGGAAGTACATAGTTGAGATATTGAAAAAGTTTGGGATGCTAAACTGTAAACCCATGGCTACACCAATGGTGACGAATCTGAAGAAACTACGTGTGTCTTCTTCCGATTCCGACGAGATTGATCCGACCCTGTACAAACAACTGATTGGATCATTGATGTATCTGGTTAACACCAGACCAAATATTTACTATGTAGTGAGTGCATTTAGCCAATTTATGAGCCAACCGAGATAGACATACTAGATTGTTGTGAAGCATGTGTTGAGATACTTGCGAGGCACAGTTCGACATGGTCTGAGATATACTTCCAGTATTGATATGATATGGCAGGAATATTTTGAATCTGATTGGGCATGGAGCGCAATGGATAGAAAGAGCACCTTCAGGTGTTGCTTCGCTTTGGGATCTTCCATGGTTTCCTGGTGTAGCAGGAAACGAACTTTTGTGGCTTTGAGCACACCAGAAGCAGAGTACATTGCATTAAGTATGACAGTCCGTGAAGCAATGTGGCTTCACAAGCTTCTTGCAGATTTATTCGAACATGTGTTGGATTCCGTCATTATTCATTATGGTAACCAAAGTTGTGTGAAGATATCTGATAATCCAGTGTTTCATGACAAATCAAACCACATTGAGATCAAGTACCATTACATCCGAGACATGGTGCAGAGGAAGGAAGTATTGGTGCAGTACCTTCCTACAGATTAGCAGGTTGCTGATGTTCTTACCAAACCAAGACGAAGTTCAAGTACTTCCGTGACAGACTTGGCGTGGCAGAGAATGCCTCCCTCGCTGAGAGGGAGTGTTGATGTTTGCAGCTTCCTGAGACATTCTCCAAATCATACTACTCTGTGACTTAGTTGAGTTGATCTGTGATGACACTTATCCGAGAATGGATAAGTGGGGCACTTATTCGAGAAGGGATAAGTACGGTTGGGCTTATAACTCAATGTCCCATGTGGAGAGCACATGAGGTCATGTCAAGGGAGTTGACCCTTGACATCACACACTATGGGAGTTGACCCTAGTGTTTCTAAAGGGTGTAGCCTCTAGAAGTCCACATGGAGTGCCATGTGTGACAAACTTTCTCCATATCGTACTCCTCTATGAATTGAGTGGAGTTGATTTGTGAGAACACTTATTCGAGAAGGGATAAGTGGGGCACTTATCCGAGAAGGGATAAGTGCGGTTGGGATTATAACCCAACGTCCCTTGTGGAGAGCACATGAGGACACGTTCCCATGAGGACCCTAGTGTTTCTAGAGGGTGTAGCCTCTAGAAGTCCACATGGAGTGCCATGTATGACAAACTTTCTCCAGATCATACTCCTTTGTGAATTGAGTTGAGTTGATTTGTGAGGACACTTATTTGAGAAGGGATAAGTGGAACACTTATTCGAGAAGGAATAAGTGCATTTGGGCTTATAGCTCATTGTCCCTTGTGGAGAGAACATGAGGACATGTCAAGGGAGTTGACCCTTGACGTCTCACACTATGGGGAGTTGACCCTTAGTGTTCCTAGAGGGAGTAGCCTCTAGAAGTCCACATGGGAGTGCCATGTGTGATGAATCTTTTTCTACTATGGTGGTTTTGTACCACTAGCGGAGACTGCGTGTCTCTGGATAGTAGTTGTGTACTACTATGGAAAGATACCTCCCTAGCTAAGAGGGAGTGTTGATGTTTCAACATCGGGCAAAACTTCTCCAAGATTGGGTTGCAGACCAAGGGAGATAGGATACATTTATCACAAAGGTGCACTTATCGTAAATGGGCCCAGACGTAGTCCTTCCTTGATCATGACAAGGAATAATATGGACTCGAGGTGCTTGAAGTGATTTCCACGTGTCAGTTAGCATCAAGCCAACATTCACTCATAGGTGTGTGCCTCTGGTGAAAGATCCCGGTGTGTTCTTTGTCCTAGTCATGGTGACTTGACAAGGACTGATAAAGACACAAGATGCTATATGATATTACATGCGAACCCAAAGTGAGCCTAATATTAGAGAGAGTTAATTGGCTCAGAGGGAGAGTCGCAGAAGGAGTTTCTCCTCGATTCAGGTGGGGGAGAGATGTCTCCCAAGACTGACAGACAAGTGTCATGAGTCTAGGGTGAATTTTGTATACTTCAAAGACAAGAGTGGCATGTTGTAGAATGTCTCCCTCGTTGAGAGGGAGTGTTGATGTTTGGACAACATCGGGAAGACATTCTCTAAAGATAATAATTAATAATATAATTATTGATTATTAAATATCATATATAATAAGTAAATGATAATAATAAATGGTTATTGATTATTCAAGGGACGCATCATTTCATGGTCCGGTCACCATATGTTCCCTATATATGGAACACTCATCATTGTAATAATATATCGATCACATCTTATATGAAGAACAACCAACAATAGATCCACTTGGAAGTCACTACAGACTTCCCTTCCGGTCTCGGAACAATATCCCACACATCATTCTTCATGATGGACTGATACTCTTCGATCATGGCATCTTGCCAAACCTGCTGACCTGCTGCTTCTCCATGACAAGAAGGCTCGGTATCAATGATGTGGCTCATAGCTGAAACATAGCTCGAAAATCTCTGTGGTCTCTTACTCTCTCGAAATGTAGCATGAGGAGCTGCATGTCCCTCCGCCTCCTACAGAGTCTGTCGAGCCCAAGCAGGCCTCTTATGGCCTACTGCAATGTCTCTGGGAACATCAACTGGAACTACGGGATCAACTGGATCAGTAACTATCTCCCTTTGAACTGTTGAAGGGGGAGAAGGTATTGTCTCTTCATTCTTCTCGCTGTCAATCTCCATCAGAGATTCTCTGGATCTTCGAAAGGCTACATCTTCCTCAAAGGTGACATCTCTGCTAGCCTCGATTTGTCTCTGACCAGGGATGTAGATCTGGTATGCCTTCGAAGATAAACTATACCCCACAAATGTACCCTTTTTGCCTGAAGGGTCTAGCTTGGTCCTCTTTTCCTTGGGTACATGAAAGTATATTGGACACCCAAATATCCTAAAGTGTGCAATCTCAAGTTTCACTCCGGTGAAAGCTTCTTCAGGAGTCATGTTCTTCATAATCTGATGAGGACTCCTATTCTGAACATACACAGCTGTCATGTATGCCTCTTCCCACAAAATCATAGGTAGATTCTGATCATGTATCATTGCTTTGGTTTCCTCGATGATGGATCTGTTCTTCCTCTCTGCAAACCCATTCTGTTGAGGATTACAAGGAACGATGTACTCCGTCTTGATCCATGTCTCAATACAGAAATCACTGAAATCCCTGGAGGTGTACTCTCCTCTGTTATCTGATCTCAGCACCTTGATCCTCCTCCCGGTCAGGTTCTCAACCTGAGCTTTAAACTCTTGAAATCTGGCAAGGACTCCATCCTTGGTCTTCAAGAAGTAAATCCACGTCTTCCAAGAGTGATCATCGATGAAGAGCACATAGTACGAATATCCATTCAATGAGGCAACAGTCATGGGTCCACAAGCATCTGTATGTATCAAGTCCAAGATCCCCTTGGATCTATTATCACTGCTCGAAAAGGACCCCTTGACATTCTTGCCAAGAGCACAACCTCTGCAAACGCCATCATGTTGAACATGTATCTCTAGAAGGCCTGTTACCATCTCCCTCAGAGCGGGAAGGAATCTGTAATGTAAATGAGCAAGTCTCCTATGCCATAGCTCACTCAAGCTGATAGCATCATGTAACAGGTCCTGGACTGGTCAAACAGTCAATCTATACAAACTGTTTTCTCGAACACCAATCACTCGGGCAGAATCCATGTGTGAGTTCTTGTGCCATGCAAGAAATTTTCCTTCAGAGAAGTTAACCTTGTAGCCTTTATCCTCTAAGGCAGAAACAGAGACAAGGTTCCTTTTCATCCCAGGTACATATAGTACCTCACTTAATTGAAGTGGTATGTCAGAATCTAGTTGGAAGGTAGAAGTTCCAACTCCTTTCACAGTATATCTGGCATTATCACCAAGTACAACATGCAGACGAGATTCTTTCTCTACAAGATCTATAAGATGTTCTCTATATCCAGTCATGTGCCTGGAGGCACCACTGTCAATCAACCAAATATCACTATCTGTAGGAACCGTACTTGAGAGTGTTGATATGAAGAAGAATGCTTCATCTTTTATGTCTTCATCTCTCTGATGTGGTTCTGGATCAACATCTGCAGTGGATGCATGTTGTCTTCCTTTCTGGTGAGAGCTGCAAAAATCCTTCAATGAACTGCAGAAACCCTAGAGGTCGAAATTCTGCAAAAACACTAGAAACCCTAAGGGCCAAAAATAAAAAATTCTTTGATTTGCAATATGAGACTTGCAGGAGGTGCGTTGAAGGAGGTCGTACACACATGTGAAAGAATTAGGCCCAACGCTTAAGTGCAAGGTGCAAAAACTAGCAAAAAGAAGAGGGTCGTTTTTACAGTTGCAGCAAGAAGGTGACGGTTGGCTTTTCAATGGCTTGTGCAATGGCTCTTCAGGAACTCTGCTCTGATACCATGTTGAATTTTAATGCTTAGCTCATGCCACTGTGGTTTATTTCAATTTAGCATGTACTTGAACCATAAACAATGCAGCACTACCATATACAATAGCTGCAGTAACCAAGATCACAAGAATAACCATGCACAAGAACATAAGAGTTTATCCTAGGAAAACCCTTCTCAATCAAGGGAAAAACCCAGCAATCCTTTGCTATAGAGTCAAGAGAAGATCCCCCACACCATAAACCCTAGAGCACACAAGAGGGTGCTTCTTTGACCTAGAAACTTGCGCCTAAGAGAAGTGTGCAATTCAGTCGTACACTTAGCTTGAGAGAAGGTTACAATGAAGTGTGTGTGAGTGATCCACAATGGGGATCTACTCACTTATATATACAAGACCTAACACAACAATAGGTGTGTCTATTGGCACAATAGGGCCGACCTGTACAACTCGGAAATATAATTAATCTTTACACAATATTAATTATCTTTTACATGGTGGGGCCAACTTGTACCCTTCACAATGCAAATTAGGGTTACAACAAATCTTACTCTTAAACAATATAGCAAGGGATCCACAGGGACACATCCTATAGTGCTCAGCCACTAGGGACACGTCCACTTGTGCTCAACCACAGGGACGTCACTCTCAACAAATCAACTCAACTAAGTCCATAGGAGTACCATCTGGAGATCCATCTCAATTCGACTCAACTAAGTCCATAGGAGTCTGATAGGAGACCATCTCAAGTCGTCTCAACTCAGTCCAGAGGAGCACGACAAGAGACCACACGTCATCTAAACTCAGTCCAAAGGAGTATGACACACCCATCACATGGGCTCTCCCACAGATCATCTCAACTTAGTCGAGAGGAGAACGACCTGGAGAATGTCTCATGAAGTTGCAATAAACAACAATGATTACTCTCAATGCTCTTCCAATACATTGGGAACCATTCCTTCAAAGTATCAGTGGAAGAGAAGATTTACCTGAATTTGATCGTCTATGGACAGACTACACTCGGGAGGAAACCAGACTTACAGCCAGAGGAGTGCAAGACTCCCATCATGATGACAATCAAGCCCTTGCTTCTCATACAAAGAGAGAAAGAAGAAATAGAAGAAGTTTCAGCAAAGCATTCAAAGACAAGAAAACTTCAGCAGTTTCAGGTCATGAACATAGAAAAGACATTTCAAGGACTCAATGTTTCAGATGTGACAAGTATGGACACATTGCGAGAAATTGTCCTATCAGGAAGAAAGGAAGACAACATGCATCCATTGCAGATGTCGATTCATAATCACATCAGAGAGATGAAGAAATAAAAGATGAGGCATTCTTCTTCATATCTCAGCTTTCTCAAGAGGACCAAAAGCAAGATTAAGCATGATTGAAGACTAAGGTAAGTTTTGTACTACATTCCTTATTTGATTTCATCATTACTCTGTAGTTGCTTGCATTTTGATAATGAAGGGTATTATCCTTGGTATGGGATCCCTCATGACTTGGACCATTATCCCTGGTAAGGGAGTCCAAATTTTCTTGGTTGGTTATCCTAGAACAGGAGGCCATTTTGGTTGTTATCCCTACAAGAGGCCATCTTGGTTATTATCATAGTACGGGAGGCTAGATATATTATTTCATTATTGAAGGGCCATGATCCCTGGAATGAGAGCCCATATTTCTCCTTTCTTAGTACTGTAGAGGCAGTAAAGGACCTGAGAAGACATGGGATGTCTCCAGGATAGAAACACAGGAAAATGATGATGTCACAATTTCCTCCAGGATAGATGTTTATCCTTCAGACTTCATAGGGAGTCAAACTAAGTGAGAAGAAGGAAGAGACAGTACCTTTTCCCCCTTCAATAGTTCAGAGGGAGACAATTACAGATCCAGTTGATCCAGTTGATCCCATAGCTCCAGTTGATGTTCTAGAAGAGGCCAGAAGAGGCCTGCATGGGCTCGACAAAGCTCTGCAGGAAGCAGAGGGACATGCAGCTCCTAAAGGTACATTCCGAGAGAGCAAGAGACCACAAAGATTTTTGAGCTATGTTTCAGCTATGAGCCACATCATTGATACTAAGCCTTCTTGTCATGGAGAAGCAGCAGGTCAGCAGGTTTGGCAAGATGCCATGACCGAAGAGTATCAGTTCATCATGAAGAATGATGTGTGGGATATTGTTCCGAGACCGGAAGGGAAGTCTGTAGTGACTTCCAAGTGGATCTATAAGATCAAACATGCAGCTGATGGAAGTGTCGAAAAGTACAAAGCGAGATTTGGGGCTAGAGGATTCTCTCAGTTGGAGGGAATAGATTATGAGGAGACATTTGCTCCTGTTGCCCGATACACTTCCATCCGTACGATTATTTCCCTTGCAGCATCCATGGGTTGGAGACTACATCAGATGGATGTGAAGACATCCTTTCTCAATGGTGAGATTGAGGAAGAAGTTTACATCAAGTAGCCAGATAGATTCGTGATACATGAGAAGGATTCTCATGTGTGCAGGTTGAAGAAAGCCCTGTATGGACTAAAGCAGGCACCTCGTGCTTGGTATGAGAAGATTGATGGATACTTGATGAGTTTGGGCTTCAGCAAGAGTGTTGTTGATCCCAACCTATACTACAACATTGTTGGTGATGAGTGCCTGATTTTAGTCCTGTATGTTGATGACTTATTCCTCACCGGTTCAGAAAGCCTTATTGTTGAATGCAAGCGTGCATTGGCTTCTGAATTCAGGATGAAGGACCTTGGTATGATGCACTACTTCTTGGGACTAGAAGTGTGGCAGAGGACAGATGATTTTTTCCTGAGTCAAGGAAAATACACAATGGAGATATTGAAGAAATTCGGGATGACAAACTGCAGATCCATGCCTAAACCAATGGTGATGAATTTGAAGAAAATGAATGAGGCTTCTTCTAATTTAGGCGAGATTGATCCACATCTTTACAGACAGTTGATTGGATCATTGATGTATCTAGTTAACACCGGACCTGATATATGCTATGCAATGAGTGTACTCAGCCAGTTTATGAGTCAGTCGAGACAGACACACTGGATAGCAGTGAAGCATGTGTTGAGATATTTACGAGGCACAGTTGGTTATGGCCTAAGATATGCCTCCGGTGTAGACATGAGATTGCAGGGATATGCCGATGCAGATTGAGCACGGAGCGGAGTAGACCAGAAGAGAACATTCGGTTGTTGTTTTACTTTGGGATCTTCCATGGTTTCCTGGTGCAACAGGAAACAGTCTTCTGTGACTTTGAGTACGGCAGAAGTGGAGTACATTGCATTATGTGTGGCAGTCCGCGAAGCAGTGTGACTACGCAAGCTCCTTGTAGACTTATTTGGACATGAGATGGATTCCACCGTTATCCACTGTGATAACCAGAGTTGTGTGAAGCTCTCAGAGAATCCTGTGTTTCACGATAAATCGAAACACATTGAGATCAAATACCATTACATCAGAGATATGGTGTAGAGGAAAGCAGTTCATGTGCATTACCTTTCTACACACAAGCAAGTTGTAGATGTCTTCACCAAACCCCTTGCTAGGACGAAATTCGAGTACTTCCGTGATAGACTTGGCCTAGTGGAGAATGCCTCCCTAGCTGAGAGGGAGTCTTGATGATTGCAGCTTCATGAGACATTCTCTAGGTCGTTCTCCTATGGACTGAGTTGAGACGATCTGTGAGAAATCCCATGTGATGGATGTGTCGTACTCCTCTAGACTAAGTTGAGATGATGTGTGTGGTTTCTTGTCGTGCTCCTCTGGACTAAGTTGAGATGACTTGAGATGGTCTCCTGTCGGACTCCTATGGACTTAGTTGAGTCGACTTGAGATGGCTCTCCAGATGGTACTCCTATGGAATTAGTTGAGTTGATCTGTTGATAGTGACGTCCCTGTGGCCGAGCACAGGTGGACCTGTCCCTAGTGGCTGAGCACTAGAGAATGTGTGGATCCCTTGCTATATTGTCTAAGAGTAAGATTTATTGTGTAACCCTAATTGTGTAAAGGGTACAAGTCGGACCCACCATGTAAAGATAATTAATATTGTGTAAAGATTAATTATATTATTTAGTTGTACAGGTCGACCCTATTGTGCAAATAGACACATCTGTTGATGAGTTAGGTCATGTATAAATAAGCGAGATACATCCCCATTGTGGATCATATCTCAGTCTTGCAACACATACTTGGAGAGCTGTAATTTAGTGTGCACTTCTTGTCTGCGCCATCTTTCTTGATCATAGAAGCACCCTCTTGTGTGCTCTGGGGTTTATGGTGTGGGGGATCTTCTCTTGACTCTATAGCAAAGGATTGTTGGGTTTTTCCCTTGATTGAGAAGAGTTTTCCCAGGATAACTTCTTGTGTTCTTGTGCATGGTTATTCTTCTTGTGATCTTGGTTACTGCAGCTATTGTATATTGTATTGCAGCATTTATGGTTCAAGTTCATGCTAAATTGAAAGAAACTACATGTCCTTGAGCTAAGCATTAAAATTCAACAAGGATGAGCTAGGCTAATTTTAGGAAGGAGAAGCTTTAAAAATAGCAATGTAAACTCCTCTAGGCCAAGAGCTCCACTTCGCTGTTTTTCTTGGAGTTTTCTTGGCACCCAGATGTTCTGAGTAAGTGATAGACACCCACTTGGACCTCCACCATGCATTGAATAAAGAACTGCCAACTAGACAAAATTAGTGTGTGGATGGCGTTGTTCTTGTAGCCTATAATCAGCATGCAGGGTGCACCTCCCAGTGAGTAACCTACAGCTTTAGGGGGGTATTCGGGCCTGTTTTATGATACTTGGCAGCTCTGTCATCACATTAATTGTAGCAGCATAAGTGGCAGCAAGATCAGACCCATTCCTTCCTATTTTCAGCATTGATAACGCATGCATAATACTATTTATACGATCAAGAAGGAGGGTGCAATATCTTTGGCAGCTAACAGGGCATATTCCCCAAGAAGATGCATGCAGATGGTCACGGCTGATTTCATAACTATTCTGGGTGCATTTTGAGTAGTAATTATGAGCTGTTCTGGGCACTTCTGTTGAGGATTCTTGCATGCATTAGGACACAGGTTTGACAGCCTTCAAGATAGTAATTTCCAGCAGCCAAAAGAGCATGTATTCCCCAGAATAATCATGTGCAGCAAGAGATCATAATTCCCAAGGTAATTATGGGTAGTAGAGGGTGCCTTTGTTGGAAGTCTTATCTCTGTTTGCCATTTGGTGCCTATTTTGGGTGATTATTGGAGGGCTTATTCAAGGGACTTTCCACTGATTGGAGACCTATTTTAGTTTACTGGAGAGTGCCTTACACTTTCTCTCATTCTTTCTTCAGCTTAGACACATGGCTCATGAAGACTTGTCAAACTTCCATTTTTAACCTTACCTGACCTACTATCAGCAGAAGTAAGAGGACGCTCACTTGAGGTTGGTTTTGTAGATGATCTATAAGCTATTTCAGGCAGGTTAGTGCGCCCTCTTAGAGAGTATTCATAGCATATGCAGGTGCCATTCTTGATGTTTGACCATGCGTTGCATTGCAGATCTGAAGGTACATATAGCAGATTTGCACGGAAAATGAGTTCTAAATCACAATTTAAGTGTAAATCTGCATCATTTAGATCGATTTTTGCCCTTTTATTACATAAGAATCTAATTTACAGCAAGCTGGTTTTGCAGATCTGATTTTGTTTTGGCAGGTTAGTGTTTATATCAAGACTTAGATTACCCAGGAAGTCCCTCCTGTGGCTAGCACGCACTAGCCTGAAGTGTAGAGAAACTGGACCGTGGTAACAGCAGTCTGATTTCTAGTTATCTTGTTACATGGTTACAAGTGCTAACAATAACTACAATGAGAAATTTAGTTCTTGACTAACAAAGGCTAGTTATGAAATTGGAAATCACTTCAGAGAAAGATAGGGCAATAATTTCACTCTCAAAATAGACCTAGGAAAAAAGTTGAATCAGACAAATGATTTAGTATTGCTGTTCAGATAAAAACAATTTCTCCTAACTTTAATCTTGTTGAAGGAAGTTTCTTCTAATATTGCAAGTACATTCTCTATCTGACAAAATGTTGACTTTGTCTGTCAACTACTGTGTCTAATCTTCAATCTTCAATGTAAACATTGTCTGCCAAAAATTAATTCCTAGCATTGCTATGAGAGGAAGAAAGCAACACTAATGTTTTTTCTCCTACAAGTTCTGTAGCATGCTTGAAATATTAATGAGAATAAATCATGTTCACTTTGTGAAATTCTGCTGACAAGGTTGATAGAATTCCCAACAGATCTAGGTTTTGACAAATTCATTAATGCTGCCAAGTATGTTGCTTTGATTTCAACTGTGATAACGAATTATTTTTAACAGTAAAATGAAAATTTTCAGGTTGCTTCAAATAATCCGATGCTGATGTTAGTGCTGTTATTTTATCCTATCTAAAAGAGAGAATGCGGAATAATACTTGCCTGTAAATATATGTCTCTTTTCAACCCTTCTCATTGCTACATCAATATCGACATCAAGAAACCTATTCATAATGCATTAAGACTCAAGAGCTTAAAATAATATACAAGGAGCAAAAAATATTATAGATTGAGAGAAAATACATCTAACAATCTCAAGCAAGAAGAAAGTACCATCGTTCATCAAAAAGGGCAGCTAATTCTCTCCAAAGGCCCTCGTCCAAAAGCAAGTAATTACCTTCCAGTAGGACTATTTTATGTCTGGCAACAGGGCAACAGGGAAGATGAAAAATATAACAAATTACTTGGAATCGCTGATATTTGAATGTCTGACTAGAAAAGAAATTGCTCAACTTATAGTGCAGGATTTTTTGCAAAAAAATAAAAAAACAAAAGTTGTTACAGTAGATTGGAAGTAAAATGTTTAACATCTATCAGATGTCGATGCTCCTATTTATGGAAACAAGTAAAAAGACAAGATTTTAAGCTAGTATATGAATTTGAGTATTTCTACAAATCCAGAAACATCACTGGTAATCATGAACCATGTAAAACAAAATAATTTTATCCAACTGTGTAGGATTTCACAGCTTGCCGTAATGTCCATATGTCTTTCTTGATTTTAGCTGTGTTAGAAATTTATTATTTTCCAACTTTTCAGGTAATACTATTACCCATCATCAAGAAAAGAAGAAGAAATTTAAAAAACGATTGAGACAGGTTCGGAGATGGTAGATTTGGTAATAAGATTGAAGTTGGTATCAGAGATGTGTTCTTTGAGATGGGTTTGGATGGAGTGACCAGTTTGGCCAACGTAGGAGATGCCACACGACCAGGGAATCTCATAAACAACTCATTGTTAGAGTGGATCAATTTTGTCTTTAACAGAATTGCATGTGTATTTTTTAGGGTATTATGAGGCTTGAAAATGGTATGGATGTTTTACTTTTTAAGAATTTTGGAGATCTTGTCAGTGGTCCCTTGGATGAAAGGGAAGTAGGCTTGGGACACCATAGTTTGGGGTTTAGGGGTTCACATTTTGGGGTGGTTGGCTTTGTGAAGGCTCTGTTGATCTGGCAAGTGGGAGAAGCTGGTGTTGCGGAGATTTGAGAACAAATCTAAGGTGAGAGTTTTCTTGGGCAAGGTGTCTCTGATCAGAAATGCGTTGGGCTCTAGTGGTACTGGCATTTTAGAAGAAGAAAAGATAGAAACCTTCAATGAAGACAGAGAAGTAGAAAAAGAAACAGGTGAGGTGTGTAATATCCCCTGCCTACTGCTGCTATGAATTTCTACTTGCTGCTGTTATGTTTGGGTGATTTTGTCACTTAGGGCTTTCGTCACACAGTTGGGGAAACTGTTAGAATTGGTAGCTCGGAGGTACTTCTGCATAGGCGGCGCCCATCATGCGGAAGTGATCAAGCACATTTCTCCCTAGTGACTTTATAATGTGTTTTTATAAAGTAACTTTATAAAGTGATTTTATAAAGTTGGGTTTTTTAATTTTTAATTGTAAAAGTGACTTTATGATGTTATGGGTCACTTTAGTGACTTAAGTGACCTCAACAGATGATTAAGTCGTGATGGTTGATCTCAAGGGAAAGTGAAGAGTGTTAAGAACCAAAGACTGAATACAAAAGCACCACAATAGATATACAAGAACAATATGCAAAATATCCTTTATTACTATCAAACACTTGAGGTAGGGCAACACCGTACAATGGATCCTATTATGGAAGGGATCCTCTCCTGTTCACTTGCCTCTTCGAGGGGGCATCCTCCTATGGAGCTACAACTCACAATACAATAATTCTCTTCATATCCCATTACATTGCTTGAACCTCTTTATATAGTGCTATCATCACCTAAGAACATTCTAGAGGAGAAATCTTCTAGAAGTAGAACCTTCTAAGAAGTCCTCTTACATTTATTATATCTAACTACCCATTTATTATATTTAACTACCATAGTGGGCCTTATTTAATAATATAGTGGACTTAGTCCACCTTACATTGAATGGCCTCCACTATTATCACTATGGGCCCTCTGGGCCCCCACTACTACCTCTCTAGCCACCTAACATTCTATCCCCCTTATGAAAGCGTTGTCTTCAACGCTTGATGTACAACCATATACCAGGGTCCCATGGATAATTGTGGACCATAATACTAAAGAAGACTGGAGAACCAAGGTCCCATGTAGAAAGGAAAGCCACCATGTTGAAGTAGTCCAACCACCATTGTAAGCCCGGGTCCCATGTCCAAGTGCTCATGTGAACTCCCTGTGGAAGAATTTGGAACCCAATAGCCAACTCAAAATGATGCTCCAAAGACTGACACCTGTCATGTGGATCCAAATAAGAAGATCCATCCACATAGTGGAAAAGGGTCATAGCAGAATCTGGAAGGAATAATACCACTGTAGAATATGCAAGATGGACACTGATAATAATCATTGGCTCTCAATTTGTCACATTGATGCTCTCTACAGAAGGTGGATTAGAGTCATCAAATAAAATATGAAAGTGGTTGTCATCCCAAAAATGACAACTATCCAAATACCAATCATCACAATCGGCCTCAAAATCATACCAAGCATATATTTTTTTATTATATTCATCCCTGATGTCCACCATAAGAAATTTCTCCTACATGCTATCCAATGAATCTTGAATACTACAAAAACTATCATTGAGGCCATCTGCAAAGTCATGCAATCTAGCATCCAATGTGTCATACAATTGGGATTTGAATGCTTCAGTAATTTGTAGAATTTCTTTGAGGGTTTGAGAGAAAATAGCCATCTGAGCACCCTATGAACTCTTCGATCCCGCAGCCGTCATGAAAAAATCCAAAAAATAGAACAATAAGTTACGGCAAAAAATCACGGTTTTTTCTGGAAAAACCCTAAAAACCTGCTGAATTTAAAATGTTCATAACTTCACTTTCTGGACTCCGTTTCGACTGATTTTTTTTTTTAAATTGGGTGAAATTGTGAGAGGAACTCAGATCTGTAATTTGTTTGGGCAAATTCGGCCTTCAGTTGCTACAGAAATCACCAAAAAATTAAATTTAAAAAAAAAAAAAAAAAAAAAAATTCACGCCTCCATCTGTGAAAAAAACCCTGAAAAATTGCAGATTTTAAAACTTCAATATCTTGACTTCCCGGACTCCGTTTCAGACGATTTTTTTTTTTAACTTGGGTTTTTTTTTAGAGGAAATCAGATCTACAACCTGTTTCTGCAAATTTTGCACAGAAATATACCGAAAATTTCTGGAATGTCACCGTCCTTTTTTTTCTTCTCTGAAAAAAAACAAAATCTACAAAAATAAAAAATATTTGCCCACAATGTCTGCCAAGGAAAGTGCTCTGATACCACTTGTTAAGAACTAAAGACTGAATACAAAAGCACCACAACAGATATACAAGAACAATATGCGAAATCTCATTTATTACTATCAAACCCTTAAGGTAGGGCATCCTCCTATGGAGCTACAGCTCACAATACAATAATTCTCTTCATATCCCATTACATTGCTTGAACCTCTTTATATAGTGCTACCATCACCTAAGAACATTCTAGAGGAGGAATCTTCTAGAAGTAGAACCTTCTAAGAAGTCCTCTTACATTTATTATGTCTAACTACCCATTTATTATATTTAACTACAATAGTGGGCCTTATTTAATAATATAGTGGACCTAGTCCACCTTACATTGAATGGCCTTCACTATTATCACTATGGCCCCTCTGGGGCCCCACTACTACCTCTCTAGCTACCTAACAAAGAGTCACTCAATGGAGATCAAGGGTTAGAAGAATTACATTTTGAAATTGCTTAAAGGCAGCTCATGAGGGAAAGAGAGGGTGCACACTTTGAGGAGAGCTTGAGCGGTGTTGACCGCCTCTCCAACTAAGGGGTCAACTCCATGTGCCATGAAGAGATGCATCATCAGATGTTCATTTGTCGAAGATTGTTTGGTTCTATAGGGCATTTTTGGCCCCAACACTTCTTTTTGTAACTGGAATTTCCGCACCCCTGCATGGGTCAATAATGTAATAGGTCTGCATGAGTCATCGTTAGGTCAGTTACCTTGGGATCGGTTCATTGGGAGAGTTCCTTTCACCGAGGGTTTTTTATCCTCAAGTTATCAATTGGGTTTTTCAACCTTATTGATTTCCTTTGAGTTTTTCCCTCACACTTGCAATAATTCCTCCAAAGTGGTGAAGGGCATTCTAATGGGCTTATCCTCTGGTAACTATTGTTTAGGAATGATGTAAATGACCATGTAAGACATCTTAGAAAGTTTTGCGGAATTCCATCGAGTCTAGATTAGTTTTTTTTTAATTAATTAATTTTTAATTAAATTTCCCTAAGTTTGGAGGTTTAATTATTTAATTAATTAATTATTTTTAAGCAAAAATTGTAAAAACTAGGTCCTTGACCTTTTGATAGGGGTATTTGTGTTCAAAATAAATGGAATGAGACCCCCTACACCCTTGGACCAAGTTTCAGCTCAGTCGGACAACTTCTGCTATGGGTTTGTCACCCGGAGTGTCAGTCAGTCAAAAACAACAATTTTAATTGCTAGGTCATGACATAGCAAAAATGTAATTTTTGTAATAATGAGTTAAAAGGATGATGTAAAGGTGGAAAAATATTGAGATAGGTTTCCTAGCCTAAACCTACCCACCCAACTTGATTTAATCTTTTAATTAACCTCACCCCCTCACCTCACTCAACCCTCACGCCCCCTAGGGGAAGTTACGCCCCCCATTGTTGGCACAACGTTGTAACTTAGGTTTTGATGGGTGGTGGACCCCTCTCCCATGTGGTTTACCTTCCCTCACCCTCCACGCCACCTCCTAGCTTGACTCCTCTGTTTTCCCCTCATTTATTGCCTTCCATTCCTAACCCAAACCCTAAGTGGTGCGCCCTCCTAGAAGAGTTACGCCCCCCCCGCTTGAGAAAATTCTAGAAAAATATTTTTAAATGGGTTGAGGCCTCTTCTCTCATGTGGCATGCTTCTCCTAGCTTCCCACTTCCCTTTTGTTTGATCCCAACACTCCCTCACTCATCCACCTCCTTGATCCATGTGATCAAACCCTAGATGGTGCGCCCCACTTCTTGGGATCTCACCTTGTGCTTGGTGGTGGACACTTGGCATTGATCCAAGAGAGGTAGGTTTGTCTCTCCAAGTATAAATAGATCTCTTTTCTCACTCCCTCCTCACCATATCTTAAGCTATTGTTATGCTACTTGATTTTCATCTCTCTCTCTATCTTTCTTGTCCATCTTTCATCCATTCTTTGGCTCTTAGGGTTTTGGAGCAAGTATTTCTCCAAGATCCATTTTGAATAATAAAAGAGAAGCTTTGGAGGATATTGGAAGAGCAACAGGTATTTTTGTTCTTGCTACATATGAGGTAACATTGTAAAGTTTTGGCATGGTGATTGCATAGAAGAGATTCTTAGGTAAAGTGTTTTATTTGGGTAGATCTAGTAACGAGTATTCTTGTTAATCTATATATGTGAGTTTGCTTAATGAGTGCAAGTATTTCATTTCATTAGCATATTCAGCCATATTATCTTCTTGTATGCATATTATTGTGCCAAGTTTTGCAGGTTTGGCTTCAAGGGTTTTATTGGGAATGCCTCAAGGAAGAGTCCTCCCTTAAAGCACATATAAACTCCCTCTTTCTCCTTTACTCATTCTTTCATTGTTGTTCATTCCATGTTATATTTCAGCTAGCCTAACATAGTGGATTGGTCACTTTAATCATATTTTATCATAAGTCTTTAAGGAGAAAAATTTCTGCCCTAAAAACAGAAATTTTTCTTCACATTGTCGGTTGTGTGTAGCTTTTCCAACAAGCATAGCTTTTGCTGGTTTTAGCAGGTTTTCAATAGGTTGAGGGGGTTAAGTTGCCCTAAAATAGCCACACAACACTTCAAGACCCTTCTCTTCAAGTGGGTAACAAATCTCAACCTCTTCTTTCCATTTTCTAGCTTCTTGTGCATAGATCTACTCTCTTTTGCTGATTTTTAGTTGCTCATAAGCTTGGGAGGAGAATTGGTACAACCTACCTCCCATGTGTGAGCTTAGGGTAGCTTTGGGTTAGTTCAAGTTTCATTTTTTTTTCATTTTCAAGCATCTTCTAAGCTAGGACGTGGGGTTTAGTGAGCATTTGTGTTGATAGTTGTTTTGCTTGCTCACTTTCCTCACAACCTCATTGGCACAATAAGGTAGGCTTGCCTCCACCTTGTGCCATTGAGTTGCTTGGCTAGCTTCTCATTTTTCTTGCAAGCTTATCTATCTTAAGTAATTGCCTACACCTTGGCAGAGAAAACCCCAAAATCGTAAGGCTAGGATAAGTAATGTGTTTTTGATCTTTTTTAATGCTTTAAAGGTTAAAATATTCTAGATCTAGATCTCTTCACATCACACTTTAATCATTGGCTTAAGCCCTTGGGGCATAATCAACTTACTTAAATCTATTTGCATGTTATAAGCTATCTTAAGATCTATTTTGTTTACATGCTCCAATCCAACACACACTAAATGTATAATGCTTTAATGGTTTAGTAAGTGGTTTTCTTTTCATGCTATCATATCTTTAAGGCCATTTGCCACCACACTAAAGTTAATTATTGTTGGATAAAGTTGATAGTGTAGGCACACATCTAATTCTTCAAACTCCTCTTTCACACTTAATGTTTTTCTCTTTAATGCTTTAACAACATAAGATAAGTGGTATAAGCTTGGATCTTTTCTTCTCTTTGGCAAGTTGTCCTTGCCCTTGTGCTTTAGTATTCTTTTCATAACAAGCTTCTTCATGTCAATGGTTTAATCATGGTGACAAACTAAATCGTTATTCAGCTTGGTCTTTCATGTTACACATGTGTTAAGTGCTTAAATTTTATGCTTAAACAACACACTTTTTAAGCTCATAAAAGTTTCGGTTTTGACATTAAATCACCAATTTAAGGCAATTAAAAGTCACCAAAACACTGTCTAATACACCTAAAAGTCTAACCAATTGATATATGTACTTAATAGACTTAATAGGGTACCTAAAACCACCATCTTCACCATCTAAAACGGGGATTGAGGAGGGCAACGGAAGGTGCTAGACCGGGGATGGTCTCACGGCACACAGCGTCCTTTCCACAAAAACTCAATTCTTAGGGCTAACCTGTGAAGCTAGGGTAGGCCTCGTTGCCTCACTTCTTGAGCATCCAACAGTCATTTGGCAACCGAGGGAGGAGGTTTTCGGTGAAACACCTAATAAGGGTAATTAAAAATCTTGCAATCTTAAGAACCTTTAACTCACTAAGTAAATTAAACCTTGGGCTTAATACTTGTAATTCAATCTTTCATCTAATAAAACTTTGTGGGTTAAACAACTAAAGGTGTTGAGTATTTTAATCATTATAGGCCACATTGTATCATTGTATATTTGGCATTCTTTATTGTAAATGCTTGTATCTAGCAATTTGTGGAATAACTGTTCTTTTGTAATCTTTTGTAATCATATTGTAACGAAACACCCTCTAATTCTAGTTGACCCCTTGCCCAACCTTGGGCACTAGTCTTAGTTGGCCTAGGGAAAGGTTTTACTGGACATAACAAACTCTTGCATCTTGCATTGCTGCCTTAGAATCATAGGTTAGACTCCCCTAAACCTTAACGAATTAAAGAGTGGGCCTAATGGTTAAGAACATGTGTTTCCTCTTAAGAGGTCACAGGTTCAAATCCAGAGGGGGGTAGGGTATGTATACCTTCGTAGACTTTACCAGTCAAATCGTTGGGCGGAGGGGGGTCCCTTGTCCCACAAACAAGGGGGTCTCATACACCAATTTGGTGTGTTGGCTTGGCTGTGACCTTAAAAATAGATTATTATTATTATTATTATTAAAAACAACTCCTAGAACTTAACTCTAAATCTTATCTAGAAACTAGAGCCTACCTCCCTTGGCTTCCCTAGGAGTAAGCCTAGACGGAAGAGATTCAAGCCAAAGTGACAGCGTGGGCTTTGAACCTAGGCATTGTGCCTCCAAGGACACACGAAGTGAGCAGGACTTGGCTCACGTTTGCAAGTGTGTATAAGGACGGCAACAAGCGGGAAGGTGAAGAGTCACTTTTCTCAAGAGAGAGATTGAGCTCATGGAGAAGTGAGAGTAACAACAAGAGGAGGGTGCATTCTCCAAGGGAAAGAGGGAAGTCCGTACAGCTAGAGGAGGGGCACAATTTCCAAGGAAGGAGAGGGTTCATACAGCTGAAGGAGGACACAATTTCCAAGAGGAGAAGAGGGCATGCTTTTCCATAAATTGCAGCATTAAATGTTGATTTAACAGAGGTTAGAAAAGAGGTCGTACAGCACTGTTTTAGAGTTCGTACAACTGCATAGAGACATCGAAATCAAGGCAAGAGGATGGCACGATTTTCTAAGTGTCTTGTTATACAAAATTAGTGCAAAACAGTACTGCTTAAGTGCACAGAATTCGAGGTTGTATTTGTTGTTAAAGGGATTGTACATTGCAGAAAATGAGGTCTGTTTTGTGTTGTTTTTAGCACGCAAATCGAGGAAGTTTGTTGGCATATATTTCTAGAATTTATTGTTGTTGTTACTTGCTGTTGTAAACTCTGATATGAAACTTCTCTGAGCTCAATAAGAATTATCTCCTTAAACTGTCATTTTTATGTGGATTCTTCCAAGGGGCATAGTCCATAATTTATGGTGCCAAATGTGTTATTTTGTCTATTGTTACAAGTTATTTCCGTTGTTGATTTAGTTTCAGATCTATATCATCTCAACAGATCTGATATAAACCTCACAAAAATGCCCACAAAAATGCTCAAACATCAGCAAGTCTAAGCCACCATTGGCTCTGATACCATGTAGATTTTTCTGAGGTCCTATGAGGCTGCCATCTAAGGTCTGTCCTTGACCTTAGTATGGCTCTAAGTTTCAACTGTGTGGTTGTCTTTTCTTGCTGTTTTTGGGACAGCAAACAGTCACCAAACTTTCTGCTCAATATTTGATGGTTAAGTGTCATTTTAAGGTGCCCTTGCAAGTGTTTTCTTTACTCAATGTTAGCACATGCAATATACATTAAAACACATAACACTACCTCTAGATCTTTAACTTTAAAATGTTGATCTACACTTCTAAGCATGCATAAATTTGACACATAGATTTTTGGTCAACATGACTCTGGAAAAACCCCCCATGGGGAAAATCAGTTTGGAGCAGATATATATAGAAGGCCTCAAAGCAAAATGTACAACACTGGAAACATATACAAGTGAACCTGATACAATAGAAACCACCCTCGGATGCCTTGGAGTTCCTTGAAGACCTTCCCACAAGCCTTGTGAAGTAAGGCGCCCCTTGCCTTGGTGAGCCTTTCTTCCTCTTGCTTGCTTTGTCTTTATCTTGATGCCTTTGTCTTTGAGCCTTTGGCTTTACCACTGAGATGCCATGATCTAGCCTTTACCCACTTGAATTTTGAGTGACCCTTGCCTTCTCCCTTGAAGTTTGCGCTCCTCCTCACAAGTGTGCCCTCCTCCAAGATATGGTGTGCACCTAGCTTTGGTGCGCCCTCTCCTCTAGCAATGGCCTCCCACTAAATGCGCCCTTAGTACTCCTCACTAAGACTCCCTTTCACAAGTGCACGACACCCTCACACAAATCTTTCATGCAAGAAGTGCACCTCTCCTCAAGGAATGCACCTCTCCTCCTCCAAGTGCGCCCTAGACCATAGAATGCACCCAAGCTCTAGTATAAGCCTCCTCCTCCAAGCTATGGCACCTTCTCCACACTCAATGGGCAAACCCTCATGCAAGTGCGCGCTCCTCTCCTTGAGAAATGTGCCCTAGCTCTCCTCCTCCTCTCCTCTTCTCACAAGTGAAGAATGAGTCTCATAAATGCACTATACCCTCCTTTAGCCTCCTTTGGCCAAGCCCTAAAAGATCAATGGCCTAGATCCAATATAGCCAAGTCTAATCAATGGGTGCGATCTAATCCAAAAATCTCACTAAGGAAACCCACTTTCCTTAGTTTTCTTTATGTCTATTAATTCACCCACTTTGTGAATTAATTGTCACTTTAATGACTTAAGTGACATATTTCACTTTTGACTTAAATCTCCTAAGTCAAAGTGAAATTAGAATCATAAAGTAAAGTACATGGGTAATAGTCTCCCCTTTGTGTTTAGAGATTCATAAACACATGGGGACCACTTTCCAAGGTACCCAAATCTCAACACTCCCTCTTATCGAGGAAAGTGCTCGTCACCACCAATCTCATCCTTGCAGAGGATATGGTTGCCTCCTGGCATATACTCGATGAGTATGGCTGTACCCTGATCACTGAAAGTAGTCTCTGTCACAGATCTGCTCAATCTACGTGATCTATAGATGGAACTGTCTCTCCACCTATTCAAAATCACCTAGATCTCAACATGACACCAAAGATCTCCACCTTGGTCTCCCACCAAGGATTTCCACCTCCTGGCACCTCGCCAACGGTCACTACTCTTGGCATCTCACCAAGAGTCTCCCCCTCTTGGTATCTCACCAAGAATCATCAACTTGGCCTCTCGCCAAGTAACTTCCACCTAAGTGGATCCAAAACCTGATCTGCACGTCTTTGTAGCCAAGTGAGAGTCAAGCCTCCGTGGTGCCCTGTCACTCCTCCTCATCACTCAAGGATGCTCTGAAGCTGTAGCACCAACTCTCTGTCTGCTCGACAACTCTTAAACTGAGGCTATCGTGGGTGGACTAGTCACCCACTCTGATGATGTCCAAGGACATTGAGTCTGATCTCCCTCTGAATCATTGTTGTGAGTCAGTCGGTCCTCCTCAACTCTGTCTCCCCATCTAATGTTGGATGGTGTAACAGCAGACAAAGTAGTCACGAAAGCACAATCTCTCGCAAACTTCTAATTGAACTCTATCTCCTCTATTGTTGCTACTAACCCATCCTGCTGCTTCTTCTTCTTCTTGGAACACTGTCCTGCATAGTGACCCATCTCTCCACAAGCAAAGCATCTCACTGTGCTCATGTCTCTCTTTTGCCCACTGCTGCTGCTCTCTCCTCCCTGTGGTGGGGCCTCAAACTTGGGACCCTGCAACCTCCCCGATCAATCTTCTTCTTTCCCTTTGTCCAAAGAGCAAGGTCCTCATCACCCAAAACTAACTGTTGTCGCTGTTGTCCAGAAGCCTCTGCCACTAGTCTAGTCTCCTCCTGGATGAAGTCATCCCACATCCTCTCCCATGTAGGCATAACCTCCCTGGCAACAATGTCGCAAACGAATGGACCCCATGGTTTGGTAAAGTTGTTCAAAGCTGTCGTCGCCATAGAATTGGGAACCACCACCTCTCCGATGGCTCCAAGCTCGTCTCTGATCTGGGTGTATCTACCAAGGAATGAAGTAACTGACTCATCCTCAAGCATGCGAATGCCCCTCAGTCGATCATGAAGAACCAACTTATGGTTCTCATTATAGCTCTCATACAACTTGCATAGAGATGCCCACATCTCATATGCATAAGTCTTCCCAGTCAAGTGGGGAATAATATGGTCTCATACAGCATCACAAATGGTCCTCTTTACCTTGTTGTTCCTCTTCCTGAAATCTGCCAACAAGACGGGGGCAGTAACAGGAAGAACGGGAACATGCACCTCAACTATATCCTATAGTTCGATATCCTCTAAGACAAAGACGATCCTCGCCTTCCAAGGCGACCAATTGCTAGCCTCGGCTAGCCTATCCTCCACACACATCTGAGATACTGACATCACTGCCAAACTGTGCTCACTCTGATGCTCCAAGTGCAAAGGAACACTGCCTCACTCCTGTCAACACAAGTGTGAAAAGAGGCAAGCGAACACCAACTTCACTCCTAGCAAATAGGTGTGAAAAGAGGTCATAAACTACAGCCTCACTACTGACCACACAGGTGTGAAAAGAGGTTGTCCACAAGTGTCAAAAATCAGACCAACAAATCTGCCCACAAGCTGTCCACAAACTCTGTCAACGGGTTGTCCAAAATCTGCCTTGAACTGTCCAACTAGCACTAACTGAGAGGCACCTTCAGATCTGAATTTTACTCATTGTTTTGGACTGTAAACTTGTTGTCCAAAAACAGCCAACAGATCTGATATAAACCTCACAAAACGGCCCACAAAAATGCTCAAAAATCAGCAAGTCTAAGCCACCATTGGCTCTAAATCCTGATACCATGTAGATTTTTCTGAGGTCCTATGAGGCTTCCATCTAAAGTCCATCCTTGACCTTAGTATGGCTCTAAGTTTCAACTGTGTGGCTGTCTTTTCAATATTTGATGGTTAAGTGTCTTTTTAAGGTGCCCTTGCAAGTTTTTCTTTACTCAATGTTAGCACATGCAATATACATTAAAACACATAACACTACCTCTAGATAGTTAACTTTAAAATGTTGATCTACACTTCTAAGAATGAATAAATTTGACACATAGATTTTTGGTCAACATGACCTTGGAAAAACCCCCCCATGGGGAAAACCAGTTTTCAGCATATCAATTGTATTTCCTGCTTTTTCCATATAATAAATGCTATTGAGTTGTGTGGTTCCTATTTACTTGCATGCATGAGATAATTGTAAAACACTCTCTCTATCTGAACACACACATGCAAAATCACCATGTATGTTAAAACAAAGACTCAAACACATCCAGAAACCCCTAGAGTATCAGATCCAAGAGCCTAAACACTAGTTCAGCAGTTCATATTCAGATCCACCGGATTTGGGATATTTCAACCTGTTTTCTGTCCTAAAACAGCAGCAAGGACAGCTTTGAGAACTTAAACTTAGAGCCCAACAAAAGGTCAAAGACAGACCTATTGGGCAGCCTTCTAGTTCCTCGGAATTTTACATCCTTTACATGTACTCATATGGGAACCAACCTTGGCTCACACAAAAACTAACTCTGGGAAAAAATTCTTGAATGCTAGCCAAAATAAAACATGTTGGCTCTTAACCCTCGGGATTTGGGCATGGGGAAATCTAGGGGTTAACACATAGTGCCAAGTTAGCTTTGTAGGATTAGGAAAGAATAAGCTCATTTGAGTAGTAATTTAGAATAATTGTGTGCTTTCTTTTCATGCATTGCTTTGATTGCCTTAGAATAATTGTTTTCTTTAATTTTCATGCATTTTCCTTAGAGTAGTTGTGCGCTTTCTTTACATGCATTTACTTTGGCTTAGAGTAATTTCGATTCAGTTAGCCAGGGTGGTAGAATCGCCCTATTTTTGTGTTGTTGATATTCGTGGGAAAGTGTTAGACATGTGTGTAGATCACAGGTTTGAACGAGATTGTAGAGTTCTCATACACTCATATTCTAAGAGTGCATATCCCCGAGTCGGACCCAGATGTTGCCCCTTCATATGCTATGAAGAGATTGCATGGGAAACGAGAACCAAAGCCACCCTCCCAAAAGTGTGTTGTTCTAGTTCACATGAGCACTCTTGCTCATCTCATCCAAACTCATACTCATTCTTTCCAGTTCTCCTTCAACTATATGATAATCTCACCTCGCAGTGGGTTTTGCTCAATTTCCTCTAGATGTCTCATCCATGCTATATCAGCTCCTATCTCATACACCTCAGATGATATATATGTTGTTGATTGCAACTTCATGAGACATCCTCCAGATCGTTCTCCTCTAGGCTGAGTTGAGACATCTATGAGAGAGAGCCCAAGTGTTGGGTGTGCCCATGTGATGGGTGTGCATCAGACTCTGGACTAAGTTGTGATGACGTGTGGTCTCTTGCTTTGTACTCCTCTGGACTGAGTTGAGTCAACTTGAGATGGTCTCTTGCCTTGTACTCCTGTGGACTCAATTGAGTCGGCTTGAGATGGTACTCTAGATGATACTCCTGTGGACTCAATTGAGTGATCTGTTGAGTAGGACGTTCCTGTGGCTGAGCACAGGTGGATGTGTCCCTAGTGGCTAAGCACTAGTGGATGTGTGAGATCCTTGCTATATTGTTTGAGAGTAAGATTTACTTGTAACCCTAATTTGTGATGTAAATGATACAAGTCGGCCCCACCATATGTGAGATAATTAATATTTGTGTAATGATTAATTATATTATTAAGTTATTGAGGTCGGCCCTATTGTGCCAATAGACACACCTTTTGTTGTGTCAGTTGTTGTATAAATAAAGGTGAATCCCCATTGAGGATTACACACTCACACTTGTCATTTCGGAATTTCAACAAGTGCTTGTACGGTTGAAGTGTGCACCTCTCTTGGGCGCTAGGTTCTAGGTTTTGGTAAGCACCCTCTTGTGTGTTAGGTCTATGGTGTTGGGGGATCTTCTCTTGAGAATATAGCAAAGGATTGTTGGATTTTTCCCTTGTTTGAGAATGGTTTTCCCAGGATACTTCTTGTGTTCTTGTGCATGGTTATTCTTCTTGTGATCTTGGTTATTGTAGCACTTGTGTATGGTGTTGTTGCATTTGTTTATGGTTCAAGTACACGCTAAATGAAATAAACCACATGTGCATGAGCTAAGCATAGAGAAAATTCAACATGGTATCAGAGCAGAGTTCCTGAACCATTGCAAAAGTTTTCTAGCAAGCAGTCACCTCCCAGCTGCAGAAAAGTACGACCCTCTAGGGTTTCTGAAAAAGTACGGCCCTCCTTCTTTTGCCAGTTTCAGCACTTTATACTTGAGCATTGAGGCTAATTTTGGCATAGGAGTGTATGCCCTCCTTCAGTGCACCTCCAGAAACTCTCAGGTTGCAATTCCAATAATTTTTTATTTTTGGCCCTAGAGTTTCTAGGGTTTCTAGGTTTTCTGCAAAATTTCAGTGTTTAGGGTTTTTGCATCTCATTGAAGGATCTTTCAAGCTTACCAGTGTTCTTCTGACTTTCAAGGCTTAGTGTTGGCGATCATAAGTCCAACGAAACCTAGGGTTGCTAGCCTAGCCTAGTCGTTAGGTTTCCTAGCCTAGTTGTTAAGGGTTTGTGGAAGAATCTGCAAACCATGAGGAACAGAACTTTGGTGGAAGATAGGCTTGATGGATCAAGCAACTTCAGTTCCTGGAAATCAAGACTATAGATTACCCTGGAAGAAAATGACCTATTGAGTGTGATAGAAAAGACTCTACCAAAAACAGCTACCAATGAAGAGAAGGAAGAGTGGAAGGAAGATGACGTCAAAGCAAGGAAGATAATCATCTATTCAGTAAGAGATCATCTCCTACCTCGTATTGCCAACTTGAAGACAACATATGAGATGTATGATGCATTGAAGAATATGTTTGAGAGTACCAACACCCTCAGAGCTCTTACATTGAAGAGCTAGCTTCAACATATCAAGATGACAAAAGATGACACTGTTGCTACCTTCATGAAGATTTCAGAGATCAGAGATCAGTGGGGTGCCATTAGAGAAACCATATCAGACAGAGAACTTGTCTTGACTACTCTCAATGCTCTTCCAAGACATTGGGAACCATTTCTTCAAAGTATCAGTGGTAGAGCAGATCTACCTAATTTTGATCGTCTATGGACAAACTGCACCCAGGAAAAAACCAGACTCATAGCCAGAGGAGTGCAAGACTCCTCTCACGATGGCAATCATGCTCTTGCCTTTCATACAAAGAAAGGAAGAATAACTAGAAGAAGTTTCAACAAAGCATTCAAAGACAAGAAGACTTCATTAGCTTCAGGTCATGGACACAGAAAAGGCAAATCAAAGATTCATTGTTTCAGATGTGACAAGTATGGACACATTGCGAGAGATTGTCCTACCAGAAAGAAAGGAAGACAACTTGCCTCCACTTCTGATGTTGATCCAAAGCCACATCAGAGAGATGAAGACATAAAAGATGAAGCCTTCTTCTTCATATCAGCACTCTTAGGTACGATTCCTACTGATAGTGATATTTGGCTAATTGACAGTGGTGCTTCCAGACACATGACTGGATATAGAGATCATCTAACAGACCTTGTTGAGAAAGAGTCTAGTCTACATGTTGTACTTGGATACAATGCCAGATATAATGTGAAAGGAGTTGGAACTTCTACATTCCAACTAGATTCTGACATACCCCTTCAGTTGAGTGAGGTACTATATGTACCTGGGATGAAAAGGAACCTTGTCATTGTTTCTGCCTTAGAGGATAAAGACTACAAGGTTACCTTCTTTGAAGGAAAATTTCTTACATGGCACAAGAACTCACTTATGAATTCTACCAGAGTGATTGGTGTTCGAGAAAACAACTTATACAGGTTGATTGTCCGACCAGTCCAGGCCCTATTACATGATACTATCATCTTGAGAGAGCTATGGCATAGGAGCCTTGATCATATCCATTATAGATCCCTTCCCACTCTGGGGAAGATGGTAACAGGCCTTCTAGAGATACATGTTCAGCATGATGGTGTTTGCAGAGGTTGTGCTCTTGGCAAGAATGTCAAGGGGTCCTTCTTGAGCAGTGACAGCAGATGCAATGGGATCCTGGACTTGATACATTCAGATGTTTGTGGACCCATGATTGTTGCTTCTTTGAACGGATATTTGTGCTATGTTCTCTTCATCAATGATCACTCTCGGAAGACGTGGATTTACTTCTTGAAGACCAAGGATGGAGTCCTTGAGAGATTTCAAGAGTTTAAAGCTCGGGTTGAGAACCTAACCGGGAGGAGGATCAAGGTGCTTGTTGAGGAAAAGATATGAAATGATCTTACTCAAACATTTTCAGATCCTGCTTGGCTAAAGAAAGATAGACGGGAATATCACCCTATGTTTATAGCCATCAAAACTAATGTCCTAATTCACAAGTATTATGGTGCTTGTTGAGGAAAAGATATGAAATGATCTTACTCAAACATTTTTAGATCCTGCTTGGCTAAAGCAAGATAGACGGGAATATCACCCTATGTTTATAGCCATCAAAACTAATGTCCTAATTCACAAGTATTATTTACAAGTGCTTAAGATGTTTTTTTATAATTAAAAGCTTGCTGAAAAAAAACATTTTTTTATGTAATTTTCTGAATATATCAAATGCTGAAATAAATATAGAGACAGAAGTAAAGACACCAAGTCAATAATCAACACATATGAGACATAAAGCAATCCTTTATTTCATTCCAATACATCAAAGAATTGTTCTTTTTACAAAATTTCCTGAGGAAGTTTTGGACCAAAGTCAAACTTAGACGTCCCCGATGAAACATACAAAAGGACTTTTGACAGAAAATCAAAAACTGAACTTGAAAAGCTAGATCAGCTTGCCATAGATTGTTGTCCACTAGACTCTGCACAATAGTCTTTGTCAGTCATGAAAACTAATTCACAAACAGACAAGTCTACACAGACTATCAAAGATAGATTACCACTGTTAAATTTATATGCAGCTGCGAGAACCATTCTCTTGGAGGATGGCTAAGACCCTAGATAAGTCTGGGGCCCCCAGTGCACTACTAGGGTACTTGGTCTGGGATCAAACAGTCAGTGCCATGATAAAAGCCCCTAGATATGTCTAGGGCCCCTGGACATGGTCCAGGGTACCCATGCCTGGGGCATGGGTTTCTTGGTCTGGGACCAAGCAGATAAAAGCCCCTAGATATGTCTAGGGCCCCTAGACATGGTCTAGGGTACCCATGCCTGGGGCATGGGTTTCTTGGTCTGGGACCAAGCAGATAAAAGCCCCTAGATATGTCTAGGGCCCCTGGACATGGTCCAGGGTACCCATGCCTGGGGCATGGGTTTCTTGCTCTGGGACCAAGCAGATAAAAGCCCCTAGATATGTCTAGGGCCCCTGGACATGGTCCAGGGTACACATGCCTGGGGCATGGGTTTCTTGGTCTGGGACCAAACAGTTAAAGCCCCTAGATATGTCTAGGGCCCCTGGACACGGTCCAGGGTACCCATGCCTGGGGCATGGGTTTCTTGGTCTGGGACCAAGCAGTTAAAGTCCCTAGATATGTCTAGGGCCCCTGGACATGGTCCAGGGTACCAATGCCTGGGGCATGGGTTGATCATTGGTCTCTGACCTTGGTGGATAAGACCCCAGGAAAAGTCCTGGGGCTACTTGATTCTCTATCAAGTACTTGATGGTACATGACCTTCCTTGAAGAAGGACATAACCACAAGAGGGATAA
>ML777674.1:658053-670986 GCA_009831015.1 Picea engelmannii
ATTCGGCTTGAAGTTCGTGTTTAAGTTCGAAATCGAGTTCGCCATTAAGTTCGGCGAACTTGAACGAACAAATTCGGGGCTCGATTAAATTCGCCGAATTTCGAATTTGAACGATTAAATTCGGCGAACACGGTGACTAAGGTCTAAGCCTCCGGTTAAGTTCTGTGAGCAGTTCGAGATTTCACTAATTCATTCCACTCCCTATTATCCTCAAGGGAATGGACTGGCAGAATCTTCCAATAAAAGTCTAATCAAACTCATTAAAAGATTATTGGAAGACAATAAGAGGGCCTAGGATTCAAAGCTCAAATTTGCTCTATGGGCCAATCGAGTGACAACAAAGAAGTCCCTGGGCACCTCACCTTTTCAACTTGCTTATGGGACGGAGGCTGTGTTTCCCACTCAGCTCGCTTTACCTGTAGCAAAATTCTTTCAAGATCATGAAGGAGAGCCAGACCATATGGTCAGAAGAATTCATCAAGTGGTGGAAGTGCAACAGGTCAGGGAGCAGGTAATGGACTTAGCTCATGGTCATCAACAGAGGATCAAGCAGGCCTTTGACAGGAAGGTCGGGAAGGAGGAATTCGAGCTGGGAGATTTGGTGCTTAAATGGGATGCACCCAGGCAGGATAGGGGCAAACACAGCAAGTTTGATGCCCTATGGATCGGGCCCTTCAAAATCTCTGAAGTATTCTTAAATAACACGTACAGGTTGCAGGATTTGGAGGGTGAAGAAGTTTTTAATGACCCAGTAAATTGACATTTCCTGAAGAAATGTTTTGTTTGAGCCTTAGACGGCTCCTCTGTTTTTGTAAATATTGTTTTTATTGTTTTTCTGTTTATTTTCGACTTAATAAATGACTCCATAGCCCAACAGAAGGCAACCGGAACTGCAGAAGGAGTTCTTAGAGCATCGCAAGGACGACTCTATCCCCCATGGAGCCTAATGTTAGCACCAATTCTTGCAAGTCATGACCGTCGAGCGCAGCACACAGAAGAAATCCATTTCGGGCTTAAAATCAAGCGAGCGGGCATTTTGTTTTCAACGGTGAGGATCCACAGATGGAGCAGATCGACGATCATCGGGTAAGTTTGAGTCGCAGAGTTGCACGAGGTCTGGCGCATCAGCTCATCTCTTATGGCCAAAATCATGAAATGATGAGCTATTTTGGCATTTCGGCTACCAGGACTTCAAAGGACACGGGGTCTCTCTCTTCCTCTGCATTTCAAAACCCCGAAACGCGAAATGCGAAAAGCGCCCAGGAGCCATTTCGGCATTTCGGCTACCGGGACTTCATAGGACACGGGGTCTCTCTCTTCCACTGCATCGAGAAACTCCGAAACGTGAAATGCGAAAAGCGCCCAGAAGCCATTTCGGCATTTCAGCTACCGGGACTTCAAAGAACAAAGGGTTTCTCTCTTCCACTGCATTTCGAAACCCCGAAACGCGAAATGCGAAAAGCGCTCAGGAGGCATTTCGGCTACCGGGATTTCAAAGGACACGGGGTTGCTCTCTTCCACTGCATTTCGAAACCCCGAAATGCGAAATGCGAAAAGCGCTCAGGAGTCATTTCGGCTACCGGGACTTCAAAGGACACGGGGTCTCTCTCTTCCACTGCATTTCGAAACCCCAAAACGCGAAATGCGAAAAGCACCCAGGAGCCATTTTGGCTACCGGGACTTCAAAGAACAAAGGGGTTTCTCTTCCACTGCATTTCGAAACCCCGAAACGCGAAATGCAAAAAGCGCCTAGGAGCCATTTCGGCTACCAGGACTTCAAAGAACAAAGGGTTGCTTTTTATGTTTTCAGTTTCGGCTACCCTCCATGGAAGAAGTAGTTAATGAATATTGAGCAGGTGGTTGAGACCTCAGCTCAACTCATAAATGGAGGGCGTGGAAGAGGCCTGGAGCAATCAGCTTGTGGTACCTTTGTATGCAGGTCCCCCTGCAAGAGCCATGCTGAGTTAAGATGGCGTCTGACGAAGAAGTTTCGTCCAGGTTTGACTGAGGAGCCTGCACACGCTAATTTGGACTTTAATGTCCCAGCTACCTTCCTGCTGCGAAGGTGGCAAATTGCCCTGAGAATATATACTCAGTTTTTGTATTTCTGTAAGGATAGATGGTAGAGCAGAGCTCCCGACTGTAATATTTTAATGAAGCACTGGTTTTCCTGGCTATGTATATGTATATGAAATTTCCTTGTTTAATGTAAGTCAACTCTCTTTTTCATCTTGTTTCGATCTCAAACTGAAAGGGTTCATGATTGAATGATTCATATGAATCGTCGTGACTGTGTTATGATAAAGGATTTATTATAGCTCTGTTACGTTCTTTTAGTGTTTCTACTTTTGAATATAAGAAGTTCTTGTGTTCAAAGTTTTCTTCTACAGGCTGTTGGAAGCTCGATGCCCACGGCAGCCCTTCACATTTCCTCACAAAAGTCTTCCTCCTACTCACCCTTATTACAACTTACTGCCCGAAATTGAACCAAGACCTCATCCGCTTGTGCATGCCTGGCCTAGTTTCTGAGTTAGAACGATATTGTTCTGAGTTTACTTCCATTCATCACCCTTTATCAACAAATCGTGACATTCAAACTGATGGGCCTCAGGCTTACTCCTACTGCAATCCAGGAGTGACTTCTAGTGCCAACAGAGTTGACCCCCTAGTTGAGTAGGCGGTCAACAGTCCCCACCATAGTTGAACTTAGCTAAAGTGTAAATAATAAATCAGTTATTGAAATTCAGATGTCACTTCTATGTTTACCACTTAATGACATGTATATCGAGGCGTGACTACTCACTATAGTTGGAGCCTTGCATTGAGATTTGTTACTTGCATTGGGATTTTCATTTATGCCTTGGAATCCATGTACTATGCCTCGATATGTGTGTACTTGCATTGGGATTCGTGATATTGCATTGGGAATTATAATACTACCTTGGGATCTGTGTACCAGCATATGGACCTATATATCTTCATTGGGATCCATGACACTACATTGGTATCTATGTATTTGCATTGGAATACATGTGCATTCATTGGGATATGTGTCATTGCATTGAGATCCATGACAATGCATTGTATAGTGTGATAGGGACTCCACATCATCACATGTGCCACCTAGATCGTCTTAGGGAGGGAGCACCTTCTTCTTGGGGAAATTCCCTCACATGTGTGGGTTTCTTGAGTTAGTTACACCCTCTTGGACCACACGTGTGAGGTGGTTGGAGTTTGTTCAAGGTTGTTACACAACTTTGGACTATTTCTTGTGGTAGTTGAGGTGGTTGTTGAGTTGGTTAGAGCGCTTTTTGAGGGCGACTTAGCTTCAATGACAGTTATCTTTTGACAAAGTGCCCAGAATTCTGCCAAATCAATGCCATTACATGCAAAATGACCACCAGATTTCCAAAATGTGGTCATAATAGAAATCCAGAAAAAATTGACATAGTTATGTTGTTTTTAAATTTGTCATGGGAAAATTATCGTCGCATTTTGACCACTCAACATCCCACTTCTTGAACTTGATTCCACACATGTGGGTGGTTAGAGCATTTTTCGGAGGGTGTGCTTGTTTTTAGACCATCTACACTTCCTTGAGGTGGTTTTGACCATGGTTTTGAAGGGCACTGACTTGTTTGAAGAGTCATTTATGCTAGGACACATTATTATATTGTTATTTGACTCTATCATCTCTAGCTTGTTAAAGAGTTGATATTTTAAGGCTTGAAGGTTACAGATCTATTATATTTTATTCAAGAGGTTGTTAGGCTCTCTTCCTATATAAAGAGCATCTTCCTCATTTGTAAACTTGTTGGAGAATAATTGGTAAGAACTCTTGTTTCACTTTGCTCAAGTCATCTCATATTTTAGTTTTTGCCTTGAGGAATATTGTCTAGGGTGAATTGGAGAGTTTGTTTATTGCAGGTTTCTTGGTGAAAACAGCTAATACAAGGCCAAAGGAGGAGGACCATGCTACATTGGAGGAACATATAAAGGTATAGTTAACTATATCCCTATAGTCCTTAGTCATTTACTTTTTAAACCTAATACTTTGAGCTTTGAACATCTTTGATTTCAATTTCTTGTCTTTAGACTAGAGGTTTGTGTTATTTAGAAGTGGATTCACCTAGGACCCTTCTCCCTAAGAGCTTGAACTATCCAAGTGTCTCACTTTGGGGGATTACAATGCACACTTAATCGTTGCCTATAAAGCCCTGTTATCGCACAAACTGTAGGTTGGGCAAAGCCCGACCCAATCCACAAGATGGCAATAACGATGGGAGAGTTTACCCACTGTCACCTCAGATAAACCCTCCCCTCGCTTTAGTGAAGAAGAAATCCAACACAAGGGAGGAATCCCAGGTGACCCTAGGGGGAAATGAGATGGAAAGGTGAGATTATGGAAGTGATGGCCCTATAGGTCAAGTTACTAAGTGAAGAATGGCTTGGTAACGAGTTTCAGAGATGGTTTATGGTTGCCAAGTGCTTGGGTACCTAAGGAAGAGAGTTGTACCTGCCCGAGACACAAGAAGAAACATGTATACAAGCTCAAAGTTAAGTGGACAAGCAAGTTAAGCTTGTTGTCTCTAATTACTGCAGTAAACAAGAATATATATCAGCAAGGAAAACAACTAATTACCGCATATTCAACCACTTAAAGCATCAAAGATTTCTTTGGAAGTGAAGCATAAAACAAGTAGATTGTTTCCAACACTTTAGCACAAGCTTTAGTGGTATTTAGAGGGCTGTTATATGACATTTTCAGAGTAAATTTGTAACATTCAAGTGGCTGTAGCAAAGTTTTGCTACAGAAACAAGTTTTAACCACGAAAACAAGCAAGTAATCCGACAAAAAGTTCACTAATTAGCAGTAGAATGATAATAATGGTTTACTAGCATATTTCCACGGTTAAATTGCAAGTTAGAATCAAAATAGAAGATGATTTTCTGCAGCCCTAATGGCTGTAGCTTTTAATTAGCTATAGCTCAAGATCCACTTGACCAATCTAGATGCCCTAGAGGCTTTGGCAAGCTTAAAGCATATAGAAAAGATCCCAACTTAAACAATTTCAATATCTCGTGATTATACGTATCCCAATACAATGATTTTATTTCTCCAATGCAAGAGATTAGTGCCTTTAACTAATGGGTTATGGAGTCTTTAAAATGAAAGACCTAAGTTATTCCATTTCTTTGGGGGTGTAAGCCCTTTTACTCCCCAAGGCAAGCAAAACTAGCTAGGAAAAACCTAGGAGGGTGTAACCCTTTACTTCTCCTAGTATTCCTTTGTGCAACAAATTATTCCAAGACAATTATGATGGGCTTAGTGGGGTTGTATGCACTTATACTCCCCAAAAAGCTTAACAAATTAACCTTGTAACCAAGAAAAGAAGCAATAACAAGAGAGATTTCTTACCCAGTCCAAGCATTAACAAGATAAACTCTTTTTAACCAAGAAAAATCCACCATAAAAGCAAGAAATAGCCTCCAAGAAAGATAGTGCCTTACTTCTTCATCCAATAGCCAAGACAAATCATCACAAGAGATAGTAGCAAAGAGAGATAGACAAAATTGTCCAAGTAGGGCACAAATTTCATCCAAGTAGTCCTCTCACAATGGGAGAGCTATGTCAAAAATGAAATGAAAGGATTCTTATTTATACAAATCCTCCTAAAAGTGTTTGTCCACTTAACTTTAGGGTAACCACAAAGTAAGGGGTCAATAACCCTTACTTTGCCCCTTTACATTATCAAATTCAAATTTAACTTTAAAAAATGTGTTGTTGTCCTTATACACACTTGCAAACGTGAGCTAAGTCTTGCTCACTTAGTGTGTCCTTGGAGGCACAATGTCTAGGTTCAAAGCCCACGCTGTCACTTTGACTTGAACCTCTTCCGTCTCGGCTTACTCCTAGGGAAGCCAAGGGGGGTAGACCCTAGTTTCTTGATGAGATTAACGTTAAGTTCTAGGAGTTGATTTTAATTAGTTTAAAAGGTTGGGGGAAAGATCTAGCCTATGATGCAAAGGCAGCAATGCAAATGTGCAACAATTAAAAATGAAAAACAAGCCTTTTCATAGGACAACTAGAACTAGTGCCTAAGATTGGGCAAGGGGTCAACTAGAGTTTGAGAGAGGTTGATTACACAAGAGTTACAAAAGATTACAAAGATTACAACTATATCACAACAAGGTTAGATACAAGCTCACAATAGGATTACAACAAGAATATCTAAAAAGCTACTAAAGTTATACTAAACATAAGATACAATAGATACAAAGATACTAACTGAATTTGTTTGTTTGTGCAGGAAATTAAAGATACTCAAAAGGAAACATTCAACACATCAAGCTTAGCATGCTCAGCAATAGAATGTCTCCCAAAGGAATGCACGATTCTATTGTGACTGCTTTCAATGGAAAGCAAGATTACACAAGATCCAACAAGGAAGTGCCTCCAAAGGATGCGCAACCTCTTGAGGGACCAAACCAAAGATATAAACACCAATTAATTTAAAAAGATATGCTTGAAGGGAAAATGCCCAAAAGCACAACTATTACTACTTAAATATTAATCCACAACACATAAATTAAACTTGCATAAAAGGTAAGTGTGAAATGAAAGTTGATTGCAAGATTAGTTAAGTGTCAACCACAAAAGTGATATACCAAGTTGATGCCCAAAGTTGCATAGTGGATTAAAGGAGTTGATTAAGTTGTTTAGTTAAGAGTGACTCCTAGCTAAGTGTCAACTCAACACTCCCCCCGCTTGTACCAAGTAATTGTTGGGTGCTCAAGAAGTCTGGCAACAAGGCCTACCCTAGCTCCACAGGTCAACCCAAGGGAAGAGAGTACTCCCGGAAAGGACATTGAGCGCCACGAGACCGTCCTCGGCCTATCACCTTCCGTTGCTTCCTCTAGTCCTCGTTTAAATGGCAAAGTTGGGTCAGTAGAAATGTCCTATTTATTCTAGTTGATTATTAGGCCTATGGACTAAGTTAATTTTAGTGTATAGGTGTGTAAAAGTGAGATTTGTTTGCCCAAAAAGTGTGAAAAAGTGCCAAAACCGAAATATTAAACTTGCAAGAAGTAGAGATCTAAACCATAAGATTGTTACTTGAAAAGCATGGAAATAAACTTAACAATAGCTTGCAATGAAAAAGAATTAAGTTGTCTTAAACCATTATGACATGTCCATGATATTTGCCAAAAGATAGATGCTTGAGAGATAAAACTTGCAAAATGAAAGGAAACTCAAAGCATAAGAGAGATCATATGCCTCCATGGGCTTAAGCTAGCATTAGTGGTGTGAGATCTACTTCTAGATGATTTTAATCCATTTAGCACAACACATTAGAAATAGATAACTAAGCTAGTCTTACGATTTTGGGGGTTGGCTATGCCAACTTCACATCCAAGGTGTAGGCAACTAAATAATGAAAGAAAAACTTGAAAGGAAAAATCTAAATACAAACCACTCACAATGGCACAAGGTGGAGGCAAGCCTTCCTATTTTGTGTCAAAGGGGGTTGGAAAAATAAACAAACTAAACTAAAGCAACATAGCCACACAACCTTGTCCTAATAACAAGTGGGGCAAAGAATAAAAAACTTGTTGAAAATTTAAATGAGAATGCAAGCCACTTGGGGACCCCTTTGGGCTTGCTACAATTCTTAGAAAAGATAGAGAAAAGGTTGGATATTGTTACCCAATCAAAGGAGGGGTCCTTTGTGTGTTTTGTGGCTGAAAATGGGCATCACTTCCCCTAGATATGGCGAGAACCTGCAAAAAAAACAACAAGCTATTGCTTGCTAGAAATGCTACAAAACACACATAAAAGTCAAAAAAAAAAATGTTTTTCAACAGAAATTTTCTGCATAAAAATTTCAGAATATAAAATGATATATTGACCTATTTAAGAGTGTTAGCAAACCAAGATCTGAATATGTATGAACAGAAATATAAGAACCAAGAAAGAGAGGAGTTTATGTTATGTTATGAAGGAGGGTTTCCAACTTGAAGCCAACCTTACAAACCCTTGAAGCAACTTGCAACTTGTGAAACAAATGTGAGACAAGAGCAAATAGTTGTTAAGATAAACAAGTAATACAAATTAATTTGCACTACTTACTATCCTAATCAAGTAGATCTACAACTACACTATTGCATGATCTATCCAAACAAATTGTATGATCTATCCAAACAAACTAATTTGTTTTAGATATCTACTCTAGATCTCAAATAAAGAAACACATGAAACAAGATCACCTCCAAAGCATCTGCACCAAGACAAAATCTCATGTACACAAAGATCCTCCAAAGCTCTTTCTTATTACCCAAATGAGGAAGTTGCAGCAACTAATTGCTACAAGATCCTCTCAAGAATAGAGCAAGAATGAGTGAAAGCAAAATGGAAGATGAGAGGGGGATGAGGGAAGAAATTGGTAGCATAACAATAGCTTAAGAGATGGTGAGGAATGAGTGAGGGAGGGCCTTTATTTATACTTGGGAAGGCAAAGTTACCCCTCTTGGATGAGAGCCAAGTGTCAAAACCCAAGTCAAAGTGAGAATCTCAAGAAGGGAGGCGCAACTCTAGGGTTTTGGCATGGATGGATGAAGTGGCAATGAGTTGGAGTGAGTTGGCAAGGCTTTGACAAGTCAAGTGACGAGTTGTAGGGTCTAGAGAGGCGCACCAAGGGATAGAATAAGTCTCCCATTAATTTTTTTATTATTTTTTTACTTTTTGGAGACTTTCTAGAAGGGGGGCACACCTCTCTAGGAAAAGTGACGTTTTTGTTTAATGGCTAGGTGAGGAGGTGATGTGAGGGTTGGAAAAGGTTAGGAATATGTTTTATCATCATCTCCCACCTTTACTTTACTCATTTAGCTCAAAATTACAAAAAATGACATTTTACTATGTCATGACTTTAGCAATTAAAATTGTTGTTTTGACTGACTTGGACTCATAATGGACAAACACCTAGCAAAAGTTGTCCAATTGAGCTGAAACTTGGTCCAAAGGTGTAGTGGGTCTCATTCCATTTCTTTTGAGTACAAATACCCCTAGCAAAAGCCCAAGGACCTAGTTTTTACATTATTTATAAAAATTTAATTAAAATTAATTAGTTAAATTACCCAAACTTAGGCAATTTTAATTAATTAAAAAAAACCTATCTAGACTCTATAGAATTTCGCAAAACTTCTAGAGATGTCTTACATGGCTATTTACATCATTCCTAAACACTAGCCACCAGAGGATGACACCATTAGAATGCCTTTCACCACTTTGGAGGAACTATTTGTGGGAGTGAAAAACTCAAGGGAAATTAATAAGGCTGGTTAGGCCAAATTAATAACCTAAGGAAAAAAAACACTCAATGAAAGGAACTCTCCTAATGAAGAAATCCTAAGGTAACTGACCTAACTATGATCCATGTCGACCTATTACATTATTATCCCACACAGGGGAGCGGAAATTCCAATTACAAAAATACGTGCTGAAGGCCAAAAATGCCTTGTAGAACCAGGAAGTCTCTGACTTGGTAGCATCTGATGATGCACATCTTCATGGTACATGGAGTTGACCCCCTAGTTGAATAGGTGGTCAACATTTGGCTCCACATGGGGACGTGTGTTTGATCTTCACACTTGGGAAGGAGAGCATACGAGAATCCAGCATCTACAAAACAGAGTGTTGACCAATACCCAACATAAATATACATATATGTGACAAAAATGAAATGCTATAAACAACAATTACATAAATAAATAAACATTGTACAACATAGATAGTTACAAAATGAAACTATGATACAAAGACAACATCTAAGTACATAATAACATAATGAATGAAATAATACAAAACTAAAATACAAGGAGAAGGGTTAGAGATACGTTACAACCATCCATGCAATGGATGGAATGAATCCACAAATGTCTGAAACATCCTTGTCCAGGATGACTCACAGAAGACCCCTTCCCAAGTTTTATCAACATGGAGTTTTTTGTAAGGAAGAAACAACCAAGAATCATGCTCCTTCCTCCATTCAACCAAAAATTGGAATATGACAAGCCGTGTAAACTTTTAATACTTTGTTGCTCATGACTGACAAGGTGGAAGGTCAACCAATACTCATAATGATATGAAATTGATAAATTGAAGTTGCCTTCCATTTTCCCATTATTCTGTATAAAGTCCTCTTTTGGTTGAGAGGTTGAAAATGAACATGTCAAAGGAACCATTACATTGTTTTCCTCAAGTTTGTCAAGGTTCTCCTTCAAAGAGATTGGTTCCTCGGAAGGAGGGTGGGGACTTGAATTATCTAGATATTCAACACTTTCAAACTCAAATTCCTTTACCTCCTCAAAATAAATGACTGACTCATCCATGGATTCATCCGGAATTTCCCCATGAACTTCCTCATCTTTTTCACTGTCAAGCTCAAGTTCAAGGGGGTCCGGATATTCAACATAAGTCTCTGTAAAGTTAGCTTCCATGATTTCCAATTGATCTTACATGGCCATAAACTGTTCATTCATGACTTCATATTGTTTAGCATGGGCCAACTACATGTTCAGAATTATTTCTTTAAGCTCCTCAATGGGATCTGGTGGAGTATCTATCTCTATATATGAACTGATTGCCTTTATATCTAGAAGATTCTTCCTCTTCCATTTTTCCATAAAATCATCAACCAATTCATGGTAAGTTTCATCCTAATCATCCCCAAATATTTCCAAAAAGTCATGCAGAAAGTCCCGTATGGTCTTGATTGAATTATCCTCATGAAGAACAAACCAATTACAAGCATGTTCGTCACCCTCCAAAAGAGTCCAGGAAAACAATTGCATAAGAGAATCCTCATAAATAGGTGGATCATACCAAATCAATTAATTGCCCAAAGGCCTTGACATGAGCACAAGCATCACCACCATTATGAAAAATGAGTGAATTATCAATAACATCTTCAGGTATAAAATTAGGATAACCAACTATTCTTGAAAAATCAAAAGGTTTTGAGAGGTAGCTCGTTTAAGAAGAAAAAATCTGGGACCCAAAAGATTACTAAGGATCCGACAAGAAGGGAAACATGTTAACTTCATCCAAAAAAAATTTCAAGTTCAAGGATGAAGCAAAACAAGCCATGAGTTCCTTCTTAAAGAATACTTTGTCAAATTATTTTAAAGTGGAGTCGCCAGATGACCAAGTTTATCAAACAAACAAGAGCATCAAACAAAGCAAAAAACAAGAAAGAAAACAAAAGTTAGATTTATTAAATGGAAACAAGAATTGGATATTAATGAGTGCTTCTTCTCCAATACTTTCAAGCAGCCCACAAGGATTGCTCCTTGTAGTATACTTGACAGATTTGTTTAATGGAGTCGCCACTTGAAGAGAAAGAAATCAAAAACAACCAATGCAAGTTCAAAAATTTTAGGGACTAAAGTTTATTGTTTAGTTCTAAAAAAATAAGTTAAGTCGTTTAGACCAAGGATAAAAGACTTATCCCCAACAACGGTGCCAAAGATGTTGCCGTCCTTATACACACTTGCAAACGTGAGCTAAGTCCTGCTCACTTAGTGTGTCCTTGGAGGCACAATGCCAAGCTTCAAAGCCCACGTTGTCACTTTGACTTGAACCTCTTCCCCTTGGCTTCCCTAGGAGTAAGCCTAGACAGAAGAGGTTCAAGTCAAAGTGACAGCGTGGGCTTTGAACCTTGGCATTGTGCCTCCAAGGACACACTAAGTGAGCAGGACTTAGATCACATTTGCAAGTGTGTATAAGGACGACAACAAAATGCACATAAGAAACACTAATGTGGCGTCATCCCTCTAAAGGGTGACATTTTGACACTTTTTTGCAAGTCATTGGAGTAAAGAATGGAAGTCATCGGGCCTTTTAGGGCCTCCCTCTCATGCGCTAGGGTTTCCTCCTTCAAGCCAAGCCTTCTCCCATCAAAACGTGCCCAGTGTCCATCGTCAAAACCTTCACCATCAAAACCCTAGCCCTAGGGTGACGTCAAGCTCCTCAAGTGTGACGTTTTGGCCTTCTATCGTGGAAGAAATCTTCAATCCACTTGTTGTGTCCTTGGGGGAAAGTCTCAAGTCAAGGTGTTGTCACCTGATCCTCAACTCCTCCGTCTAGGCCAACTCCTAGCGAAGCCAAGGGGGGTAGTCCCTAACAAAAATACTAAGGCTCTTTAAACTAAAATAAGCAAAAGAACTACTTCTAGGAGTTTATTGCAAAATAAAACATACACTTTCAACAGTTATCATTCATCATTTGAGATACTCATATAAATCATTTGTCCATAAGCATGCATAAACCAAGTAGGATACAAGATCTGCAAGGTTGATAAAATTAGTTAGACAATTACACATGAATGAAATAAGTTGCTCACATACATAAAGATAAATCCATAGTACCAATCAAGGTTGTTGGGAGCATGGAGCGGGAGCAGGAGCGGGAAGCGCAGATTTTCAAAAATCTCCGGGAGCGGGAGCGTTTTTTATATAATACATAAAAATATATATATATTGATGCATATATATATATATATATATAACATGCAAAATGTTGATTCAATTGCAAAAATCATGAAAACATAGATATAAGATCATTTAACTAATTGATTAGTGATGAATCGATGATCATTAAAGTATCAACCATTTAGTACATACTACATACTACACATATAACATCAATCATAAACATATGTGGGACTCAACATTAAAGCATCATAACATCAATCATTAACTTCAAAGGTAAATTGTCATATGATGTTCATAACTTCATAACTTCATTGTTTACAGAATAAGCCATAATAAAGAGTCAAGACTCAAGAGTCAAGACAAAGTACTAAGTTTTAGAGACTACTTCTAAACATGAAACAAAAAAAGAGATCTAGCAAGTACTAAGTACTATGCTCTAAG
>ML777674.1:673278-689833 GCA_009831015.1 Picea engelmannii
AGAGTCAAAACCCTCTTAGCAAAGAAATGGATGAAATGAGAAATAGAATGAGAGAAATGGGAGTGAAAGAGTGTTTTGAACTCTTAGCTAACCCTAGGCTACCTTTCCCATGAGTCATTTCTCCAAAAAAAAACAAAAAAAATAAAAAAAAATGAATTTCCTCCTCCTCACGCGCGCAGGCTCAAGGGAGCGTTTTTTTCCCTTGGGAGGGCTCAGGGAGCGCACGCTCCCTCCTCAGGGAGCGTTCGCTCCCTAGACGCTCCCCATCGGAGCACGATTCGAGAGCAAGTTCAAGGGGGGGGGGGGGCACTCCCCCGCAGCCTTGGACTACCAGTGCCTTAAAGGTATCGTGGGAAGTTTGTTGATTGCGTGTTTTATTAAGGTAGATAAATGAGAGATTGTGTGGCCTCTTTAGAGGCTACCTCTTTGTTTGGAAACTTGCAGAGAACTTACCGAAGCCCCAAGGCCTCACCAGTAAGTTCACTAAGGGTGTCGGATGTCAAACACGGGGAGAACCTAGATCTCAAAGTTCCTGTCTGACTCCACACACTCCCCTTAGGCGTTTTCCTGCGCATTGAGATAGCAACTATCGAGATTTCCTTAATCAAACTACAAGCAAGGTTTATTTTAGCTTTGCAAAAAATGAAAGAAATAAACTTTGAAAAATGATTGAAACTGAAATGAAACTTTGCAAGAAACTTGAGAATGAAATTGAACTTTGCAAGAAACTTGAAAGTGAAAAAAAACTTGCAAAAATTATTGTTGATAGCAAAAAGTAAGATCTAAGCTAAACATGCATAAAGATTGAAAGTACTTTTAAGTATAGATGCATACGAGATTTGAGTGTTATGTGTGTTAAGTTTTCTTATGCTTGTATGTGTGTTTAAGATCATATAATGAGACTTGCAAGGGAATAAAGCAAAGACAAACACACAACACACAAATCCCCCTAATGGGGATGGAGAAACTGGGCTCAAAGGGCCCACTTTTATTGATTCTATTACAACGAGAACTGAGTTCTCTTTTCTCCTTTGAAGTTATGGACCCTTATAGAATGGATCAGATTAAAGCAAACTATTACAAAACACTTTCTGAAAGTCCTAGTCTTCAAGGATTCCAGCTTGGGCTCAAATTTCTTCACTTTTGCCTCAATTTTGCCAAAGTTTCCCCTTATTTTTGGATGGAACTGCTAAAAAACAGCAAGAAAAGTGATTAGAATATGATGAGAAACAATCTAAAAGACTAAACTAAAACTTGAAAAATTTAACCAAAAATTTTCTGAAATTTTTCTAAGGCAAAAAAACAACTTTTTGGAGACTTTTCGATGCTTTGAATGAGCCTAAACTAAGCTCTTTTAGTTGTTTCTGTTTGCTGTCCCAAAACAGCAAGCATAAAACAACTAACTAGCTTGATCTACATTGTAAAATAAAGCAACTTTCTAGTTTGAGATTTAAATAAAAATATAGAAAATTGCACCGAAATTAGCTTAGATCTACTCTTTTAATGAGAAAATATTGAAACTAGATCTAAAAGCTTCATGCATGCAGCATTAGATACTAAATTTTATCTTTTAAAACAGATCTAATTGACATGCAAGCAAAGAAAGAGGGAGGAAGAAGAAAATTTATGATTTTTCGGAGCCTTTGCTTGAGCGTGGAACTCTTGGGCTATGGGGTCCCTTTGGTGTGAGGAAGAGGGAGGACGTCTTCTTTTCGAACTTCTTGGACAAACACTAGATGCAAACTAGCTCCTTTGCTTCTCCAAGAATTAGATCTTGCATGCTACAAAAAACACCTGCAAATACCTGTAGACTTGGTGTTTCCTACACAAGAAACCTCAATTGCACATTAGTTTAAAGTTTAAACAAAAACAAGACATGCAATGTAAGCATTCAAATATAGATAAACAAATGGATAAAGAAGTAAACAAATGGATAAAAATTTAAACAAAATAAAGAATCCACTCCAATAAGATAAAAGTATCCCTATGATTAGCCAAGTTGAACAATAGATACATGCAATAAATCAAAGCAACATCACCTCAAATAGGTCCAACATCCATCCACACATGAGCACCAAACACCAATAGATGACCTCCAAAGTCTTTTTATTCCAATATAGAAGAAGATTACAACAATGAATAGCAAGGACGCCCAAACTCCAACTAGCTAGAAGGAGAGGGGTTGCCTTCTATTTATTACATTCTGGGTGATGATCCCAAGAGAGGATGCACTAGTGCATGAGGGAGCGGCGCATGTGATGAGGGAGTGGCGCATAGAGTGAAGGGGAGATGAAGTGAGGTGAGGTGGAGTGGAGTGGAACGAGTGTGAGGTGGAGTGTGAGTGCAGTGTGAGGTCGAGTGCTAGCATAGGGATGTGCGCCGTTCCTCCTAAATACGCCACCTCTCATAAGTGGGTCGAGTTCCATCTTTGGGATCTCCCCCCATGTCCATGTCACTAGACAAGTCGCCTTCCTCTCCAGTGAACTTGCCCAAGCTCTGAGTTGACTGAGAACCAAGGAAAAACATGTCCCCAACATGTTTCCTAATTTTTAGCATTTTTCCTAAATTTTAGGGAATTTAATTAAATGACCCTTTTCTGTCTTTCTTCGAGATAAATACATTTTTTAGTGATAAAAATCACTTTTTTGCCTAGACAAAAGGGGAACAAGGGTCTAAAGGGTGCTCTGGCTTAGAAAACGAGCACAAACATGGTATCTGATAATCACTGATGCCATATTTTTACAATTTATTGACTTTACATTAAAAAAATTCCGTTTTGTGGGAAATTTAATATTTCACTAAAACATAAAAAAAAAACCTATCGAGACCTAGTGCAATCTCCATATGACTCAATAGACATGACCTAGCATGAACTCATATACATTTAGACACTAGACATTGGTTATACCATGCCAAGGCCTAACCACCAGCACATACTCCAGCTTTAGAGTCAGTCTTTGAGTGAAAAAACTTAGAAATTATTAATTGTATTATTTCACTAAAACATAAAAAAAAACCTATCAGGACCTGGCGCAATTTCCATATGACTCAATGGACATGACCTAGCATGAACTCATATACATTTAGACACTAGACATTGGTTATACCATGCCGAGGCCTAACCACCAGCACATACTCCAGCTTTGGAGTCAGTCTTTGAGTGAAAAAACTTAGAAATTATTAATTGTACACTAAGGCAGGCAAAAAAGAATTAACAAGTGAAAAAAAGCACACTAGAGTACATGCTCGTACCCAAGTCTTAGGTGGCCAATAGACTTTTACAACTTTCATGCTCAAGTCATTTATTACAATGCCCTGAAGGGATGGAAATGCGAAAAAAGGTGGTCTTAAAAAAGACCTATTGAATCTGTGAACTCTGACTTCTGAGCATCTGTCTGCTCAGTCTCTAGCGGCTCATCTTCAAATTCAGCTAGTGCAACTCAATGGATAACAGGCCTCAAGACGTTGGGTTGGCAATGGGCTAGGATAGATCCTCCAAGGTGTCTCATAGGCCTCCAAAGGCTACCAGCATCGTCCGGTGTGTGGGCCATGGTATCCAGGCTATGGGCTTTAAACCCCAAGGAAGCCCAAGCTAGGCTTGTTCTTCCAAATCTGTCCACCAACTAGGTCCTGCAAAGACAATGAATATGCCCTCCAAGGATCTCAAGTCAAATGCATCATGATAAGTAAATCAAGTCAATAAAAGAGCCATCTAAGTATGTGCATCAAAAACCACCTCATCAAACTAAACAAGTGCTCAAAGACCCTATGCAATTTGCCAAGATTAATAATGGGAGGGTTGACAAGGTGACCTATTGGATGAATCCTCCCCTAAGTCCAAGACTGTTTCCCAGGTGAACCCCTCTCACTGTTTCCCAAGTGAACCCCTCTCTAAGGCATGTGGAAAAGATGATATGGATGGGGCCAAGACCTTTGGGCATGGGGTTCATGACATACAAGGAATCGCAGTGTCTCATTTATGGGTGCCTTTGTAGAGGGTGTGTTGCACCTTCGTTTTCAATGCATCCTTTTTCCAAGCCCATTTATTGCCATTAGTTAATTAAGGTCCAAACATTGGGTACTCCCTAGGGTTAATCGATTAGCTTGGGGGGCAGTACCAAAGTGTCAATTGAAGGGAGAAGTACACAGAATGCCATGGGGATATAGTCTAGCTTGTAATGCACCTTGTGTAGATCCCTCAACAAGTGGGACATTTATATTAGGTGTTTGCTTTTGCAAGTCTTTGATTTTTTAAGAGAAGCATTTCATTGCTCTCAAGACCTCTTTGGGCGAGCATCTGGAAGGTTCATAATTAAGCTTTTATCTTTTGCCAGCTACCTTCCCTCTAGTCCTTCAGCCCCTTCTTCCCATGAAATGAGGGACAACCCCTTCTTGGGTCAATACACCCGAAAATCCCAAAAGATAAGGAGATGGGGGGATGAATTGTGGAAAGTGGCAAGTATGTGTTGATGTTTTGGTAGTTGCGGGAGGTACTTTCCCTCTTAGATGACCTTTCTTAGATGAGAAGAAGATTATGGAAGCAAGAGAACCATTGAACAAATGTGGAAATACCCCAGAAGAGAAGTCGGCCCAAAAGAATAAAGAACAATGAAGTGACACCTTTCGAGAAGGGAAGTCGGCCCAGTAAAGAGGACGGGAAGACTATAAATAAGAGGCGCCTTAGCTCATTTGGACACACTCACTCACACTCTCTCATCCACTCAGAAGGAAGGTGCAAGTTTGTGGAAGGTGACGCAGCAGTTGCAGTGGTAGAGGTTATTCTTGTTCAGTCTTTTTGGTATCTCTCGCTTGTGCGCTACTCTTGGTAAAGGTGCGCCACCATTGTATGGTGTTGCTACGACAGTTGGGGTGGTATTTCTGGTTGTACTTTGAGCTAGCCTTTGTGCTAAGGTTTATTTGTTGATTCAAGATTGAACTTGCTTTGTGAACGGAATCTATCTAAGAAAGGTTGCTGGAATTTTCCCCCATTTGGGGTTTTCCCAGGATAAATCTCTTGTGTACTCTTGTCTATTGTTTATGATTCTCAGTCTATGATATAATTGTTAATGGTAAAGGAATAAAAGGACATTGGTAACGCTATCGGTCTATAAGTAAAGAAAATCTAACATGGAATCGAAGTTGGTTACCTTCAGAACAGTTTGACCACTGGAAGGAAGATCGTTGCAGCAGTACCTTGCAGTTGCACTGAAATACTTTGTCAAGCTCGTTAAGCACTAGTTCCAAGGCGTTGGGACTATTTTCACCACAGAACAGTTCTCCCTACCCTAGCGCACCCCCTGCAACACTCTGGTTGTAGTTCCGTGAAAGATCGAAAATTTGAAATTTCTCATATCTAGGATTTCTACCGACAAAAACATCAACCAGTATGAGAATTGAAGATAGATTGGATGGAGTAGATAACTTTAGATCCTGGAAGCATATAGTTCTTCTCATTCTAGAGGAGAATGATTTATTAGATCATGTCAAGTAGGTACTTCCAGAACCAGAAGAAGAAGACACCAAAGCAAAATTCAGGAAGAATGAGAGAAAGCCCAAGAGTGGAGGCAGGGACATTTATCCAAGCAGTGATAGTAGATCCAAAGGGATCTTAGATCTAGTACACTCAGAGGAAGACCAAGAGTGGAGGCAGCAGTGACGATGCCTCTTACAGTATATGACAACTCAAATGGGCCAACAGCAGCGAGACTTCAGGTTTGCATATCAAGTTTCATATTTTATATTGTTGCAGCTTAAGTAAGTATTGTAACTAGAATAGCAGTCTTTAGAGTTCCATTATTGCTATTGCTAACAAATGTTTTGTAACACTTGAATATTGTTAGCATGATGATCATTAAGTAAATGCTCATTGTTCAGTATTAATGATGCACTTGTTTACCAGATAAATTGATCTCCTCTAGGAGATGTTCTTGGTTGTTGACTTTGTCCCAGGCAGGTTATCTTGTAAATTCCATGGAGGTTACCATGGAGATGTTGTTGTTCTTGTTTCTTGTTCCAAGCAAGTCACAAGTGATAGCTCTGAGAAGGAGCTACTGTGATGATTGTTCTCGTTCTTGTTTTTATTATTGTTCTTATTATAAGAGTATTATTCTTGTATGTTGTTGTTTTTTCCCTTGTTGTTGCTCTTGTTCCGTGCAGGTCACAGGTGATAGCTCTAAGAGGGACCTATAATGACGGTTGCAGGAGGCAACATATTAGATGGTTTCTAGTTGAGACATGGATCAGACTATCCAGACAAGAAGTTGTATACATGACAGTATACATCCATGTACCAAAAGAGAAGAGGACGAAGTTAAAAACCTTATGACAAGAAGGGTACTTTTGCAAGATACAGAGTATCTCATATGGAGATTGATTGTAAGGGGTAGAAGGCTCCGAAGATGACCGTACAGATCCCTCTGATTCAGTTGATCACTCTTCAGATCATCAGGAAGAGTCAGTATAAGCCAGAAGGGCCTACCCAAAAATGTTGCAGTGACCAGGAAGAGACCAACATGGTCCCGTGATACTTTGCAAGATGCAAAGGGGATACAGATATATGCCATTGATGAGCCATATCATGAGGAGGAGCAGATGGCTCCACTAGTGGTGAGGCAAGCTGCCCCACCAAGTACCAGCTCAGAAGGAGCTATAGTTCAGAGGGAGTCAACCCTCAGGATCCAGTAGGGAGGAGTAGATGGCTCCACTAGTGGTGAAGCAAGCTGCCCCACCAAGTACCAGCTCAAAAGGAGCTATAGTTCAGAGGGAGTCAACCCTCAGGATCCAGTAGGGAGGAGCAGCCTCCCCGAGACAGTTCATACGAGATCAAACTTCAGAGGAGGTCAGCACATGCAAAGGGAGCATATGGCTCTGGAGATTATATAGACTCAGAAGGAGTCAAGCTTTAGAGGGAGCATGCAAACTCAGAGTGAGCCTGATCTCAGAGAGAGTCAGTGGCTTAGAGACTTTAACTCATAAAGTATTCCTCCTCAGATTCATATGGGAGAGAGAGACGTCTTCTAGGACTGATAAACAGGTGCCATGAGATGAGGAGGCTAGATCGAAGCTTCAGAGGCTTCGAGGAGATATGAGACCTCATGGGAGGATTCCTTTGTTTCAGTGATAGAGGAGGAAGCCAATCAGAAGGACTAGGATATGGATTTTGCCTCAGTTCCAGAGAGAGAAAGAGGCGACACAAGTTTTTCCAGCTATGTGGTGTTGATGAAGAAGATCATTGATTCAGAACCTTCCACTTTTGAGGAAGTTGCAAAGCAGCAAGTGTGGAAGGATGCTATGATGATGTGTGGGAAGTGGTTCCGACACTAGAAGGGAAGTCAGTAGTGACTTCCAAGTGGATCTACAAGATCAAGCATGCTGCAAATGGCAGCATAGAGATGTACAAAGCTAGATTTGTGGCCAGAGGATTCTCCCAACAAGAGGGAGAAGATTATGATGAGACACTTGCTCCAGTAGCCGGAAGAAGTGTACATAGAATAGCCACAAGAAACATGAAAAGGAGTCTCATGTCTGCAGATTTAAGAAAGCTTTGTACAAGCTTAAGCAGGCACCCAGGGCAGGATATCCCAAATAGTTATTTTGATGAGCTTGGGGATGGTTGCCCCTTGAGATTGTTAGCTTTTTAGCTCGGGAGGTACTCCGCATGTTTTGTCTTGTATGCGGATGTAACCTTATGTTTACACTACTAGGCACTTAACATTGTAATGGGTTTTTATAAAGTTGTAAAGTGGTTCTTTTATTAAAGTGACTTTTTAATAGTGTAGCTTCTAATTTTAAAGTGACTTTATTTCATAAAGTGCACTTATGTAATAAAGTGAAATGTACTTTAATATTTTAAGTGATTCATTTTGGAAGGAATGAATCATGACCCTTGATCTTGAAAAATGAAAGATTAGATCTTGGCCTTTGGATTTAGGGTTGGGGAAGGTGAAAAGACACTTGGGAGGTAAAAGGTCATTTTCAGATTTATAAAAAAATGCATTGGGTAGTGTGCAAGACACAAGAGGAGGAGATTGAGAAAGAATTTTCGAGTAGGCTTGAGAGAGGAAAATTAGGGCACATTTCCCAAGACAAAGTGGGCATAAATCCCAAGGGAGCATATTTGTTTCATTGCTGAGTTATTTTTTTATTGTGGGAGGTCGTACTGTACGGATCCGTACAGACCGTACAGCAAGAAGAAAAGGGAACGAAAAATCGAGGCGGGGATTGGCACAGTTTTCAAGGTTGTTTTGTTGTTGCTGGGTCGTACAGAACAGTCTGTACAGCAGGCTGTTTGCATGATTTCCGAGGTGTTGCAATTATGGGTGGGTCATACAACAGTACAGACTTGACACGAAAATCGAGGCAGATTTGTGGGGGACAGTTTTGGTGCTATGAGGTATTTTCTCTTGGATGGAAATTGTGAGTTTGTTGTTGATATGTACTTTCCTAAAGCTGGATAATAAAATCTCTCTCTCTCATTGGGTTTCCCCACATTGGGTTTTTCCCTGGCTTTTCCCTAATTTATGAGTTTTTCATGGGTGATTGAATGTTGTTCATTGTACTTATTTTCGTTGCATATTTCCTTAGCAATGTGTATTTCTGCTTATGGAAATTTCTGAATGTGGGTTTTAGACATTTTAGAGTTCATGCAAGACAGTTATCTCTAGGTTGCTAAGTGTATGACAGAATATTAGTTTGTTGGTTTTTGTCATTAGAATCTACAAAGATTGAATGACCTATTTCTTACAGGGGATGAGAAGCTCACAGATGGGTGCAAGAAGGAACTCACTTCAGAGTTCGAGATGAAGGATTTAGGTCGGATGCATTATTTCTTGGGATTGGAGGTGTGGCAAAGACCAGATGAGATTTTCCTTAGCCAAGGAAAATATACTGTTGAGATCCTGCAGAGACTCAGGATGATGGACTGCAAGTCCATGGCCACACTTTTGTTAACAACTCTGAAGCTCTTGAGTGATTCATCTTCAGATTTGATGGATCCCACGATGTACAGACAGTTGATCGGATCCTTGATGTACCTGGTTAACACCAGGACGGACATATGTTTTGCAGTGAACACTTTGAGTCATTACATGGTTGAGCCTAGACATGTACATTGGATAGTAGAAAAACATGTGTTGAGGTACCTACATGGTACAGTTGGATATGGATTGAGATATGTCTCCGATGGAGATGTGAAGCTGCAAGGTTATATAGACTCTAATTGGGCAGGGAGTGTAGCAGACCGAAAAAGAACATCAGGATGTTGCTTCAGACGTCAGTGGTACTCAGTACAGCAGAGGCAGAATATATAGCAGCCAGTGTTGCAAGCTGTGAAGCAATGTAGCTTCGAAGTTGCTTGCAGGGTTATTTGATCTAGAGTTGGAGATCAAATAACATTATATCCAAGACATGGTATAGAGAGGAGTTGTGGAGCTCCGGTACATATCCACAGATGAGCAGATAGCGAACATTCTCACCAAACCTCTGTCTAGAGTGAAGTATGAGCACTTTAGAGACAAGCTTGGCATGATGCAGAATGTCCACCCTCGTTGAGAGGGAGGTGTGTTGTTTCTCCTCCTACCGGCTAACCCCTCTAGCCAAGGGTTCCCTAGATCAGTCACGTGAGGTGACTGAGGGGGTAATGCACTATCGGACCCGATGAGAGAAGAAACATCACATGCATAGTCGTGAGACTATGGCAATGATTGTGTGTCATTGAACAGTAGTTGTGTGCTACTAAGGTGGATGTGTTCCACTGGCAGTGATTGTGTGTCACTGGACAGTAGCTTCGTGCTACTAGATGAGACTATGACTATGGTTGATGGCATGGTAGTAGTTGTGTGCTACTAGTTGATTGTTGCATAGTTATAGAGACCATCGAATATGACTATGGTTGATGGCATGGTTTTAGTTGTGTGCTACTAGTTGATTGTCGCATAGTCATAGGGATTGCAAACTATGATTATGGATAATGGCATGTTAGTAGCTATGTGCTACTATTTGATTGTTGCATAATCATAGAGACTGATGGACTGCATGGTGGTAGCTTGTGTAGCTACCAGTTGATTGCAGGATATGACACTAGCAAAGATTGTCTTTGGACAGTAGCTGCGTGCTACTAGGAGTGGTTTTGTACCACTGGACAGTAGTTGTGTACTACTATGGATTGGCACAGTCGTGTTCCACTGGATGGCATTGTAGTAAATGTGTGCTACTAGTTGATTTCCATGGAGACTACCAGATCACATTGGGAGTAGTTGTGTGCTACTAGATTGTAAAGACTGTGACAAATGATTCAAGCTACCGATGGCATTGTAGTAGATGTGTGCTACTAGTTTATTGCAGAGTAGTTAGTGGACTACTAGATGAAGACATCGTGAAAGATACCTCCCTAGCTAAGAGGGAGTGTTGATGTTTTGGTAGTTGCAGGAGGTACTTTCCCTCCTAGACGACCTTTCTTAGACGAGAAAAAGATTCTGAAAGCAAGAGAACCATTGAACAGATGTGGAAATACCCCAAAAGAGAAGTCGGCCTAGAAGAATAAAGAACAATGAAGTGACACCTTTCCAGAAGAGAAGTCAGCCCAGTAAAGAGGACAGGAAGACTATAAATAAGAGGCGCCTTAACTCATTTGGACACACTCACTCACACTCTCTCATCCACTCAGAAGAAAGGTGCAAGTTTGAGGAAGGTGATGCAGCAGCTACAATGGCAGAGGTTATTCTTGTTCAGTCTTTGTGGTATCTCTCTCTTGTGTGCTACTCTTGGTAGAGGTGCACTACCATTGTATGGTGTCGCTACTGCAATTGGGGTGGTATTTCTAGTTGTACTTTGAGTTAGCCTTTGTGCTAAGGTTTATCTGTTGGTTCAATATTGGACTTGCTTTGTGAATGGAATCTATCTAAGAAAGGTTGTTGGATTTTTCCCCCATTTGGGGTTTTCCCCGGAAAAATCTCTTGTGTACTCTTGTCTATTGTTTATGCTACTCAGTCTATGATATAACTATTAATGGTAAAGGAATAAAAGGACATTGGTAACACTATTGCTCTATAAGTAAAGAAAATCTAACAGTATGATTGGGAATGATACGATGACCTGTCAAGGGGACCTCCCAATGCAAACCTATCCCTAAGGGTGACCACTTACCAGGGCACAATGTCAACCACCAAGGTGAAACAAGGCAAAGAGCATAATTTCCAAGAAGACGTTACATAATCAAAAGTAGTTTCAAATGCAACAAACTCAAATGCCTCAAATATTGAAATGACAATTACCATGATACCTGGTTTGTCCCTCATGGAGCAAGCCCCAATGTCTTCTGAAAGCCAGCTGATGTGGTGGATACCCTCATGATGAACTTGAGATCTATGGTGGTGAGGCAAGCCTCTATCTGTGCAAGTGGACGTTGTCAACCATCTGTCTCTCGGTACTCCATGTCTACAACCTGAGGGCCTCGAGACATCGTCTCCTTAGTTATCCCTAGGAATTGGGGATAACAAGCCCAATATTGACATGAGGACATAGCCTCAAGCAAGACTAAGTGCGACTCCATAGCCCAAGTGAAGGAATGCACTGGTCTTACCCCTTTTCCCAAACATTAAAAATTCAAAATCTTTTTTTTAAGTTTTGTTTCATGCAATCTAGGGTTTAATGGTATTTATTTTTGTGATTTAGATTGAATTTCAAGTTTAAGGGCTTAAATTTCCATATCTTGCTAAGTAAACTTAAATACTTTTGCAAATTGTTTTCCTTTCCATTGCTAGATCTATATCAATTTGCATTATTTCTCTTGGATTTGCTACTATAACATTTTAGAAGAGAATTAACTTGGATCTAACCCATTAATTTCATCTATATTGAGTAGATCTATGGTCTAAATACCATATAGGACTAAATCGATGCACTAATTAGCTCAACGATTTGTGGATTTAAGCCTTTCTTTAACCTCTTTGCTGGCTAGAATATATTTCTGCATTTTGGGATTAAAGTAGATCTAACAAACTAAAATTTCAAATCTGAAGTGGATCTAGTGTTTAAACCACATAAAGAGCTAAATCAATGCTTCAATAGGCCTAACGTCTTATGGATTTATGCTCTTTCTCTAAGTCTTTTGATGTCTGGTATAATTTCTGCATTAGAGGTTTGATATTAGATCTGGAAAACATTCTTAAGTGCTGCAATAACTCAGATATGGTGTTTAGAGAGCAGGTTGTGGCTTAATCTCTTCATTTTTAACTTGTTCTTGTCAAAACATCTCTCTTTACTTGCTGAATTTTGATGCTACAATGGTTTAATGGCTGTTCATGATGCAACGTAGTATCTAAATACACAAGTAACCTTTCTTTAAGGCGAATTAATACTCCAAGCACCTAATCACGCATATGGTTATGTTAAAATCTTGATGATGTTTCATGGTTGGTGATGGTTTGAAGTAATCTTATTTGAACACTTGGATCCTAAAGAACATAATTCACTTGCGAACACTCTTTAAATTTTTAAGGATTAACTCTTGCACTACTTGGTGAACACTGAACACACTCCATTTGTCATTTTGATTTAGTGTGGATTGTTTATCTATCCTAGGGTCTGCTAGACTGCCATGCACCTTTTCATTGTAACAATGTATAATTTTTGTCATATAACAAAGATATATGTGCAAACAAAATTAATAATGATAAATAAAAAAGAAAGAATCAAAATTAGAAACACATATTTGCTAGCTTGACAATGCTAAATTTTCTTAAGGAACTAGGAAAGAATATTTAGGTATCCTTTTGTAGCCAATTTTGGCTTAGCCTCTAATTTATTGCATCCATCTATTTGCAAGAAGACAAAAGCAAAGGTCATTTTTTTGCATTGCTGCAAAACAATTTCATTTGTAGTCTGGTATACTTTATTCGGTTTCAATACAACTCACTAAAACAGTGCTAGTCAGGACCATCGATAGAAAGTGAAAGTTATGCAGTTTTAGTTGTGTGTGAGTTCATGCCTCTTCAAAGCCATTAATTTCTTCTCAACACCATAAATAGTTCTTTTGTGATGAACACAACAATAATGAAGAGGCAAAGTTAAGTTAACCCACTTACAAGGGACTCACAAAAATGTCATCCTCCACTGGATCTCCTACCCCATGATCAAATGATGGCATATATACAGATCCCTGAGATAGAAACATTCCATATCTGAGAAATGACTCCAGTAATCAAAATATTTAGTGTGTTATGTTTCAAGTTCAACTATCTTATGTGATGTAAAAGTGCAGGAATAACCACATTATTATTTTCCTCATTACTATAGTTGTTCACTGAAATTGCACGTACACACACCACTTGTATCATATGCTAAAACAAAGGAATAATTGTCACTTGTTAAGATAGAAAACTGAATGTAGCACAGTAACATTTTCAAGTTCAAAGACCCATTTGGAAAGCAAAGCCAAAACAAACAATATGAATTTAATGGTCAACTACATAGAATCTTATTTCAAAATACCTGCCTTCTCAGTGCTGTGAGCCTTGAGAGAAGACGTGCTGGATCAAATGTCCATGGAGCTGAAATTGTTACCAAGAATGATTTGATGTCATTTTGTTAGTCCCAAAAGAAGCAGACCCATAGTCACTAGGATGACCCTGCGCATCCTTCCTACAAGTCAACTGTGGGTCTAATTTGTCCCACCATAGCTCTATACATAAATATGGAAGGTTTGTCTTACCTCCTCTTCTTGCATAAGCTTCCTTTGGGTCCTGGAATTTAATATGTAAAAATCAAGATCATGTAGATATGGTGAGCTTAGATATTATTTCCATCAAAAATTGCCTCAAAAGATCACTTCTCAGCCAGATTTCAAGCTGACAATATTTCAGGAAACCACAAAAAATTTCAAGCCCCAGGACTGTGGACCTTTGTTCTATTTGCAAACATGAAACATGTAATGCTAACTGACCTCCATGATATCAAGCTGTGAACGATATAGATGGAATCCATCCATTGGAATAGCCACAGCAACATCGACTGGCTCTGTCTGATAAGCCATTCTGTAAGTCCTTTGATGCCACAAGGCATTCAAACGACAAACCACTTCATTTGCTACAGTGGACTTCCCTGCACCAGGAGGCCCAGCTAACCCAATAATGTACCTGCAAAAATTATGTAACTGAATTATGACTGAAAATATTTATTTTATAAGAGATATAATTATGGTCTGAGCTCCCAAATGGCTACTGCCTCTTTTATTCTTTTTATCAAGCATTGACAAAAGCAATTTAATGTAGTAGCAAAACTTATTCCCTGCATCCCATGAAGTCATTAGTTTCATACTCAAAGATTCATCTGAATGTGGCCATGGAATCTCACAACGAGTATATGGATGTACTATATGGAAAGTGATCACTTTATCACAGATAGTATCATTTCTTAATTTATAAGCAGTGTTAATGCTTGAAACTGGAAGGGTTCCAGGGTATCTAGAGAATGTTCACTGTCACCTCTACAATCTCTCAGCACTTTGGGTTAGTGCTTGCTAACTGTTACTCTCTCAGGGGTAGCAACCTCGGATACCCTCACAACAGTATCATGTACCTTCCTGCATGAGATATCATGCATCTTTTCTCGGATCCAAACTAAGTCCTTTCATTCTCCAATTGAGATATGATGACTGCTCGACAAACCATAATGTGTTTCTTGCAAATGCTCAGATATCAGTGCACCTTGATGCTCCAGGTTACTTTGTAAAGAACCAATCTGGTTCGTACCACAGACATCCATCATAAATGGGATAAATAACTGTAATCCATACTGGACAGAAAATATATAGAATAAGAATGTATATAATGAGATGAATAGATAGATAGTGAATAAAGGCACATATGGTGACCATCCATGAAAGGATGCATCCCTTAGAAAATTAATAACTATTTATTATTATTATTATTTATGATTATTATTACTTAATATTATATATATATATATATATATATATATATATATATATATTGTATGTTATGTAATGTCCCCATTTTGGGACATTATAACATTACAACATTTCAGAGTGTTATGCCTACCCGAGTAGCCAAATAGGGGTGACAGAGAGTTCGGGAGATATTGAGGGGTTTATTTGGGCCCGACTTGCATCGATCATCATCAGGATCCATCCCGCACAGTTGGGCTTTGGTTTCGTTGCATTCCGACGATTTCCGTAATTTTGAGTTATTATGGATCATATCTTAATTAAATTCACTAAGAAGGTCATAATGGGCATATTACTTGGAGAAACCTCTTAGTGTAATAGCTCATCAGAATCAGGAGGAGGAGCACTACAGGATAAGATGATGAGAAGTGACTTTCAGCGGCCGAAGAAGCCATCAGGATGGATAAATCACTTTTTAGAGGTAAAATGGTTAATTAATTAATTAATTAAGTGATTAAGTGATTTAATCAAGGAATAATAAAATAAAGTAAAAGTCACTTGGAGGGAAAAAGTCAACAACGAATTAGGGTTTCGGAAAGCTATAAAGGAAGGGTAAAGCAACCTAATTCAATATGCATTTTTATGATTTGATGTTGAGAGTTCCCAGAGGAGGAAGAAAGTCGCCCTTACTGTTTTGTGGATTTCTGAAGGAAACCACCACCATTGATCGGTTTCGGTGTTGAGAGACACACCCTAACCCATCGGAGATACCATCCAAGTATTTCACCGTGCTTTTCAGGAGTATCCATTGCAGAGTGCGCAGCTCAGCCAGTGAGGGCGCAAGTCAGTTTGAGGGTTTGGAGAGCTGCACGAGATCCGTATCCAAATTGCAGTTTCCTTCCAACCTGTTGCCGTCCTAATGCACACTTGCTAACGTGAGCTAAGTCCAACTCACTTAGTGTGCCCTCGGAGACACAATGTCTAAGTTCCGAGTCCACACTGTCACCTTGACTGGAACTTATTCCTTCTAGGCTTACTCCTAGGGAAGCCAAGGGGGGTAGTCCCTAGTTACTAAGTTAATTTTAAGGTTAATGTTCTAGGAGTTAATTTTAATTGATTAAAGGCTAAGGGGAAAACTAGCCTATGATGACAAGCAGCAATGCAAGTGCAGGTCTAAGTCTAAATGAAAAGCAGCCCTTTCCCTAAGTCAACTAAGGACTAGTGCCTAAGGTTGGGCAAATGGGGTCAACTATGTTTGAGGGTGGTTTAATTACAAAATGTTTTCAAATAAACCAAGTTAAACTACCCCAAACCAAGAATTGAGGTTACTTATAAAAGAATTAAAAGTGTTTACAATGTTTACAACATATACAAGATATACAAAGATGTACAAAGATACAAGAAGTGTAAGTGTTCACAAATTTGCCAAGCATGCCCCAATAGCACTTACTCTATTGGACTGCCTTCACTGGCTACAATCACACAAAGCACTCAAGGATCAATAGAAGTGATGCCTCCCCAAGTGGGATACTCAAAACTTCCTTGATCCACACCACAACAATCAATGAATAAAAAACTTCAATGTTTTAACCAAATAATCACTTAGGCCAATAAACATTTACCATCAAGTTGCACATAAGATAAACAAAATAA
>ML777674.1:702850-782513 GCA_009831015.1 Picea engelmannii
AAGAACTATACTCCACAGGGCATTGCAGTTCACATTCTGATATGGGATCCAGGGATTGGAGTGCTTGGTAGTTCATCGTTTGATCGAGTTGAGTTTCGAGTAGAGTGGTTGCTTGGGGAGTTGACTGAGATTCTTTGGCCATTAATCAGTCTACTCATCAAGATCATGTGGGTGTCATGCGTGGTGAGCACTTGGAGAGACCACATCTTGAGGGGAGTCTACCTTGTGTCACACAGGTGGATTTGGGACCCCGGTATCACATGTAGTTGGATTCAGTTATTGCTTGAGGACAAGCAATATTTCGGCAGGGAGGACTGTAATGTCCCCATTTTGGGACATTATAACATTACAACATTTCAGAGTGTTATGCCTACCCGAGTAGCCAGATAGGGGTGACAGAGAGTTCGGGAGATATTAAGGGGTTTAATTGGGCCTGACTTGCATCGATCATCATCAGGATCCATCCCGCACAGCTGGGCTTTGGTTTCGTTGCATTCCGACGATTTCCGTAATTTTGAGTTATTATGGGTCATATCTTAATTAAATTCACTAAGAAGGTCATAATGGGCATATTACTTGGAGAAACCTCTTAATGTAATAGCTCATCGAAATCAGGAGGAGGAGCACTACAGGATAAGATGATGAGAAGTGACTTTCAGCGGCCGAAGAAGCCATCAGGGTGGATAAATCACTTTTTAGAGGTAAAATGGTTAATTAATTAATCAATTTAGTGATTTAATCAAGGAATAATAAAATAAAGTAAAAGTCACTTGGAGGGAAAAGGTCAACAATGAATTAGGGTTTCGGGAAGCTATAAAGGAAGGATAAAGCAACCTAATTCAGTATGCAATGTTATGATTTGATGTTGAGAGCTCCTAGAGGAGGAAGAGAGTCGACCTTACTGTTTTGTGGATTTCTGAAGGAAACCACCACCATTGATCGGTTTCGGTGTTGAGAGACACACCCTAGCCCATCAGAGATACCATCCAGGTATTTCACCGTTCTTTTCAGGAGTATCCATTGCAGAGTGCGCAGCTCAGCCAGTGAGGGCGCAAGTCAGTTTGAGGATTTGGAGAGCTGCATGAGATCCGTATCCAGATTGCAGTTTCCTTCCAACCCATTTGAGATCCAGCCAGGGCGCTTCTATTGAGCCATTTATCGTTAGATTCTGACGATGGAATCTTGCAGATCGACTCATTCAGCCATTTAGGGCGCAGCTCTTCCGGACAGACATTTGGTGTTGCATGCAGAGTTTCAGAGCAGATCCAGACAAATCCTTCCGACCCATTTCCTTATTTGGCGAGACAATCATTTTGAGCCATATAGAAGTAGATTCCGTTGGTGGAATCCTCTGGGGTGCATCCAGTGCTCTAGGAGGTGCGCAAACCCCCCAGGGGTCCAAATCCAGTGCCTTAGAGACCAGATTCGAGATCCGACACTCACCCATTTCAGTCTAAAGGCCAAGGCACTTCTTTTGGAGCAGTTTCCAGCATATTCTGACGGTCTAAACTTCCAGACGAGTTTTCCAGCTGGTAGTGGTTACCGTACTTCTTCGGAATCGCATATTTTTGTTGATCTATCCGTGCATGCATCAGATCTGCTATCATCTTCTGATCACGGGTATTTTGATGTTATATGTTTGTATTCCAGTGACGATCCATGAGATCTAGCTGACGATTATTTCCATATTTCCAGTATGCTATTGTATTTCCATGCTTGAGTCGCATAATACATATATTGGGCAGCTGATGTTCTTTACTTCCGCATGCATCCTTTATATACTGTTTAAACCATAAATATGCAACATGCACATGCAATAACCAACATGCACTCGCAATAACCAAAAATATCTCAAACACACAACTGAAACGCATCGAGAAACCCCCAGTGTATCAGATCTGCGAGACAGAGCATTAGAACAGTAGCAAATATCTTGATCATCGGGATCAGGTATATTTCATGTTACATTGCCTTCCCCTTAAAAATGCTTTGTCCTCAAAGCATGATTAGAGAAAGACCTATCTCTTGTTCTAGCTCGAACTGTCTTCTCATGATCTTTTGTTTTTGTAGTTGTGACACTTGACTAAACAAAATGATATAATTTTCGAAATCCTGAAGTAATATGTTGCATCTTCTCGGGAGTGATCCATCCCAAATCTACTTTCATGGAAATTTGTTTATATTTCGCTTGTTCTTGTTGTTGGTTGTAATGATTCTTGTGATTTGGATGAGAATTTTGTTTGACAGAACTTTCTTCAACTTTTGATGTTTCTAGTGACTCAACTAGATCGATTTTTGTTCCTTTTTCTGAAGTTTGGATTTCTTTAACTGTAAACTTTTCTATTTCAACAGGTTCAGTCATTGTTTCTTTATCAGCCATTGCTTCCTTACCGGTAAGTTGTTCCAACTTTTCTTTATGTGATCTCTTCTCATTATTCAGCTTCTTGATTTGTGCAACCAAGCTTTGATTATGATTCTTGAGACAAAAAATTTCTTCCTCTTTATTAACAACAACTTTGTCAAATTCTTCTTGCCCTTTTTGTACTATCATTTGATCATCCTGGTTAATCATTTTTGAAATATTTTTTAAATCTTCGAACGATGGAGCTTTTGAATGTGACGTTATTGTTATGTCCTGGAGCATAATTTTTTTTTTTTTATAATAAAACGTCAAAAACTTGTTTTCCACATTTAAGATGAAAGTACCTAGTGATTCTAGCCAAATTAAACAAAAGAACTATACCAACATCGGGTTTAGTCATTTTTGTAACTTCGAATTCAGATATGTATTTATAACTATCAATTGTCACTTGTAAATTCTTAATTTGTGTCTTGCCAAAGTTCTTTTCAATTATATTTGACTCTAAAATTGATAATTGATTGACAATATCAATATTGATGTAATTTTCCTTCTTATACAGACAAATCACAATGTCAATATTTTTTCCTTGAACAATTCCTTTGACTTTTAATATATAAAAAATAGGTGTTGAAAGTCCTTTTGTGTAAACCTTCCTTCGTTTACGTTAAAATTCTTTTTTTTGTCCTTTCTTTCCTTCCTTAATATATATATATATATATATATATATATATTGTGAATACCTTTTAATAATAAAAATTTATAATACTCCTTTTTATATCCTTGACTATTTGTTAGCAGCGATTAGGGCTCAACAAACACGACCCTATGTTTCATTTTCACAGATACTTCTTTAGAGGTAACATACATATATGTATATATATTATATACATTATGGAATACCATGGGGTAATGGTTTTCCAAAACCATGGTCCGGCAAATCTCCAAGGGTAAAATAAAATATTCACTTTTCCTCTTCTTTGGAACTTTTTCTTTTAAATTACCTCTTCTTACCTTTTAAATGACAATTAACTTAACTAATGCTAAATGTGGAATCTTTCCTTCAAACTTCTTGGTGTGCACTTATAATTCTTCACATGCACCTTAAGAAAACCTTTTCTTTTTTTTTCTATTCATTTTAATTTTATTTTATTTTATTCTTCTCTTCTTCTTTTTTTTGATTTTATGTAGAATGACTTTTTTACTTTCCCTGAAATGTGTAAAATATTTGATTTCTAAATGGCCAATGGCCAATATGAGGTCAAAAATCCGATTTTGTGGCTAAAAGTATGATTTGATCAAGGATCAAGAATAATCAGAGAAACTTTGTTTTGTGGTCTGTTTTCGCCTTTATACACACTTGGGCTATCGTGGAGGAAATCTTCAATCCACTTAGTGTGTCCTTGGGGACAAGTCTCGAGTCAAAGTGTTGTCACCTAATCCTCGACTCCTCCATCTAGGCCAACTCCTAGCGAAGCCAAGGGGGGTAGTCCCTAACAAAAATACTATGGCTTTTAAGCTAATCTAAGCAAAGAAACCACTCTAGTAGTTTATTGCAGAATAAAACATTTAAATTAAAGCATTCAACACACTCGTTCAATAGACAAGATAAGCATTGATAACAAAAGAGATGTCCAACCATAGAAGATGCATGCACAATATAGTAAAAGATACAATATCTGCAAGTATTTAAACAATCATTAGACAATCACCATATTACGAATGAATTACTGCTCATAAAGTAAAAAGTTGTGAACATGAGACCATTGCCTTAAAGGTATCGTGGGCAGTTGTTGAACGCGTGTTTTATTAAGTTTGTATTGAAGGTAGATTAATGAAAATGTGTGGTCTCTTTAGAGGCTATCTCTTTGTTTGGAAATGTGTTGAGAACTTACCGAAACCCCAAGACTTCACCAGTAAGTTCAATGAAAGTGTCGGATTTCCAACACGGGGAGAACCTAGATCTCAAAGTTCTCATCTAACTTCACACACTCCCTTCATGCGGTTTCCCTCGCATCAAGATAGCTACTATCAAGGTTTCCCTAATTAAAGCTACTCCACACTAACCAGCCCCGGTTCTGATGAATCCCAGGATCGAGCTAGGCTCACAAGGGTTCAGAGCATACACCGGGAACTGCGGGGAAGGTTTATTTTAAAACAAGAAAAACTGAAAGGAAAATGTGAAAAAACTGAGATGTTTTCTAATTACTAAAAGCAGAAAGGAAAACTAAACTAGCAAAAGAATTACTTTGCTTAAGTGAAAAAGTAGTGATTGCTTAAATGGTTAATTTCCTTAGATTGTGTGTTTTGAAAGCATAAAATCAAGAAACTCATAAGGAAATAAAGCACAGAACCACCACCGATCCCCTTAAAGGGGATGACGAAACTAGGCACTAGAGGCCTGTTTTTATTAATACCTATTACACTTTGAGAAATTGAATTCTCTTTTTCCTTTTTTATGAACTTTGGATCCTTATAGAATGGATCAAATTATTAACAAAAATTACAAAAGAAGACTTTTTAAAAGTCTTGGTCTTCAAAGGGTCCAACTTGGAGTAGAATTTCCTCAGTTTCGCTTCAAATTCGTCAAAGTTCCCCCTTGTTTTGTGACGGACCTGCTAAAAAACCAGCAAAGAAAAAGGATTAGAAGATGATAGAAAACACTATAAGAAACTAAAAAATAAAATGAATAAAATTAACCAAAATTTCTTGATATTTTCTTATGCAAGAAAGCAACTTTTTTTGGGGGGGGTTAGAAGAGGTTAGAGGACTCATGGTTGCTTGAATGCTCCAAACTCGTCCACGTTAAACAGAGCTTCTCTTTGGCTGTCCAATGATTTGCAAAATCAGCAAGGAGAATACCCCAAAAGATGCCCAAAATGATTTGGAAAAGCTTAGGGGATTGATCAAAACTGCTTGAAAAATGAAACAAGAAACTAATGACTTCAAACTAACAAACTTTATGGCTGATTTTTTGCTTACTGTTGGACAGCAAGTAACTAGGCACTTGAAATGCTAGATATAGCAATACAAAGCAAAAGGAAAAGATCAAATTTTACCCTTTAAAAATATCAGAAAATTGTTAAATGAAAGGGGATCTTTTTGTGTTAGATCTAGATTCGTTAGATAAACTTTAGATAAAATCAGATCTAGAAATCCTATGCATGCATAAGAAAAACTAAAGATTTTGCCTTAGAAATTAGACTCAAATACTTGCATATAGATAATAGGTAACCAAGAAATTGAATATTAGAAGGGTGAGAAAGAGAGAGGAAGTCTTTCTTCAACAATTGAATCTTGGGCTATGGGGTCTTCCAGTGAAAGGATGAAGGACTCGTTCTCAAAAGATCTTGAAGAATGTGGATGATTGCGCTCAAATCAGCCACCACTTCAAGTATGAGCACCTGCAATCTTGATAAACCTACATACAACTTGTTAAATAATCGGTGTTCCCTACACATGAAATTTAAATAGCATGCAATTAAGTAAAATTAACATGCAAATTGTCAACCGCATATGTAAAGTAACAAAAGATCTTAATATCCAAGCTAGTTAAGAACATCTTTCCTATTGGGTGATAGCACCCCTATCAAGGCCAACCTACAAATTGAAATTCATGTAAACATGATACAGATACCTCATAAATTTAGACCATGAACATCAACATCCACACAGTGCTACCATCCACCATGTGACCTCCAAAGTCTTCTTTATTCAAACTTGAAAGAAAATTACAAATATACAATACAATAGCATAAGCTCTTTCCCCCAGGCTCTGACTAACTCCTATGAGGAGGGTCGACCTTCCTCTATAGTGAAAAGGGTGAAGTCTGCAAGGGAATGGCGCATGGCAAGAAAGGGAGTGTGCCTAGCTTAGTGAGGGATGTGCATGAGTGGAGTGGGGATAGAGTGGAGTGAGTGAAGGGTGGAGTGGAGTGATGTGAGGGTGAGTCGGAGAGAAGTGAGGGTGAGGAGAAGTGGAAGTGGAGTGGTAGGTGAGGGTGAGGGTGAGGGCGAGTTGGACATTGGGATTAGTGCCCCCTCTTGCAAGTGCGCCATCTAAGAAGGGAATTGTGCCTAGCTTCATAGGGATCTCCACCCACTTGCCATGTCACTCCACTAAGGCGCCCTCCACTCTAGTTGACTTGCCACACAAGCCTGGAACTCTAGACATGAGGAAACATGTCCCCGACATGTTTGCTAAAATTTAGCAAATTTAATTAAATTGTCCTTCTTACCTTTTTGAGAGAAAAATTCAATTTTGAGTGATTAAAATCACTTTTTTTCCTCAACAAAGAGGGGAATAAGGTTTAGGATGTGCTCTGGCTTAGAAAACGAGCACAAATATGGCATTTGATAACAATTGATACCACTTTTACGACTTTATTGAATCTTACAATTAAAATTTCTCGTTTTACGAGAAATTTTTTATTGACTGAAAACTTTAAAAAATCTTAGTGGGGGGACTTAGCGCAATTTTCATATGACTCAATAGACATGACTTAGCATGAATTCATATACATTTAGACACTAGACATTGTTTATACCATTCTAAGGCCTAACCACCAGTACATACTCAAGCTTTGGAGGAGATTTGAGTGGAAAAACTTAGAAATTATTAATCGCTCAATTTCTCAGGCAAGAAATAATTAACAAGTGAAAAAAAAACACTCTAGAGTATGTACTTGTGCTTAGGTCTTAGGTGACCAATAGTCTTTTACAACTTTCATGCTCAAGTCATATATTACAATGCCCCCAGAGGGATGGAAATGCGGAAAAAGTTGGTCAAATAGACCGGCTGAACTTTTGAACTCTGAATTTTGAACAAGGAGTTGTTCAATCTTTGGCGGCTCGCTGGAAGTCCATCCTAGTGCAACTTGGTGGATAACATGGCCAAAATCCAGATCGAGACGAAGCTTTGATCCCAATGTAAAGAACCAATCTGGTTCTTACCAAGGACATCCATCATAAATGAGATAAATAATTGTAATCCATACTCGACATAAAATATATTGAATAAGAATGTATATAATGAGATGAACGAATAGATAGTGAATAGATGAGATTATGTACAATGATGAATGTGCCAAATATATAGAGAGAACCAAAGGGCACATATGGTGACCATCCATGAAAGGATGCGTCCCTTAGACAATTAATAACTATTTATTATTATTATTATTATTATTATTATTATTATTATTATTATATAAATTTTGTATGTTACATACTCCATAGATGCTCCATGTGTAATACTTACTTAGGCATGATGATATAACCTTCTGGCATGCCGTGAAGTTGTGGTTACCTTGCGACTGTTGATTAGAATGTCATAACATAAAAAATCTTATCACTTGCATCGTATTACCCTAAGAAACATCTTATTTGTTAGAAGTGTGTCCACCCTAAGATTATTCACACTACTAGGCATTTAGACTAGATAGTGCAATCCATATCCTAACCATATATAAGCATTTTCCATCTCCATAAGTATCATTCCGTCAAACAATTAGCCAACAAGCTCCAATATTACTATAATAACCCCCACTTTTAAGTGTTGTTTGGTACAGCACTTTTGTCACACACTTAGGCTGCCAAAATGGTCCTCTTATGGCTCCCGGTTTAGTCCTTTGGTCATATAATTTGCTGCTGATATGTTTTATGGTTTACAGCTGATTTGTGACTTTCATCAAACACTTTGCATGTTGTTGGTTTGTGCTTTGTTTGGTTGTAGTTTTGTCAAACAGTTTGCAAGTTTGTTGTGTTCACGGCTTTTAACAAACAGTTTGCATACATCACAAAGTACTCATGAAAATAACTATAGAAAGAGTATCTTTTTTATTTCAAATAACAAAGCTAATACAAAATGCCAAGTACAATGGCGCCTTACTCATCAAGGGCGCTCCATATACAAATATAGATGCGATGCCAAAAGAAGAGATAACTCCAATGAAGAATGCACCCCACAAGGATGAAGATACTATGAAACAAGTGCACCCTTCTCCAAATGAATGCCAATGAAATGCTAAGTGCGCCCCTCTCCAAATAATGCCAAGTGAATGCAAGTGATCCACCCTTCTCCAAGTGAATGCCAAGAAAATACCAAGTATGTTCTCCCCACAAATGAATGCCAAGGACTACCAAGTGCGCTCTCTCCACAAATGAATACCAAGGAGTACCAAGTGCGCCCCTCTCCAAATAATATCAATGAAGTGCCAAGTGATACACCCTCTCAAAAAACTATGGCTTCACAAACCCCAACTAAAGCCGACCAATGAATCTGTGTAGCAATAAGTTCCAAATGGAAGATCTGGATGATCTCCCCACCAATGGCTAGGGTGGAATATCTCACCACCGAAACGGGATTAGCTAGGGTGGATAGTCTCACCACCAAAACCAATCAAACAAGAGTTTCCTCCAAACCCCAAAGGCTCCCAGAGCTCTCCAAACCAATAGGTAAAATGATCATCAACATAATGGGAGAATATGAGCCCCTATCTCTCTTTCATACCCCCTTTCACCTTTTCCCCTCAAGTGATTTTTAATTCATCTTTAATATTTTATCATAAAATCACTTTATTAATTTAATGAACCTTTTTACTCCAAAAAGTGATTAATTCGCCTTTATGACTTCTCCGGCCACTGAAAGTCACTTTTCATCATCCCATCCTATAGATATTTTTGCCCCAGTTCCAAGGAGCTATTACACTAAGGTATTTCTCCAAGAAACAAACTCCAAATAGTACCTTTAGTGTAATTAATTAAAATATGCCCAATAATAACCTCGTTTTACGGGAATCATCGAGATGCAACGAAACCAAGAACAAGCTATGTGGAAATGATCCTATTGATGAATAATGGTAAATAAACTAAGTTGGGCCCCATAAAACTCCTCCAAACCTTCTAGGCTCACTGATGACCTAGTCTCACCCCTCTAACCTAGCTGACTCAAGCCTCCTGAAGTAACTCTAGCAGCATAATAAGGGAATCCAAAAATGGGAACATTACAATTTGTTACCAGTCAATCTTATTCCTTGGTCCATGAGTGATTTGGAGCCACACGTGCCATGTGGAGGGTTTTTGTTGCACATCTTTTAGAGTTAGTTATCTTGGAGCTTGAACATTTATGGTCTACCTCACTTGAGCACTCCACTTCTTGATGTGTTTGACAGACAAAGGAGAGATCACAGATTCTCGGATCTATCATTCAGAGGGATAGCGAGTTAGATTCCTTCCAACCCATTGGAGAGGGAGGCAGGGCGCTCCATTCGAGACAAGTTCCATCAAATTCTAACGGTGGAATCTACTTGGGAGACTCTTTCAATGTTAGACAAAGTGAGGGTATTCCCAGCAGTTGGACAGATTACTTTCGATAGTGACAAAGGGATCCAAGAGCCTAGAAGTAGTAGATCCATCCCGGGCGAATCTTCTAGGGAAGAAGGCAACTTCATTGGGACATATCTCATCATATTCGAAGGAGTCTTGCTCGTGCATGCATCAGATTCATCTTCCGGCAACAGATCCAGCGCTACATGCAGTAGTAAACCCATGCATGTCACAGATCGGGCTTGCATGCCAATGATCTAGCAACGCATGTTAGTTCTAGGTATTGTTCCATGCTTTTACTAGTATTCCAGTATAGATCTAGTCATTTGAAGGTCTAATTGAAGATTGGTTTGGTTATTTTTACATGCATGTAGTCTGTGTGTGAAGTTTTGTACATGCATGTCATTATTGTAATTGCTCGACTATTCAATATATCTTAAACAAGTTGTTCCACCTGAAACCACATGCAAAATCACCACGCATGTTAAATTCAAGATATCAAACGCAGTCAGAAACCTAAATAACCCATTCAACCACCCATTTTCGAATGTATCCCTATTTAATGGAATGTTAACAAAGTTGCGGATAGATTTGCAAAGATGGGTGTAAATGCCCCTACTGGAGCTCAGGTGGTGAATGGTGTGTAGCCACATGTATCGTGGGATATCAAAGAAAAATCACAGACTGGCATGCAAGCATGGGTGTAAATGCCCCTATTGAAGCTCATGTGGTGAATTTTGTGTGGCCACAACATGTATCACAATATATCAAAGAAAATCTAATAGAGCTTATTAACCATGATAAGGAATCATCAGTAAAAGATAATGCACTCAATCATTGAGCTGGGAAACACCAATCAGCTTTTGAAATAGTTTCCTCTATTGGTTATCTTTCTTTTAGGCATGACGGTTTAGAGAGCAGACTTTTATGATAGTCATCACTCTTGGCATTGTTAAACTTCTGAAAATCATAATATGTCATAGAAAGTTTATCATGTTGTACCAAAGCTATTTGATTTACGTGTATGGGATAAATTGTTTAGAAATTAGACCCAAATCATGTTAATATGACATTTACTTGATGAAAAAGTACTATTCAATACATGGTGATAAATTGATAATATAATTCTTTTACTGACCAAGAAAAAAACTGAAATGGGGCAGCCAATTAGATGAGTTTTGACAAACTATCACCAAAATGTTGCCTCTGTCTATTGTGTCAGAAACCAAATTCATCGTCATTTTGAAAAATAAACACACTCTCATATATTTCAAAAGATTAGAGAGAATGTATACGTACCCAGCTAACAATACTCAGGTAATTGTAAATAGGGAATCTACTATGTATAGTAGAACTATATATGATATAACACGTGACATCACCATTACTTGAAATTAACTACAACAAAGTTGAGGCAAGCATTATACCAAGAATTCATAACACACTTGCAGAAGACTTACTTTGCATTTGGCTTACTTGCAGTTGCTGCTGCAAAAATTTGCTGAGCTAATGCATCATAAATTTCATCCATGGAGCTGGAAGGAAAAACAATCAGTACATTTTTAACCCATAGGAAGTGGTAACAAGGGAGAATCTGTTTCACGATCACCTTGTGAAAAACACAGAGTAGATGTGGCATTTGCATACCTGCCTTCCAATATAGAAGGCTCATTAGAGGGACTAGAGAAACCCTGAGACAGAAACCAAAGTTTTCAACATCAGATGCTTTAGACAAACGGTAGAGTAGCAAAAGAAACTATATTACAAACTAATTCAACCTTGCAAGCAGAGTGTCTTTGCTTCTGAGTTGGCCTTGCACTAGAGTTCTCATGAGCTGATCTACTGCATGCCTTGGTACATATAAAAACCGAAGTCAAAGCAACTCTGTTTTGAATACACCATTTACCACGGGATTGTTTTGGATAAATTGAAAGCACTGCTGAATCAACTGCATGGCAAGGATTTATAGTTTATTTCAGCTGCAGTAGACAAAATATAAATGAAATAAAGCTAAGATAGACAAAAATGTCACTACTCAGAAATTTGAAGTTCAATATCATGAAAATTCAAGAGTAATAAGATAAGACAAGATGAGACAAATTTACTAATATCCACTATTGAGACTATTGACCTCGAAAGTAGGTCAATGGGACTCAAAAGTACAATCCAGTAGTGACACTAGGAGTGCAAAAGCAACTCCTAAAAGCTGAAATATAAAACAAAATAAACTAAACTACTGAAAAAGGGAAATGACCAAAGGCATAAGCATATATAACATGAAAAAGGGCTACTCTCATCCTTATCAGAAGAGCAAGCCCTCAATGTCTGAACAGAAATAGCAGTGAAAGTAGACGAGGAAGATGAAGACACCCTTGCTGAACCCCCAACCATGGGTAAGGAGCCAATGCACTGCCTGGTAATGTCCTCGAGAGAGTCCAGATATGAGGGGACCTCACTGTGTTATGTTGACATCTGCTTTCCTCTCACATCAAATATTGCCAAAGAAAGGACAATGAACTCTATATTTTCAAATTCCATAACAGAAAATTAGTGGGAAAACAAGGCCTCAGAACTTCCACAACATATCTCTCATGGAAGGAAGGGAAGCACATTACTAATATACACACTCAAGCAAGAGGGATGCAGAATGACTCGATGCTAAAGAATATGCTAAATCTTCAATATGAAATAACAAAGTGGAAAATATATCCATGGAGGAATAACTTCTCTAAGAAAGAAAAAATATAATAGCTATGCTAGATAAAGAGGACGTTAATGTTTGAAATCATGAAAAATAATGCAGTATTGATTGTGAGCTAAGGAAGTGTCTAGTGCAGAAATCTGATTGAGTGTGAATGAGCTGTAAACGGTAGGTCTTGTTATCGCGCAATTTGTACTTGCCCAAAGCCAAAGGCAAGTGAACACTAAATTGGCGTAACAAGGAGGATGTCCTATCACTATCACCTTAATAAGACACCTCTTTCTATTTAGGAGTGGTACCCCAGGGGAGATGTCCCTAGTGACCTGGGGGTTTGAGAAGGCTAAGGCAAAAGTATCAGGAAAGTCCCACCCCTCTCACAAGTCACTCTGATCAAAAGTTCCAAAAGTTTTAATGAGATGAAGCAAGACAATATTTAAGTGTACCTGCCCAGAACAAGACAACAAGAAAAGATGCTATTTGCAAGTACCATATGATGTTAGTGCTTCATAAAACCATAGACTTTGATAAAAAGAGCAAGCTGATATAAAAGCTGAAGCAACAGAAGTATTTATAACAGAAATATATATTTAGCAATAGCTACACAATTATGCCTCAAAAATGCTTCAAAAATGACAAGAAATGATAGTATAAACTTGACAAAATGATAATAATTGTCAAAAGCAATGATAGCAATGTGTAATCAGCTTTAAATCTTGTTTTTGAGATGAATTTGCTGCTGTTATGGATGGTTGTAGCAATCTTTTGCAACAGAAGCAAATTAGTTAGTAGGTTAGTCTAATCTAATGTTAGAAATAGTTAGTAAAAGTCTTAAGGTAGATGGTTTAAGAGTTGTTTTAGTCAATCAATCACTTGCAAGGTATGAACTAGTGCCTTTTATGGTAAATGGAGTCAAAGTTGCAGCGGCAATTCTTAGAGGAAAAAACAAATGATAATAAATGAGCTAAAGGAAAGGGAAGATGGTTGAGGTGTTAGTAACCTAAGGCCTCAATATCTAAAACCCTAGAAGGAAAAGATGCTAGGAAGTAGGAAAAGATGCTATGAAGCTTAAAGAAGTGATGATACTAGAGTGCTACTAAGGTAGGGCTCTAGTGTATCCTTCAAGGGAGGTGTCTTCTAGCAAAATCAAGTAGGTGAAGAGTTATAAAGAAAAGGGCAATAACATGTGCTTTTCTCCTAGGGTTTGACACTAGCAATTTCATAATCTTAGAAATGAACAAGTAAAAGCACCATAACCATTCAAAATAAAGAAGGATTGCAGATTTCTACTTACTTCATCAAGAATAATCTAGCCACAAACCCTAGTTGAAGACTTTCCACCATGAAAATGCAAAAATACATCAAAAGAAGCCTCCTCCAAGAGTTGTGCGCCACTTAATTTCAGCCAATAAGCCTTAAAAGAGGCCGAATTTCAGACCTCACACTTGTGTGAGTGAAAGATGATGAAAAAATGAGAGTTTTAACTCTCTATTTATACAATATCAATGACCTTTAATTTCATTTTAGGTCAAAAAAGGCCGACATGGCCAGTTTACATCAAAAATCCAGTTTTACATTAAATTAGCCATTTAAAACCCTAATTTGTCTTTTAGGATGACGTCATGCCCCTCCTAGGGTGATGTTAGGCCCCATCATGGAACGCCAGGCCTCAGAAGTGAAACGTTAGGCCTCAAAAGGCCCCAGAAGCTGCCACACGTGCCAACCAAGCCATCCTCATGCCAAAACCCTAACTAGATGACATCAAGGCTCAATATGATGACGTCGGGGGCCTTCAAGGGCCAACGTCATGGTGGAAGGGAAAGACCCCCCTAGGTCTAGAGTTGCCAAAGTGTCTCTGGTGGAATGTCCTTTTTATCCGGTGCAAGCCTCCGGTATCCCTATGCCCCTGGCTAGGGTCACAGCATCCATCTGGTGGGCTTTTAGCCCCATGGAGGTCAGAACTAATCATCTCCCCATATGTACCTGTCCTTCGAGCATGGTCCTGCAACAAAAACAAGTACGCCCTCCATGGGATCATAAGTCACAGGGATCATAGTAATGTCAATCACATCTAATAATCAAGTTACCCAAACATGTGCATCAAACCCCCCTTTACCCAGACAAATGCTCAAAGACGTTATGTTATTTAACAAGCCAGGTTTGCAGAGGGTCTCAGGATGTCCTATTGGGCTAATCCTCCTCAGGTGTGGGGTGTTTCCTAGGTGAAGACCAATCTAGGTCATGTAAATGCATGAGGTGGTGTAGGGAATATTTGGGCAAGGGGTGCAGTGATAATAGGGAAATGTAGGTCTTACCTGTTGGTGCCTCTGCAGAGGGTGAGTTGCACCTTGTCATGGATGCCATTGTTTCCTAACCCATTCAATGCCTTTTACTCTTTGTCTTATTGTTTTTTCTTTTCAAGAGAATAGTTGGAGGAAATTGTCCTGGCGTGGTGACCAGTGGTGACAGCGTTACCCACAAGCATTTCACTGAAATGAGAAGGTTGGCTCGTGATGAGACCCCCTTTCTCTTGGCTATGCCACCAAGAGCCACTACCCTGGTTTCGGGACCAGATGGATGGAAGTGTCATACCTCTACATGCCCATGGACCTAATAGGTCGGATCATGATGAGACCTCATATCCACCAACTAGGTCTTGAGTTTTATTTTATTTTACAGGTCCCCTTTTCTTACTAAGAAACCTTTTATTGCTTTCTCGGGAATCCCTGGGCGAAGCATCTCAAGGTTTCATCTTGGCTTTTAACTTTTGCCAGCTACGTTTACCCTCTGGGCCTTTAGCCCCTTCTTCCTGTTAGAATATGATGGATGTAATCGTTTTACCATCGACAATATCATTATTGTCATCCAACCATAGGCCGGAGCCACCCTCCGAGAACCTTAACCTTGATAGAGAATCATTCCGGAAGCAAACCCTAGGATAGATAGCCAAACAAAGGGTAGCGCACCTTTCTCCAAGGATAGCGCACCAAACAAGAGCTGATCAGATAGTCCAAACCATAACCAAGAGATAGTCCAAGCCAAAACGTAATCTGCTAGCTGCAGCAGCTGCAACGGCATCTCTCCTCCAGACTTGCGCACAAACTGGCTAACTGCAGAGCGCACAAGTGAGCTCTGTTGTTATGAGAATGCCTGCCAGAATGAAGACTGGCCTCCTGTATTTATACTAATTCTAGCTAACTGCCTGGGCCGACTTCTCATTCTGGGTACCTATTTACTCAGTATATATTATTTCTTCTAGTCGACTTCTTCTCTTGGAGGCTAATAACCTAATACAAATTATCCTCTTGAGTCGACTTGTCTTCTAGGGTTATTAGCCAACTCATTAGGGTTTCTTCTTGCTTCCCAAAATATTTTATTCTCGTCAGGTTTACACGTGGAGGTAAATACCTCCTGCAGCTACCACAATATCAGCACTCCCTCCTAGCTAGGGAGGTATTGAAGACAATGGTCATGAGCACAAACATACCATTGAATCAGTAGCATCATCATAGTCGTACAGACTATCTCAAGATTAGATCATGAGCACCATCATCACTATCAATATCATCAACTGCATCATCTCTCGAAACCATATTCCATCTGAGTAATCAAACATGATGCTGGATAAGTCACTCACTCCATAGAGTGATACAAGAACCATTCTTCTAATCCGAACATATGTCCTAGAAGAATAAATGTCATGGACCATTTTTCGTCTGGGAAATCTCTGTCCATTGATCATCCATCTAGCTGATAATCATTTCCAACATTGTTAATAGTCTTCAAGGCAATCGAAACAATATCATTCAATAGAACACAACTGTGTCTATTCATAGTAGTACACAACTACAATCCAGTGGTACACTACCACACCAAGTAGCACACAGATACTTGATCCGTGACGTATAGTCACAATTAGTGGAACACATCCACCACAGTAGCATATATCTACTGTCTAGAGACATACAGTCTCCATAACAATCATCTGATATCAACCTACACAAAAAACATTATTATGATATAAATTGAATCATCTGGGCCATTCTTCCTCACATCTGTGAGATCTGGAAGAGCATCTACCCTCAGAAGGTAAAACATCAATGATGAGCTATATGGACTATTCTTCTCAAGCAAGGAAGAATAATTGTCCCGATTTCTGAGCCTGGACCATTCCTCACCCTGGGCCATTCCTCCGGCACTAAACAAAGTGCAACCTGGAGAGAATGAGTCTGCCCTAGGGAATGCCTGTCCCTAATTGTTGAACCTGGACCATTCCCCACCCTGGGCCATTGCTCTGGCACTAAACAAAGTGCAACCTGGAGAGAATGAATCTGCCCTAAGGAATGACTGTCCGAACCATTTCCTAAGGAAATGACTGTCCTGCACCAACCTCCAAAATGGACCATTCTTCGAAACTGCTCACAACTGTGAGCTTTGAAAGAATGATTGTCCGGCGATGCAGGCCAGTCTTCTTGAGTAACCCTCAAGAAGAGAGACTGCCCTAGACCATTCCCCATGTTAACCACAATGGGAAATTGTTGTTTATGGTACATCAGCAATCCATCAAACCATTTTCATTACGAAAATGACCGTTCAATCTGGACCATTTTCCGAACTGGAAAATGCATGTCCGTCAGAAATCTCAAACCACTTTCTGAACTGGAAAGGAACTGCTCATCCTAGACCATTTTTCGAACTGAAAAATGACTGTCCATAAATCAATAACACATCAGTGCTCCCTCCCAACCTAGGAGTCATCTCTTCCTTTTTCAATAAGGAAGTTGTCTCCACGAGCTCCAACTTGAGTACGCAAACTCTTTCATCTTGGACAGAAGCTTTACCAAAATGTCTGTTTATCTGCTCATCTGTAGAGATATATATTGGAGAACCACTTTCTCCTTTCTGGACTTCATCACAGAGAATGTAATGCTTGATCTCAAATGTACTTCGGTTTTTCTGGAACATTGGTTTTCTCTGAAGGCTTCATAAAGCTCTAATCAATAAAGTATATCATTGTTGGATTCCTCTTTGGTTCCTGCTAGCTCACAACATCGTGGCAAGGGTCAAACTCGAACATATCCAAGTGGTACTTCTTCGGCCATCACCTGAGCTTCTGAGTAACCATTCTGATACAATATCTCTGTTATAGAAAGTCTTCATCACGCTTCTACTGTGCATTGGAGGTTCTCCACCAAGTTGTCTTCTTCCATCTGCATACAAGGGTCTCTTTCTGGTATACCTCAAAGCCTTGAGGTTGCTCTTCATACGCTCTTTGTTCAATTGCTCTGGAGACCAGTCTTTGCATTCATCTGATGTAGAACTCCAACCCATGGATATTTCGAATGATATAATGACTCATGTAGAGGTATGTCTGGTTTACTGGAACAAGTAATCATCATAGTCTTCTCCCTCCATCTAGGAGAACCTCTAGTTCTGGATCTTGCAATGCTTGCATTCATATACATTGTTCTTCATCACAACTTTCAATTCCTTTGCTTGATTGCTTTTAGTGAGTTCATATCAGGCTGGTAATCTTGTGATTCTCGATACAATGACTGGTTGTTCTAGCTTCTCTTTCTTTCTTGGAATCTTCGTGTTCTTCCTCATGTTTTTCTTTATCTCTTGGGTCCATGGAGTTTCTTATAGATACCATGCCCTAAAGATTCCACTTCTTTCTTTCATCATATGATCACGGATGTGGATGGACAACCAGGGATACTTTAAGGCTTCTCTTCGAAGACGACTTCTTCTAAGGTCGAACTGAACACGTACTGCTTTTCATGGCTGCTACCATGGATATATACTTCATCATCTTCAATGGATCATAGGATTAGCTCCCTCCTAATCCTTGCTTCATGTATGAATGCATGCTCTTCTTTATATAATCGGCTCCCTCCATCTAACARAGTCCATGCTTYCGTCTGCATCCTTATTGCCTTYTGCAAGGTGTCATAAGTCTTWCTCCAATTTCTTCTTGATTGTTGATTTCGGCTTATCTTGCAGCTTGTTACTTATGTAATAACTTCCACATGATTTGTTTGATGTACTTCATCCTTTCATGTGTTTTGTCTGACTTGTAGTCATAATGATAGCAATCCTTATCTAGTTGTTCTTCCTTAGGTATAGTTCGTCTTGGAACATATTATCTTCTAAGAGATAGATATACAAGATATGTATAGAAACTATGCAAACAAGATATGTACAAGAACTATGAAGAATATTGTTACCTTGTCTTTAGAGGAAGAAGTTTGCTTTATCCTGCATGGTTTTCCTTGAGGGTTTCCTTTCTTCGACAACTGATGCTTCGTGTGTCCCCTTCCTTTTCTTTAGCTCGGGACAATGATTCTTGTAGTGACCATATTTTCGACAGTTGAAGCATTGTATTTCTGACATATCCTTCTTTTGATTTGGCTTCCTTTCAAACTTCCTTTTGTTCTTGAAATTCTTGAATCTTGCTATGAAGACTTATCATCGTACTTATTTTGAGGTTTCTCTTTTGCATTGATCCTTGATTCTTCTTGAGCACAGCAAGTCCAAATTTCTTCAAATGTAGGATACTCCTTCCTTGTGTTCATGCTTGCGGCAAATGCATCCCATGTCTTGGGAAGACCATTGAGTACTATGTTTACCAATTCCTTCTCTGAAATGATCTCCTCAATAGCTTGTAGTTGATCTCTTAACTGAGATATTCTCACAAAGTATGATGTTATGTTGTCATCATCATTCATCTTCATGTCACGGAACTCATTCTTCAGACTCATTACTTGTCCAATGTTTCTGACTGAGAAGAGGTTTGTTAGGGCATCATACATCTTTTTCGATGAGTCAAGATGGGAGATGTAGGATATCAAGTGGTCTTTTATGGAGTCCACTATGATACTCACGGCATTGATGTCACCGTCTTTGAACTTCTCCATAAATGCAACGTTCTGCGGTTCCTTCTCTTTTCCTTCTTCAAACTCTGGTTCCACGATCTTTCCTTTCACGATATCCAGCACTTTATTCTTAGCAAGGATGAGGTCAATCCTTGTTTTCCACGCTTTGAAGTTAGAAGCTCCATCTAACTTGTTTTATGACTTCATAGAGTAGGTCATGGCTGCTTTGATTTGGTCAACCCTAGATTTGACCAAAAACTCAAACTTGATGTCTTGGCTTGCTGAAAGTACCAGGAGATGCGCAAGGCTAGGGCGCACTGGTCTATCCAAAAATTAGGTCAATCCCTTCACTTAAGGTGCCTCAACGAGAGGATTAGGGTTTTTGCAACTGCACCTACTAGTAACCCTAGCGACAGTGCTTTGGTGACTGCTCCTGCTAGAAACCCTAGCGACAGTTCTTCAATGAGCTCAATGTCCTTATGGCTATGCTCCCTTCCAGTGGTTAGACTGAATGAAGGAGGTGTGGGCCCATAACATGTTAGAATATGATGGATGTGCTCGTTTTACCATCGACATACCATCGACAATATCACTATTGTCACCCAACCATAGGCCGGAGCCACCCTCCGAGCACCTTAACCTTGACAGAGAATCATTCCGGAAGCAAACCCTAGGATAGATAGTCCAAACAATAACCAAGAGATAGTCCAAGCCAAAACGTAATCTGCTAGCTGCAGCAGCTGCAACGGCAGCTCTCCTCCAGACTTGCGCACAAACTGGCTAACTGCAGTGCGCACAAGTGAGCTCTACAGTTCTGAGAATGCCTGCCAGAATGAACACTGGCCTCCTGTATTTATACTAATTCTGGCTAACTGCCTGGGCCGACTTCTCATTCTGGGTACCTATTTACTCAGTATATATTATTTCTTCTGGTCGACTTCTTCTCTTGGAGGCTAATAACCTAATACAAATTATCCTCTTGAGCCGACTTGTCTTCTAGGGTTATTAGCCAACTCATTAGGGTTTCTTCTTGCTTCCCGGAATATTCTATTCTCGTCAAGTTTACACGTGGAGGTAAATACCTCCCGCAGCTACCACAATATCAACACTTCCCACAAGGCAAGGTACAACCCTTACTATCTTGGCAAACCCAATGCCTGAACCAATGTAGGGGAAAGATGAGAGGGATAATGATAAAAAGTGGTAAGTATGGAAGGAATGGACGATGATCTTTCATAGACCCACCCAGTGGCAACTCATCCCTAAGGGAACCAACTTGCTAGGGCACTCTATCATCCCCCCCAAGTATGGACAAGTTAAAGAGCATAATGTCCAAGCAAACACCATGAAACAAAAGAGAGCTCAGTGCACATATTCAAATGTTTTGAGAATCATAGTGACACATACCATGATACCCGGACTCATTACCTCGTGGAGCAAGACCCACTGCTACTTCAGAACCAAGCTGATGGGATGGATGTTGTTGTTGCTGATAGATAGGAGGCACTGAAGAAAAGATGGGCCCTCCAGGGCCAAGCTCAAATCATATGGCTCTCGGTACTCCATGTCTAGGACCTGTGGGCCTCGAGACATAATCTCCTTAGTTATCCCTAGGATAAGGAATAACAGGCCTATGGCCATCTATCTCACCAACACATCCTTGAATGCGAAATAAAATGATTTCACTTGGAGTTTCCTCAAAAAATAGACCATCAAAGAAATCCATGGTATCCCAGACATTATAAACTTTTTCTTCCTTGAATTTCTCTTTGATGGGTGTTGGAAAGTTAGACAATATTTCATAATTCCCAATCTTAGTCATGTGATAGACATATTTGATGTTACTCTTACAAACAAATGATTGGTTTGTTGATGTACGTGATGAATACCAGACCAGATATTTACTTTGTTGTGAACACCTTGAGTCAGTAACTAGTGGAGCCCAGACGTGTTCACCTTGTAGCTGCAAAGCATGTGATGATATACCTTAAGGGTACGTTGGACTATGGCCTCTATTATACTGGAGATTGTGACTTTAGATTGTATGGCTATACTGATTCAGATTGGGCTGGAAGTGCTTCAGACAAAAAAAGCACTTCAGGATGTTGTTTCAGTTTGGGGTGAGCCATGACTTCGTGGAAAAGCAAGAATCAGTCCAATATTACTCTCAGCACGACAGAAGCGAAGTACATTGCGGCATGTTCCGCTAGTTGTGAAGCTATATGGCTTCGGAAATTGTTGACAGGTTTGTTCGATCTGGAGATGGAAGCTACCATAATTCTATGTGATAACCAGAGTTGCAGAGAACCCAGTGTTCCATGATAAGATGACGCACATAGAGATCCGGTATCACTACATTCGTGACATGGTGCAGAAGGGAGTTGTAAAGCTCCGATATGTTGGCACAGATGAGCAGGTTGCAGATGTGTTGACTAAGCCTCTGTCTCATGTGAAGTTTGAGTACTTCCGAGACAAGCTTGGTGTAGTCCGAAAGGACCTCCCTCGAAAGGGAGAGTGACGCTAATGATACTATGGTATCCTAACCAACAGCGGGTAGCTCAGTTAGGACTTTATATCCTAGGGGATTGATCATCCCTAGGCAGATCCCAAAGGTCCAGTAAGGACGGTCTGTCAGAGTACATGTACATGTATATGCCAGTTGTGGTCAGTAGTGGTAGCTCAGTTAGGATTTTATATCCTAGGGAATCTTATGATTTCTAGGCAGATCCCAAAGATCCAGTAAGGACGGTCTGTCAGAGTACCACGTGGTAGCTTGTTAGGATTTTATATCCTAGGGACTCTTATGATTCCTGGGCAAATCCCGAAAGTCCAGTAAGGACGGTCTGTCAAAGTACCACAAATGTTGTTGTTGATGCACCTGCCTCACTCTGTTGCCACATATAGATGTTGACGTCCCAGCTCTGTGCTATTGATGCTGTTGTTCCAGCTTCATGTTGTTGATGATGTTGATGTTCCAGCTTCATGTTGTTGATGATGATGATGTTATTCCAGCTTTGTGTTGTTGATGTTGTTGTTCCAGCTTCATGTTGTTGATGATGTTGATGTTCCAGCTTCATGTTGTTGATGATGATGATGTTATTCCAGCTTCGTGTTGTTGATGTTGATATTCCAGCTTCATGCTATTGATGATGATGATGTTACTCCAGCTTCAAGTTGCAGATGATGATGATGTTCAATTTCTATTGATGTTGACGATGAGAAAAAATTTCGATGACCTATAGATGTGACCGATAGTGTTGCCAATGTTGATGACGATGTCCCCTCCTCTTGATGTTGTATTGAGTCCAGTCAGTTGCTATTGATATTTTTAGTAGAATAACCTTCTTGTTAAGGGGGAGTGTTGAAATATTGTAACTTCGAAGAATATTCTACCTAAGAGAGAGTTGAATAATATTATTATATTATATTTAATTAGGCCCTATTGTGCCTTAGTAAAAGTCATCCCTATTGTGCCTTGATAGTTAATTGTAAATTAAGAGGGTAAAGTGATAGGTCGGCCCAGACCTAATTATAGGCTGGCCAGACCACTATTTATAAGAGAGGCCAGTGCCTCATATGGACACACTCACCACACTAGCTCTGCAGCTATGAAGAAGTGCGCAAGTCTTGGAGGAACTGCTATTGCAGCTAAGTGTGACGTCAAGGAGGGTTCTTGGTCTATCTCTTGGTATTTCTTGGTGAAGGGGTGTGCTACTCTTCCTAGTGAAGGAGTAGAGGAGGATCTTCTGTTAGTTCTTTGGTTTATCTATATTGAGGAAGTTTTTGTTGGGTTTTCTCCCCCATGAGGGTTTCCCGGGATAAACTGTGTGTCTCTATTGTTTTTGTGATTGTCTCTCTTTCAGTGATCTTATTTATGTAGCTAATGTGCTAAATCATTATAATAATAAAGAAGAACCGTAACTACTAGCTGTATAAGTAAAACTTCAACAGTTTTGTGGTTCAAGGAAGATCATTTCATCATTTGCAGCAGAGTATGGAATGAAGGAGGGCGCACCTTTGATAAGGAGGCACATTGGAAGAGAGAGGGGTGAACTTTTTATATGCAAATTGATTTCTTCAAGTGTGGAGGTCGTGTCACTAAGGTTGGGGGCGAATTGTTTAGCTGGGGTTGATTTTCTTTTGGTAAGGGAGCGCCATCTTTGTTGGAAGCTGTGTTTGTGTGAGGAAGGGTGCACTGGACAGAGGAGGGCGCATTAGATCTGAAAGAAGGGGCGCATTTTGATTGTTTGAAGGCTGTGGGAATGTCAAGGGAGGGCACACCTTGCTACAGCAACAAGTGTGGGGATTCTGGAAGGAGTTAGAGTCGTTCTTCATCAGTTGGGTTGGCTGCCAATTGCTTGGAACTTCTACAGTAACCTACAACAACCTACAGGAGCAGTGTGTTATCTTTCCAGATCTGTAATAAGGTCAGCAATTTAATAAAATAGATTATTTTTGGAGTACAATTACTGTTGGTAGATTTATTTTGTATTTCCCCTTGCTATTGCAAACTGTTTGCATCATTTTTACTTCCCATTTGGCATTCAAAACACTGCTGTACACAAAGAAATACATGAAACCCAAATCAGCAAACACTCAGAAATATAACAGCCACAATTAAAGGAACAGAGGATGGTATTGTGTTCACAAAATGTTTGACAAAAGCTTAATACAGTGAAGAACCTACAGCAGCAGCAAAAACAAGAGAAATAAAGAGGTTTGGAGGTTGCAGACAAACTGTTTGACAAAATACCAAAACCACAAATCCACCAAGTTTAACAGTAATCCATAACAGATTTGTAGCAGCCATCTTAGTGGGGACATTACAGTCAAGAATGCATTCTATTCTCAGTGTCAAGAATCGAAACCAAACAAAAGGGATACATTTAATATGTAGGATACAAAGAGAAACTTGTCACTGTAACTCGCTGGCATTGGGCTCATGCATCCACTTGTCTGTCCATTACACATACTCATTGACCTGCCCATTCACCAAGGAAACATGAGTCTCACTAACAAACAAGAGTTATTTTTAAAAAGGGGCTTGCATCCAGCCTTATCACTTTGAGACTCATGCCATTGGGTGTTGCAGACCACAGCAAAAGCAGAATCCTGGTGGACTACTTAATGCGTCTTCAAGCTCACTAATGAATCAACGCCCTGATGGCAAAAGCAAGGATTTTATTGCACATCGCAATCATCATTAATGGCATTGGTATCAACCCGAATGCTCCTCCACCAAGCATTAATTAGTCTGAAAATAGACCCCATTATTGTATTTGATGTTTTTTAATCTTATGGTTTAACCTAACGTACCAGACACATTCATGGAAATCCAATAATTGCCTGATAAAATTTAACAGCCCTGGATTTGCTTCTCATGGAAGCCTCCTTATTAGATTTACCAAAATCTCAATTTTCCATCAGCACATCACCAGCTGATTGCTGCAGTGGACACCGCAATTTCAAACTATAACTCGCTATTAAAAAAAGCCGTAGTCTAAATGTTCTATGAAATGACTCTTCTCCAACAATATTTTCCGGGGACATTTGTCTGAAATCCGGCGAGAAATTGTTAGATCCGCAGATTTGAGTGATTTTTTCTGTATAATCGGAGTGCCGCAGGGGTTTTTCAGCATGCTGAATCTATTTCTACATTCAGAAATGGATTTTAAACAATGATTTCGTATAGATTTATTTCGCCGGACTCCAACGAAAAAAACCATTTCGTAGAACAGTTAGACAAAGCCTAAAAAAATACTAAATGCTTCTGCTCATTGATGAATCAACGCCCCGTTGGCAAAAGCAAGGATTTTATTGCATATCGTAATAATCATCAATTTCAATGGTATCAACCCGAATGCTCCTCCACCAAGCATTAATTAGTCTGAAAATAGACCCCATTATTGTATTTGATGTTTTTTAATCTTATGGTTTCATCTAACATACCAGCCACATTATGGAGATCCAATCATTGCCGGATAAAATTCAACAGCCCTGGACTTGCTTCTCGTGAAAGCCTCCTTATTAGATTTACCAAAATCTCAATTTTCCATCAGGGCATCACCGGCTGATTGCTGCAGTAGCCACCGCAATCTCAAACTGTAACTCGCTATAAAAAAAATATTAAATGCTTCTTCAAGCTCATTAATGAATCAACGCCCCGTTGGCAAAAGCAAGGATTTTATTGCACATCGCAATCATCATCAATGGCATTGGTATCAACACGAATGCTCCTCCACTAAGCATTAATTAGTCTGAAAATAGACCCGTTATTGTATTTGATGTTTTTTAATCTTATGGTTTGATCTAACACACCAGTCACATTAATGGAGATCCAATAATTGTCTGATAAAATTCAACAATCCTGGACTTACTTCTCATGGAAGCCTCCTTATTAGATTTACCAAAATCTCAATTTTCCATCAGCGCATCACCGGTTGATTGCTGTAGTAGCCAGCGCAATCTCAAACTATAACTCGCTATAAAAAAAAAATATTAAATTGCCCTGCCCAAGGCTAGTTCCACAGCTAAGAAGAATCCACAGACATGAGGATGGAAAAGGTTGTTCGAAACATATGCCACCCTTGGATATTAATATTTACTGCTATCGTTGTAGTTTCTGATAATATTTTGCAAGTTGTTTTCTCGAAGGAATACCCATCTAAGTGTAACATTTCTATAAGAATCGAAAAAAAAAATCCTAATTATGGGTATGGCGTATTTTCATAAGTGCTTTCATCTGAATATATCTCTGTTCGTGAATTCTGCCCTTTCCTACCAAGATTATCTGTACTCTTATAGCAAAGGGATAAGAAGGGTACGAAGCACACATACATCTAGAAGACTTCATATTCTTTGCGGGGTATTGGTTGAGGAAGCGCATTTGCGAATCTTCCCATCTGCAAACACAGCAGAAGCATTAGCAGTCGACTATTCTATTATGTAATGAGTAATGATTACGGTAGATCTATGGAAAAATAATCAAAATTGCTTGTTCCTTACCTTATTGCCTTCGAAGGCGAGATAGAAAAAGACATTTTTCAACACAGGTGACCACTGCAGGGTTGCCCGATGAAAACGGAGAAATGGTGGCCAAGACCAGAATGTTTCTAGTTAGACAATAACACCAAGAAGTTCTAGATTTGAATATCAAAACCGTAATGCTCCGTTGGTTGGTTATATATATATATATATATATCACAAGGTGGTGACGTGGCCATCCTCCACCTTATATTTTTTTTAATTATTGAGTGCTATATTAAATTAGAAGCCAATAATACTAAGGGTTATTGGGATTTTGCTTAGTTTTTATGGGTACAATGTCAAAACTTTCAAGTTTAGTGGCATACCGGTGGTGGTGAAGGGTGTAGAATTATATCTCAAATGCTTATGGGTTTCGGGTTGTTAGTCTATTTTTTTTTGTGTTTAAGAAAAATGAGTTTTCAAAAGTAATTTAATGTTATACTCTAAGATTAAAAGGGCAATTCCAATCCAAATAGTATTCACTTTAAGTCAATGTCTTTTATGGTCATCGCTTCTTGTGTTAAAGGAAAATGGGCTCTCAAAAACAATTTAAGGTCATACTCCAAAATCAAAAAGACAATTACAACCCAAATAATATTCACCATTAAACCAATGTCCCTTATGGTTATACAAGATTATTGTAGTAAAAGCATACACTTGTAAATAACATATAACCTTAGCTTCATACTTGAAATTAAAATTAAATACTATTCCCAATTGCATCTAACCTTAACTCCATATTTTCCAATAATAGTACAACCTCTTAACCTCTTACCCTAAGAGAAATCCTCTACCTTAAATATTGTATAGATGTTTTAAAAATGTATATATTTAATTAAAATATATAAATAATAATAATAACATAATCTTTTGATATTCTATGTATTCAAATTAGTAGTATTATCATTTTAGACAGTCTTAGTGGGCTTTATGGTTAAGACCATGTGTTTTCTCCTTGGAGGTCACATGTTCAAATCTAGAGGGGGTAGGGTATGTATACCTTTGTAGACTTACGGAAGGGGTCCCTTGTCCCACAAACAAGGGGGTCTCATACACTTTTCACGCATTTGTATTTTTAATGTGGATGACATAACTTTAGGTTCTTAGTAAAGTAGTATATGTGATTAAATACTTGGTTTGGGTGCTTTTATGCAATTAAAATGAATTTAAGGTGTGTAGTGTAAAGTAGTTGGGGTTATGTTTTATGAGTGATTTTGTGTGACTTGATTTATATTACCCTTACCTTAAGTGAGAGTTATATCACTAGCAAATGATCATGTATGTAATGAATAACTTAGAGTATTACTTCATCATAAACAAAGAGATAGTGTTTTCTCCATAGATATCAATAAACAATGGTTAGTTAGCATCCACGATTCCTTTTAAGATGAACTTCTTTCACTTTAACACCATTGTAGGTGTTGAGTTTTCTAGGGCTTGTTATTACAAAATTTCACATAATGCTTATCGAAAATATGATATGAAACAAATTGTCTAAAGTTATCAACATGTTGTCAAAATAGAGAAGTTTGGATGATATATAGGTAATTTAGGTGCATATCATGGTAATAGTGTAGTGCATTGTTGTAGTTGTTAAGGTCTCTAAGGTCCCATGTCATAAAGATAAAGTCTAGAGTAAAAATATTATTTTGAACATAACAGGAGAATGTTAACTCTAAATTAGATGAAATTTCAATGGTATGTCCACAACGAGGAGGACTACAAAAGTGTCAATGAGGGTCAATGGCCATTTTTCCTCTAGTTTTCCAGAAAATGCAGATTAGTGGTTTTTAAAGAATAGGGTGGTACTCATTGAAAGAGACCTTGATAAAGGTGAAATTTGGAAAAAAAAAAAAAAAAGGAATAGGAGTAGGCATGAAGATACCCAATGGAGGTTTTTGTGTGCTAATCATCATGATGGATATTTGTTCTCAATACAATTTTTTCCTATTTATTGGGATATTTTCTTCTACATGTGGCAGAAGTTAGCCTTTGACATTAATTGTACTAGTGAAACAAGTGCAAAAAAGGAGCAAAAATGCTAATTTCAAAGTCATAACTTTTATCTCATAACTCAAAATGAGGCATGAGTGCAGTCATTGGAAATATGACTTAGAGGAGATTATTTATAAAGGATCAAAATTTGGATTAGTGCATAATTGTTGTTCATAAACTAAGATGAAGAAAGGCTTGTAGACTAATTAATGAAAATTTTACATTATGCATAATTTCTAACTATAATGGTTGCTTGCAAATTTTGCAGAGTTAGGGGTACAAGAAGAATAAATCAAGTTCAGTATGAGGACCAAAGATATGGAGGATGCACAAGGATCTTACAACCATGAAGAAGAAGTCAGGGGTCTAGATATCAACTTGGGAAATGCATAAACATAATCCAATGGACATAGAAGCATAGTGGAGCAAGTAGAGATGGTTGAAACCATGAAGATTCTAAGGATGGAAGTGAAGAGATACATGGATGACACTGAAAGGATGATAAGATCACAAATAGAGAAGAATCAAGTTAATACTCAATTGTTATAGAGTTTGAACAATTTGCAAAGGAAAATCAATAAGGATTCTAATACAATACATGAAACATAATACAAATCTTAGGATATGAGGGATTATTACAGAGGATCTAGGCACTTAAGAAGTGCTAGTATACATCATCATTCACCTAGAAATTTAGCCAAGAGAGCACATGCATTTTCTGCTTTAGAGAGCAGTCCAAGTTTGTCTCCAGTCAGGCATCAAAGGAGAAGGCTTGAGCTAGATAGTTTGTAGGGAGAACTCAGGAAGCTCCAACCACCAATATTTGATGGAGAGAATAGGAAAGGTGAAGATGTTGAAGAATGGTTGTTGGGCATGAGAAATTACTTACAGTTGCACAATTACTCATCAAACCTTGAAGCAAGGATTTCCATTTACCATCTTTAGGGGAAATATTCCATGTGGTGGGACCAACTCAAGCAAGTCAGGCATATTAATGAAAAGAGAATCTCTTGGAAGCATTTAAAGAAGTACTTCCAACAACATTACTTGTTAGAGAATTATTATGATGAGAAGATGTGGTAGTTCTTTGGACCCAAGCTTGGAAACATGATTATGGAAGAGTACAAAAAGCGATTTTTGGATATTTTGAGGTATGTTGGTTTCATTAAGGATGAGAAGATACAAATTTGAAGGTTTTTGAGTGGAATACTAGAATACCTTCTTTCTATAAGGAAAAAATACAATTTTATGAGCCTAATACTTTGGAGGAAGCCATAAGGAAAGCCAAGTATTTGTATGAATAAAACAAGGGGAGGATAGATTTTTAAAAGGATTGGGATGATAAGAAGAAAAGAAAGATGGATGAGAGGAAGAAAGGGTATAATCCACCTTTCATTAGGAACAACCATCAAGCATATCAATGAGGGAATCCAACACATTACGAACAAACCTCAAGCATATCAAGCATATCAACGAGGTATGTGAGAGAGATCACATGTTTAAAGACTATCCTCACAAGGGAGATATGATAAGGACTATACATAACATATAGGAATATGCTACAATAGAAGACATGGGTAAAATCTTGCCAAGGATTTATGCATCCTTGGATAAAAGACAAGTAAACTATCAATCCCACATGATTGCAGTGGAAAGTAAGATTGATAATCAACCGATAGCTATTTTGATTGATTTTGGATCTAGTCATAGCTACATAGATCCTAATATGGTTGAAAGGTTTAAATTAAGGAAATGTAAGCATGAAAAGTCTTGGTTGGTTCATCTACCCATTGGAACCAAGGGAAGGATTAATGAGCTTGTCAGAGATTGCCTAGTGGACATGAATGGAGTCAACACTAAGGCATATATGAACATCATACCACTTGGATCATATGATTGTTTGATTGGTATGGATTGACTAGACAAGCATCGTGTTGTCCTAGATTGCTTTAACAAGGCTTTCGCATGATTTTATGAGGAAGGGACTTTAAGGATAGTTCAAGGTATTCCAAGGCCTATATCCATTAGAGAAATTTGATCCTTGTAGTTGAAAAGAATATTTAGAAAAGGGTGCCAAATATATGAAGCACATATGGAAGAGACAACCATTGAATATTATGCGGTTTTGAAGGAGTATGAAGATGTATTTGGGGAGATACCAAGATTGCCACCAAAAATAGGCAATGATTTCTCCATTGACTTGATGCTTGGAGCTGCCCCATGTAGATTTTAACCTTGTACAATTATTTACTGCAAACAGATTTTCAATAAAAGAACAAAAAAGATACAATGGCAAATACACACATTACACAGATATTTTTCCCCTGGAAACCCAAACCAGGAAAACCATCATATTCTATATTCATCCACTATCATACATTGTTTACAATACAATATACATATATGAGCCAGGACATCCAAAAGCCTAACCCAATGACCTGAATTACTCAACAACCCTAATTCCTTAACTGGATCTAGAAAACCATCGAAAGAAAACCATGTGTCGAAAAACCGCCCAACAATGGACACGAAAATCGAGGCAACACGAAAAATGAGGCAAAAAAGGCAACATGTTTCCCGAGGCAAAAAAAAAATCTCGAGGCGTTGTCCCCAAACCCCCGCATAAGGGGGCTATCACTCCCCTACAACCCCCAAAGGGGGGGCCTAGCGGCCCCTCCTCAAACCCCCATGTGCGCCCGTCGCAACGTAGCACTCGTTGTGTAAATAATATAACACATACCCATCATTCTCCCACTTGTTGTTTTCTTTGCATATAGGGGGTACAGGGTTACATAGTCAACAATACAGGGAAACAATACCCGTAGATCCTCTACACCAAGAGAACTTCTTAGTGATCACATATTTTGTTAATGAATCTGCAACATTCTTCAAAGTGTCCACCTTCATTAGCAACATTTTCTTTTTTTCAACCATGTCTCTCACAAACTGATATTGAACATCAATATGCTATGTCTTTGAATGATAAGTCAGGTTCTTCACTAGAAAAATTGCACTCTGACTGTCACAATCTATCCTTACAACTTGTTGTACCAACCCAATATCTGAACACAATCTTTGTAACCATATTGCTTCCTTGCTTGCATGAGTGGTTATCATGTATTCAACTTATGTAGTTGAAAGTGCCACTACAGACTGTATTTTGCTCATCCAACTGATTTCTCCTCCAAACAGGTTAAACACATACCCGCTTGTAGATCTCCTACGATCCAGATCTCCAGCTCAGTCTGCATCCACAAAGCCATGTATGTCCAACACTCTGTCCAATCCTGGTCTTCCTTGGTAGCACAATCCATAGCTAGTAGTGCCACACAAATACATGAAAACCCTTTTTACTGTTGTCCAATGCTCCTTCCCTGGTTTTGACATATACCTTCTCAAAACTCCCACTGCATGTGAAATGTGTGGTCTAGTATAGACCATTGCATACATCAAACTGCCAACTGCACTCACATATGGAACACGAGACATGTCCTCCTCCTCTTCCTATGTCTTGGAACACTAATCCGCGGATAACTTTACACCAACAGGAATAGGGACCTTGACCAGTTTACATTCCTACATATTAAACCTCTAAAATATTGTCTTGACATATTTTCTTTGATTTAACCAGAGTTTCCTCTTTTCCCGATCTCTTTTAATTTCCATGCCCAAAATGAGATTTGCAGCACCGAGATCCTTCATGTCAAATTTAGAGGACAACTGAGTTTTCACATCCTGGATAATATCCTTGTTGTTTCCTATCAACAACATGTCATCCACATACAAGACCAAATAAATCAAATGATCACCAATTAATTTAAAATACACACAATGATCCTCTTTGCTTCTTGTGAAGCCAAGTCCCAGCATATAAGTGTCAAATTTTTTATAGCACATCCTTGGTGATTGTTTTTTATAGCACATGGACATTTTTAGCTTGCATACCATCTCCGTATTTCTCTTCACAACAAAGCCTTTTATTTGCTTCATATAGATTTCTTCTTCCAGATCCCCATGTAGGAATGTTTTCTTCACATCCATCTGTTCTACTTCAAAATCAAATGCAACAGCAACAGATAACAAAAATCTAATAGAATTTAACCTGGGAATAACCCTTTGCTACTAACCAAGCTTTGTATTTCTCCACTTTGCCTTCTGCATTCAACTTCTTTTTAAATACCCATTTATTGCCAATGGGATTTCTTCCAATAAGCAACTCCATTAGATCCCAAGCCTCATTCTTATCCATGGCCTTTTTCCAGAGTTTTTCATCCTCTGAATCCACTACCTCCCTAACAATTTTGGGATCATCATCAGTAATAGACAAAGAAAACTTTGAACAAAAATCAAAGGGAGTATACCTTTCTGTTTCCTTCTTTCCCAAATCGATCTCCTCAATACTGGAGTATGAGGATCTTCTTCTTCAGATTCATGTTCTTATGTAGAGTCAGATTCATCATCCTTTAAATCAAACTCTATTTTCTCTAGTTCTTTCTTGCTTGGTAGGACTTCATGTTTAACAATATCCTTCATTTCTCTGAATACCACATCTTGGCTATACACTACCTTCTTAGTTTATGGGTTCCAAAGCTTATAACCTTTGAGAACATCTTTATATCCAATAAAGATACACTTTTCAACCTTCTTATCTAGCTTACTCTTGTTTTCCTTTGGAACGTGAAGATATGATTCACAACCAAATACCTTGAGATGTGTGAGATAATGTTTCTTACCAGTCCATACCTCTTGTGAAGTCTTGTCGTCCAGTGTTGAAGAGGGTGATATGTTGACCAGGTAACATGCAGTACCCACTGCCTCTGCCCATAATTCTTACCCTAACCTAGCACCACTAAGCATGCATGATCCGACTTTATGAGCGGAATGAAATGAAACCACAGATTTATAATATTAACATAGAGACAAAGTGAAAAATAACAGAGATACAATAAAACTTGGCTTCTATTAAATAATAAATATGCTAAAAACTGTAAAATGCAGACTGAAACAAGCTTGCTAGAATGGTGGCAACTTATCTTTGAGAAGAGATGTGAAGGCTACACTCATTCGAAAGAAGATGAGTACAATGAGACTATAAAGGCATTTTTACAATAAACAAGAATGCCAAAACCCTAGACATCCAAAAAACTAACCCTATGAGATGAAGCACCAAAAGTCATGTGGGCCTCGTTGGGGTAAGTTAGTACATCAACTTCTTGGGGTCGTAACGTTTGCATACGATCTTCGTTTTGAGTGCACGATAGCTCGTTGGAAAGGTATTGAAGAGGAGCTTCATTTAGGGGGATCAATGAGAGCCTTAAACTATCATTAAGGTGCCTGATCGCGAAAAAAGCATCATTTAGGCCCTCAAAATGGCCTCAGAAGTTCAGAAACTAAAAAAATGCTAAAAATATTAAGTTTCCAAAAAACTGTTTTGAGCCAGTTGGACAAGGTGGGTGGCCACCATTATCCTTCTGGATCAATCCNCCCCCCCCCCCCACCCCTTAGGAAGCAATGGTCTCCATTGTGTTGAGTTCCCCCATTAGATGAGGAAATTTTTGTTGAATTTGGCCCCGGGTGAGCCACTTGCCTTGGTGTAGGAGCTTCCCTGATTTGACAACCTGATAGAGTTGGATCCTTTGTTATTGAGTGCCCTTGATCTGTGTGTCCATGATCTGATCAATGGATTCATGTTCCATTCAATCAGGGTTGAGCTCTATTGGTGTCAATTGTTTTGTTATCTCCGAGGTGTGTAATAATGGTGGGAAATAAGGCCGAAGGAGGTCCATATTGAATATTGGGTGCAAGTTAAGGAATGGGGGAAGGTTCAGCTCAAAAGCATTGTCACCCATAGCCTTGGTGATGGTGTAGGGTCCATAACGGAGTGGACGAAGCTTTTGATGAGGCCTTGTAAGGCGTTCTTTCTATAAGCGCAACCAAACTTTGTCTCCCAACTGAAACTAGTGTGGCACCCGATGTTGATCATGCCACTGCTTGTACTTGGCATTGGACTTCTGTAAAATATCCTAAACCTGTTGGTGGATGTGCTAGATCCACTCAATGAACTGGGTGGCTTTGTCAGCTCCAGTTGGAGCATGTGACGAGTCATCCTTGGTGGCCACAAGGAGTAGTGCAACATCCATGGGACCCAATGGTTGAAATCCCAACCCCGCCTGAAAGGCTCTATGGTCGGTTGAGCTATGTATGGCTCTGTTGTAGTTGTGTTGAACATAGGGAAGACTCTCATCCCAGATGCATGGGTGCTTATAATTAACATGCGCAGGATGTGCATGATCATCCGGTTGACGACCTTGGTTTGGCCATCCGTCTGGGGGTGGAAGGTAGTGGACTTGGTGAGCTTGGTGTCCAGCAGTGACCAAAGGCTTGACTAGAATGTGTTGAGGAACCGGTTGTCCGGATCTAAGATAATGGTTTGTGGGATCCCAAAGTGTACCCACACTCGTTCAAAGAAGAGCTTGGCAGTGGCCTCCGTTATGATGTTCTTCTTGCAGGCAGCCAGAATCGCCATCTTGGAAAAGCAATCAACAACAGCAAAAACATAGTCATTTCCCCTCTTGGTGGACGGAAGGCCCGACATGTAGTCCATTGAGATGGATTCCTAGGGTCTGTCAGGAGTAGGTAGAGGAGTGTACAAGCCTTGTTTCTTAATGGTCAGTTTGGAAATAACGCAGGCAGTGCAGGACCAGATATACTTGCTGACATCTTATCAAAGTCTCATCCAGTATAAATGTCGTTGCAACACTGCCACTATCTTTTCCATGATAAAGTGTCCTGCCACCCGATTGTAGTGGGCTTCCCAAATCATCTTCGCTCACTCGCTTGATGGAACACATAGATGGCCCAGATGACATAATAGCCTATCCTCAGGTTGGAAATTGGTGATAGTTGTGTTTGTGCCCAACATCTGGTAGGTGTTGGCAAAGTCAAGATCATTCTCATAGAGGTGGGGCCATCCAGAGGTCTCGTGGCTACAAGAATTGAACACTGTGGTGAGTGTCGCGACTGGAGGTCGATTGAGGCAATCAATGACTTGATTGGTACTTCATGTTTTATACTTGATGTTGAGATGGAACTGCTACAAATATGTGGACCACTTATGATGGCGGTCATTCTGCAATTTTCCTTGTGTCTGCATGAACTGCAACGACTTATGATCAGTTTGGATTACTGTCTCCTTCCCGAGAATGTAATGCCTCCATTGGCGGTAGTCTTGCACAATGGAGTACATATCTTTATCGTAAGCATGGTACTTAGGGATGACATATGATAGTGTCTCACTATGATAGGCCACAAGGTGGCTATGTTGAGTGATGACTCCACCCACAACATAGTCTGAAGCATTTGTCTCAATCAAAGGGTTGTTGCAAGTTAGGCAATGAAAGCATTGGGGTGGAGCACAAGCATTGCTTCAGATCATTGAACGCTTTCTGTTGGGATAGGCCCCACACAAGTTTTTCCTTACCACCACCTCTGAGTATTTAGCTGAGGGCCCATGCAATATGCGAGAATCCAACATGAACCTTTGATAGAAATTGGCAAGGCCTAAGAAGCTCTGAAGCTCAGTGAGCGTGGTTGGGGTTGGCCATTCATGGATGACTAAGATCTTGGTTGGATCAACATGCACACTATTTGCATCAACAATGTAGCCTAGGTACTAGACCCTTTCCATGACGAAGGAGCATTTTTCCAAGTTGGCATATAGCTTGTGATGTCGCAGAGTGTGCATAACCTGTTGAATATGTTGTAAGTATTTTTCCCAAGTCTTGTTGTAGATGAGGATGTCATCCAGATACACCACCACAAAAGAATTAGTGAAAGGTCAAAAGTTGTTGGGTCATTTTTCAAACCAAAGGGCATGACCAGACATTCAAAAAGACCTTCTTTTGACTTGAAGGCAGTTTTCCATACATTTGTTGGTTCTATTGGGACTTGATGGTAGCCATACTTTAGATCAATCTTACTGAAGTATTTGGCCCCCTTGAGTTGATCAAGGAGATCGTCGATTCAGGGAATCAAGTATCAGTTCCCGACTATGATTTTATTTAGGGCCTGGTAATCAATGTAGTTTTTCCAAGTCCTGTCTTTCTTCACCGACACGATTGGGATTCCACAATGTGATGATATGGGTTGGATGTGCCCCTTGTGGAGTAGTTCTTGGATCTGACGCTTGATCTCCTCATTTTCTAGCAGAGAGCGACGATAGACTGGCCCATTGGGTAGCGGTGCGTCGGGGGTCAGTTTGATTGGATGCTTGACTTGACAATGCATAGGTACCCCAGTAAGTGATGAGAAGATGTCTTTGTATTCTTCCATGACCTTATCCACTTGCTTTTGTTGCATGGAGAGGTTAGTCGTGAATGCCATGGATGTGGTTGCAACCTTTCACTCACTCTGAGAGCAAATCACGAAGAAGAAAAACTTCTCGGTCTGAGAAATGACCTTCCTGCATTGCTTGGCAGAGATCAAGGAAATAACACTAGGTGGGACTACCTTGGGTATCCTGTACAATTTCTTGTTCAAAGTAATAATAACACTACGGGGCCTAGACTCATATACAACATGGCATTTCCATAAATAAGGTTGTCCCAAAAGAACATCACAAACTTCAATGGGAGAAACATCACACAATACCTCATCTCTGAATGGTTTGATGTCATACGACATATGACACTGTTGCTTGATGTGAAGATCGCTTCTTTGACGGAGCCATCTGATGGTGTAGGGTTGCGGGTGTGGCATTGTCAGTAGGGCTAGTCAATGAACTCTGTTGAGATGAGGTTCTTCTAGCTTCCTCTATCAATGATGAAGTGCAACAAAGTGATTTTTACCCACATCTGTGAATGAAAGAGGCGCTCGCCTTCCTCTTGCTCACAAGGTTCACCGGGATGGATCTTGGTGGTAGCAACAGTGGCACTGGGTTCCACGTCAATGATTTGTCTCCCCTTTTCTGGTTCCGAATCATAGTCGAAACCCACATATGATTCAGATGCTTTTACCTGAGCCACCAATGACTTCTTTGAGTGAAAATCAACAGTGTTATGCCAGGGGCTCTTATGGAAGTCACACCACTTCCCAGTATCTTTCTTCGTCTTCCCATTGTCCTTCTTTGCTTGCTGCTTGGACTAGTTGTCCCGAGGTTGTCCATATTTGCTTTGTCATTTGTTCTACAGGTTGGGGCTTCCCCTTCCTTTCTTTTGTTGTGAGGGGTTCCCAAACCCAAACGACCACGTCTTTTGTTTCAACTTCTGCTCGATTTTGATGACATATCAATAGGCCACACCCAAGGATGATATGTCCAAAAACTCCATTTATGTCTGGATGTATCAATGAAAACCACTGTGGTACTTGAGCACCATATGTCGCTCATAATATTTTATACCCAACTTGGTGCCCAAGGTATGGAAGACATTCATGAACTCTGGCATTGTTTGGTCTCTTTCATGCCGCAATGTGGTCCCTCTTGTATACAAGTCGTCATAACTTCCAATAGGGTAGTATTTTTCCTTAATGACATCCCTGAAGGAACCCCAAGTGGGTGCAACTACAAATAATGTGGATCCCTCTATTTCCTTTTGCTCACAGAAATTCTCCCACCAATATTTGACATGGGGGACGATCTTGAGGAGAAAAAATGTAATCTTTTCTCTATCGAAAAAGTTGTGGACAGAAAAATATCCTTCTAGAAGGTTTAACCATTTATCTATGGCATCGACATCTATTTGAACTTAAAATATAGGAATATAAAAATTGATCTGTACCTTGAAGGGGGTGGTGCCTCCGCTTGAATTGGATGCGTTGCTTGTCGGCAGCCGTCGAAGGATTTGTGCAAAATTTTCCATCATCTCGTTCCTCTGTTGCTCAAAGGATTCATCGAGCAACATTTTGAAAGGATATCCTGTCCCTTAGAATTTCTTTTCGCCCGCCATGGAAGGTTTCTTGGGCATGCGAGAGCAATCCTCAAGAGAAACAAGCTCAAGACCCAACTCTCTATTCCCTGACCGCATCGGGGACATGCATTAAAAAAACGATAAGGAGCAGACCGCTCTGATACCAATGATCAGGATTTATGAGCAGAACGAAATGAAACCACAGATTTATAATATTGACATAGAGACACAGTGAACAATAACAGAGATACAGTAAAACTTGGCTTCTATTAAATAAGAAATATGCTCAAAATTGTAAAATGTAGACTGAAACAAGCTTGCTAGAATGGTGGCAACTTATCTCTAAGAAGAGATGTGAAGGCTACGCTCATTCACAAGAAGATGAGTACAATGACGCTTTGAAGACCTTTTTACAATAAACAAGAATTCAAAAATCCTAGACATCCAAAAACCTAACCCTAGGAGATGAAGAGCCAAAAGTCATGTGGGCCCCGTTGGGGTAAGTTAGTACATCAACTTCTCGGGGTCATAACTTTTGCATACAATCTTCGTTTTGAGTGCACGATAGATCGTTGGAAAGACATTGATGAGGAGCTTCGTTTAGGGGGCTCTATGAGAGACTTAAGATATCATTGAGGTGCATGATCGAGAAAAAACATCGTTTAGGCCCTCAAAATGGCCCTAGAAGTTCAGGAACCGAAAAACTGCTAAAAATATTAAGTTGCCAAAAAATTGTTTTGAGCCAGTTGGACAAGGTGGGTGGCCACTGAGATCCTCCTGTATCAATGCACCTTGATTTTTCCATCAACGTCTTGTTCATCCTTTCTGCAACTCCATTATGTTGAGGTGTATATGGAGTAGTCTTCTGCCTTGCTATACCACACTTCTTACACAATTCTTCAAATTCCTTCTCACAGAACACTCCACCATTATCTGTCCTCAACAACTTGATTCTTTTCTCTGTTTGATTCTCAACAAGAGCCTTAAAATATTTAAACCTGTCAAAGAGTTCAAATTTTTTCCTGAGAAAATATATCCAAGTATTCCTTGAGAAGTCATCTATAAATGAGACATCGTACACAGATTTTCTCAATGATGGAACCGACACAGGTCCAAACACATCACTGTGAACTAGCTGTAAAATTCCTTCTGCCCTCGTTCCACCAAAGGGGAATCTTACCTGATTATGCTTCCCATATACACAATGTTCACAGAAATCAAAATCCAGAGAGCAGTTAGACATACCTTCAACCATACCTTTACCGTGTAGTAGTCGAAGACCCTTCTCTATGATATGCCCCAGTCTTTGATGCTACAACATAACCTTTTCTCCAGAGATTGTAACAGTTTTCTCTTCTTCTAATCCAATATCAAGAACAATGGAACTCTTACACCCATCACTAATAGTGCTTCCTTGCAACTTATATAGATTTCCAAACCGAACTCCCTTCAACAACACCATTTCTCCTCGAACCATCCTGCATGTTTCCTTTTCAAATATTGTTTTTACCCTTGCAACATCCATTTTTCTTACATAAATCAAATTTCTATCCAATCCTGGGATGTGCAGAACACCAGGTAGTGTTCTAATCCTTCCATCTATGAGCCTCAACTTGACTTTTCCTCGTCCTATGATTCTAGTTGTCGAGTCATCACCGAGGAAAACATTACCTCCACCACACCTTTCATATTCACAAAACCACTCCTTGTGGGGAGTCATATGAAAGGATGCACCTGATTTAACCAAAAATGCCTCATGATCTGCATGTGTGCTTGAAGAAGCCAAGTACACATCCCCTCCTTCTTCCTTGGAGGTATTTTCTTCTGTAGAAGGAGCTTCTTCAGATGCCTTCTTTTTCTCAACTTTGGATCTACACTAGTTCTTGTAGTGCCCTTGTTTTCCACATCCCCAACATACCTTTACAAACTTTCCAGGAGATTTAGATCTACCATTAGACTTAGATCTATTTCTTTTCTAGGAGCGTCCTCTTGCAAATAATTCATATATGCTCTATCCTTTCATGTTCTTCTCTCTCATCTCCTCCAACAACAAGGGTGAGATCACTTCATCAAACTTCAAGGTAGTTGTATTACTACATATGGCCACAACCAGACTATCCCATGAGTCTGGTAAAGAGCATAGTAAACTGATACACTTATCTTCATCTAAAATTTTAATCTCAATAGATACTAACCGACTTACCACATTATTGAAGGCATTCAAATGATCTGCCACCGAGTCTCCATCTCTCATCCTCTGGTTATACAACTTCTTTCTCATGAATAGTTTATTTACTAGGGACTTAGACTGATACAACTTCCCCAACTTATCCCATAAATCCTTGGTTGTATCTTCCTCTGACACATTCAGTAATACTGAATCAGAGAGACACGGTTGGATTGTGCTCTTCACCTTCCGATCCAACTTTTTCTAGTCATTTGCTGGATTTCCTGTAGGTACAGTACCTAGATCCATCGCGATCCACTGATCTATGTCCACCAACAGATCTTCCATCTTGAGCTTCCACAACTCAAAACTTTTCCCATTAAACTTATCAATCTCCGTTTTCAAACTGCTTTCCATTTCTCTTCACCTGAAGAATCAATACCACAGATCTCCCATTGTAACAAGAGTTATCACAATCCCGAGCCAAACCCTTGACCACAAAGGCGTCCCCCTGAAGCCAATAATTGCTTTGATACCAAATGTAGATTTTAACCTTGTACACTTATTTACTGCAAACATATTTTCAGTAAAAGAACATAAAAGATACAATGGAAAATACACACATTACACAAATATTTCTCCCCTGGAAACCCAAACCGGGAAAACCAACATATTCTATATTCATCCACTATCATACATTGTTTACAATACAATATACATATAGGATAACGACATCCAAAACCCTCACACAATGACCTGAATTAGTCAACAACCATATTTCCTTAACCAAAAATAGAAAACCACCAGCAAAAAATCATGTGCCGAAAAACCGCCCAACAATGGACACGAGAATGGAGGCGACACAAAAAATGAGGCAAAAAAAGGTGACATGTTTCCTGAGGAAAAAAAAAATCTTGGGGTGCTGCCCCTGAACCCCCAGGCAAGGGGGCTATCTCCCCCCCGCAACCCCCTCAAACCTCCCTAAGTGCCCGCAACGTAGCAGACACTAGAGCTAGTCGTGCAAAGAATATAACACATACCCAACACCCCAGTGTCCAAGTCTCCTTATAGGATGACCACACCATAGATGAAAGAATTACAAATGCAGCTTGAGAAAATATTAAAGAAGGTGTATATATTCCCAAGTGTCCCACCTTGGGGTGCCCCAATACTCTTTTGTTAAGAATATGGATGGAACCTTAAGGTTGTGTATCGATTTTAGGAAGTTGAATAAGGTTACCATAAAGAACAAGTATCCTTCGCCAAGGATTGATGATATTTTTGATTGGTTGAAAGGAGCAAGGATATTTTCCAATATTGACTTGAGGTCATCTACCATTAGGTGAGAATCAAATAAGAAGATATTAGAAAGATAATATTCAAAACAACATATGGCCATTATGAAGTTGTAGTGGTACCATTTGGGTTATCAAATGCACCAGCTATTTTTTTGTGCCTAATGAATGGAGTGTTCAAATATTACCTGGACAAGTTTGTGGTTGCATTCTTGGATGATATTCTCATTTACTCCAAGATAGAGGAGGATCATGAGCAACATTTGAGTATGGTGCTACAAGTGTTGAGAGAGCATCAATTGCATGCCAAGTTGAACAAGTGCACTTTTTGTGAGAGGCAAATCCAATATTTAGGCCACATTATATTAGAAGAGCGCATAGTAGTGGATCTATAAAATATAGAAGTAATCAAATGTTGGCCAACACCAAAGAATATTTTAGAGGTGAGATCATTTATGGGTCTAGCTAGCTACTGCAGGAGGTTAATTGAAGGTTTCTCCAAGATTACACATCCAATCACTTCACTGCAAAAAAAGGTATAAAGTTTGAATGGAAATCAAAATGTGAAGAGAGTTTTTAGAAATTGAATTAATTATTAACTAGTCCACCTATTTTAAAGATTGCTAATCCAGAGGAAGGACTTTGTGGTGTGTATTTTGATGCATGCAAGGAAGGATTTTGTGGATTCCTTACTCAGAATGGGCATGTGACATTCTATAAATAAAGAAATCTCAAAGAGCATGAAAGAAATTATGTCACACATGACTTAGAAGTAGAAGTCTATTGAGTGAAATATATGCTATCTAATTCGACATTAAATTGTCAACCTAGGGCTCGTAAGCTTCAAGGTGCCAACATTGTATATGTAGGTCTAGAGCTCTAATCTAGCCTAGCCTTGCCTAATCTAATGCCAATAAACTCAAATAATGAAGAGCTTTAAACAATTCTAGAATTATGAACTCTATATGACCTAAGTAACCTTAAGCAATCTAAGACTATGAACTATCTCTAAATAAGCAATTAACAAGAAATCTGTTTCAAAGCTATCTATTCAATCTCTTTTTAAATAAGCAAACAACAAGTAAGCTATTTCTGGATCATTTGATCTATCTATCTCTGAGTGAACAAGTAAATAAGCAAGTAAGAAACTAATCTATCTATCTCTGAATGAACAAGTAAGTAAGCAATTACTCTATCAAAACTGTCTTTGATAAGTGAGCTCTATTCTTAAAGAAACTCATAACTATTTCCATCCTACAAAGAATAAACATTAATTCAAGCAAATCCACAAACCCATAACTAACACTAATTAGAAATTCTAATTCTAATTTGTAACTAAAATAACATTGAAAATACTTTGTATAGAAATCTACAAACTCAAAACTAATTCAAGCAAATCTACAAACTCCTAACTAATACTAATTAGAAATCATAATTCAAATCCATAACTAAAATCTCATTAAAAATCATAACTTAAAATTAACTAAGCTACCATTGAAGATCAGAACCCAAAATTATAACTAAGATGCTATTAGAAAGCATAACTCAAAATCCATTTTTTTTATCCTATCATGCTGAAGCAAAATTAACAAATGAAACAAGCATGCAAAGAATATTTGGGATTACAGTTTGATAAACAAACGCTATCTAAGTTAGTACTCTGCAAAGTAATTTACAACTAAGAAGGAAAAGACATAACACTACAATTAACCAGCTCCTACAACCTGCAAACAACACATAACCATGTTCGTCCTTCTATGATATACACAGTTCAATCAAGTAATCTGCAATTAAGGAAAAAAAATTAGATTAACAGTTTATAATTGACATATACACAACAATTAAAATTGGGAAATACATGCAGTAAAGAGGCAATTTCGAATTCTAAATAAGCAACAAGATAAACACAAATATACAAAGTCAACCAGACCACTGGTGGGCCCCCCAACAAGTCGTGGCTACACTCCAACAGGAAACCCATGTGCTAAATCGATGCAACACTGTCATTAATCATGAAAACATAGTATGGAATAAAATCGAAGATGATGTCTGTATTAAACAACAAAAATTCTTCTCTCTTGGTTCTGTCACAGGCAGTAGTATTTATAGGTGATTACACAGCTTGAGAGGTCGACCACTAGAAGGGTCGACCTCCTCTAAAAATAGTAAACTCATTAAATGAGTTCTAACAACAACATCTTCTAGAAATTTTGTGAGCCACTCAGCGATCACTACAACTACCCAATCCGAGGTGTGTCGAGCTTTGCAGTTGGAGGCCACAAGGGGGCACAAAACCTAGATCACCGATTCGTCCACCATAGGTCGCCAATGTACCAACTGCCAACTCCAATGTGCTCTGAGTGCCAGATCGCATGCCATATGGAGTGTCAGATCGCGTGCCAGATCAAGTGCTAAACAGAGTGTCGGAGGAGGTACCAGATGGAGGATCGGATTGTGATTTTTCCTTGTTTCACACAAACCATGCATTAGATATTTATAAATATCGAACTGAACTGAATTGATCTCAAAACCATTACAAAAACACCAATTATACATATCTTATGCGAATCCATGATGAATTGATATAAACACCTTCGAGAATCCTTCAAAATGGCTAATATGAAGCATATCATATGTAATATTGATACAAAAAGGATTTGATCATCGCAATAAAATAGTCAAAACATGAACCCAACATTACCCCCACGCCTAAGGATTTGCAGGTCCCTCTACAAAAAAAATTGAATCACTCGACATAACTAGACTCGTGAAGGAGGGGATGGATTGGCTTTAGAAGCTTCTCCCTCTTGTCTTGGAGATTTTGTCTTGGGCCTTTTATGATGTTTCAATTGTGTCCAGAGGATGCAATTGGTGGTGGTCATTTGATCAACCAATTGTTGGAGAGAATTCATTTTTGCTTGCAATACCGCATTATCATGATGTAGATTCCTATCCATAGTTTTTCGCTCTTCCAACTGTTGAACCAACTGAGCATCTTCTTGTTGTAATTTCTCAATAATTGGGGTATGATCAGATGGTTCAAAAGAAGAGGGCTTGGATCCCTTGATGGATGTAGAAAGTATATCAACTTTGGAAGTTGATGTAGGCATCTGGGAGGCAGGAGTAACAGAGTGGTTGTGAGAGGGAATAGGTTCAGATTTTACTTCTTTATCAGGCTCAAACTCTTATGCAGAAACTTCTATGAGTCTTTTATGGGGGCTTTCATGATCAAAAGACACTTGGATAGGATCCGAAGTGCTTGGAGGTTTTACATTAGGCTTTCCATTTGCACTTCGGGTACTTCTTCGAAAAGATTCCCCTTTGAACCAATTGGCTTCTCTTTTATTCATAGGGAATGAAGGAAAATCTTGCTAAAATGCATGTTGTAACTTCTCAGGTTGAGGATCAATAGGTGTTGAGGGAAATGGAGAATTATCAGCAGGATTTTTGGTTTTCTTGCTCGATGAGGCTGCAAGGGAATCAACAATTTTCTTGGCCTTTTGTTCAAATAGAGAGATAGTTTGAGTTGGAGGGTTTGGAGTATTTGGAGAATGAGGCTTAGATGGAGTAACAATCCCTAAATCAATTGATCTCTTGTTGGTCTTGACTGTGAGATGGGGGTTTGAGAATTGATAGATGAATTCATCCCATGTCTTGCCCTGTTTTGTCAACTCAATTATGACAAGCAATTTGATGAGGCCATGGTGGAATAGACTGTTATGAGGATTGGCCAAGTTTTTACGCATTCATCACACACGATCGCCATGTGTGACTATGATTACACAACATTTGAATTTTGAATGGTGTACTTTGGAGGCAAATGCAATTATGTGAATTAGATCAATGTCCAAGTCTTCGACTTGGACATTTGATCATAAAAGTGCATTAAAAAGTTTGAATTTAATTATCAACATGAATTTTAACAACATACCATTCAATTCATCTTAACTTACCAGTGAAACAAATGTATCAATTCAAACGATCCTTTTTTGCATGCAATCGTGGTCATTTACAATATATACATACCTCATTTGATCCTTCATATGGTACTTCATCCAGTCGTCTAGATGGAACCCCATTCGGTCTTCCAAATGGCACTCCATATGTCACTTCATATGGCACTCTTGTGCAAGTGAAAATTATCCCCATTATAATGGACGTTCATCCATAACACTCACCTTGGGAAATTTTTGACAGTCATGGTGAACAGGAGCATGGATAGGATAAGTGTGAATAGGATGATCCACTGTTAATTACCTTGTCATCGTTCTTGAAATAATAAAACAACTTGTTCCTCTGTTAAATAATTTGTTCCTCTGTTCATAGGCGTGTAACACAAATCTGTAGTGATCATTTAACGATATGTTATTGATCTGTAATTGACACAAAGAACCAATTAAGCAATATTTCATTAAAAAATAATGTACAACAGGCTTATAACACACAGTGATGTCAACAGTATAGAATTTAGCATTTTAATAAAAACAACTGCTGATATAATAGCCCAAAATATCGTAAAAACAATATAACACAATTTTTACAGAGATTCTACTTCCTCTTCTCATGGATTATAATATAGATGGGAAGTGTTTATCATTTGTCAGCTCAAGAAACCCCTCCCCCACTCCTAAGTATTGTGACACCTCACAATCAAAGATATAGGGAACCGGTCAATTCTCCCAATAGCCTAAGATTTACAGTTTTCCAAGTTTAGAGATAAATTTCACACATTAGTCTGACGAGATGGTTAAAATATGGCCCCACCTATAGGACAAAACATCCCACGTATAGTTAAGAAGAGGTAGGCGAGAGAGTCTTAGGATAGTATTAAAGCTAGTTCCCAATGGCAGATTTATGGAGTTCATTGACCTTTTCTTAACCATGCATACTTCTTTTCAGCTTTGTCTACAAGTAATGTCATACATCAGGACGAGTTTAAAGATTTAGGAATTTTATTTATTGTTTTTTAGATCATCACCCTCACTAGGTAGAATGCCCCGCTACCATCAAGCCTGTTCAGTAATCCAATGGGTTTACCTAGTCATACCATAGGCCGGTACCCGGTGCCATCAGACCTGTTCAGTATCCTGACGGGTTAGCCTCTTACACCCTTTTACAATAGAGACTGGTCCACCATCTTTTAAGATTTTTATATAAAGATTTCTTTTTGCAAGAAGATGGGGATGCAACTCTGAATTTTTTTATTTAAGACCGGGATGGTATTTATGTTAGAGAATGACTCTTCTTTATGTATTCCTTATAGATTGTCTTGATGTAAGGGGTACTTAAGTGGACGTAGCCTATCTAAAGATATGGTATAATCAATCCTTTTTAGTGTGTAGTGGATGGTACCATTGTAAAATAATAGAAATGTATCTTCAGGCTCGACTCACTTTTTTCTTCTTTTTTAAGTTATAGTGATGTTTCCATGGCTAACTGCTAATCAGACCTTCTTGCTACTCTTTCATAAAAATACTTACTCACCTACTCATGGTTCTTGGGGAAATTGTACGAGTAACCTCTAGGTTTGATAGTCAAGGTGTCACTTCCTTATATCCTCTAGTGGTGGAGGTTAAGAGCAACTGCCATTAAAGATGCCTTGAGAGAAAGGAAGATAGAAATCTTGCAAAAAATATGGCTAATTCACAACAAGCAATATCTAAAAAAAATCATTATTCAGTTGATACTTAAGCAGACAACAAAGTTCAAATATAACAACATCCTTTTCCGAAGTAAAATGCTTCGCTTTTTGTCTCCTGGAAATTGTCCACTTGTGGTGAAATAAATGCATCCAAAGATCTCTAAAACTGTTTGTCAAAAACCACACTCTAAAATATCAAAAACTGATGAGATCAATGAGATCAAGTCACAAGAACATGTATCTCATAGTTCTTTTATTAAAAAGAAAATGTAAAATAAGGTTGCATTAGAGTTTAAGCTAAACTAACAACATGCAATTTTTATTTACTATCCTACCTAAAAATAAAGGAAAATCGTTATTCAAGTGTAAGAACTTTTCCAATGTAACCATGTACGAAGCAAGATAAGAAACATACCCATATCTGCATATAAAAAATTTACCGCAGTGATTACCTGGATATGAAGAACCAACCAACCTACTTGTTTTGGCATCATAAGGTGTTGAAGAAGAGAATAGTATTGTGGCTTGATGACCTCTTGAAACCAAATTTCAATGTAATATTGATGTTCATAAACAATAATTTATGTGCTCTCCTTCATCATGCTATGCATATCCTCTTCTTCTAGATGATTGATCTCTGAAGTACATAAAGGATTTACTGAGATGGATGTTGATAACTTCTCAATCCCAGGTCTTAGTGATTGCTCTCCACCAAATGTAGTCCATAATTTTTCATCTTCCTTCACAATTTGGCAAGGAAAATCATTTTGTAGCTCATAGGACCTTGATTCTTCTAATATTTCCGAAGAGCTAGACAAGTTCTTGACTATTGTCAAGATGTGTTCTTCCTGAAAAGAAGAGATCCCAACTGCTGCTAGGATTTGAGAGAGATCTCCCAAACTAATGGTCACCTTCGAATCCATTTTCTGGTTGATGGGTCCTACCTCATTCATGGATTAGTGTCTAGGGTTTCAAACATCCAAAAGTTTTTTTATTATTATAGATTTTTTAATTTTTTAATCACAACTACCTAAAAAATTAAATACATATTTAAAGCAGATTTGCGCAAACCAAACACACCATGCTTGAATAAAATAAATCACACTTGCAGGAAAGAAATCAAAGCATAAAATAAAATACGATTGCAAGAATGAAATCAAACTCACACGTGTATGAAAGTAAACACACTGGAAAAAAAAACACACACACACACACTTTGCTAAAGGGAAGCACACTTGCATGAAATAAATAAAACTTGCACAAAAGAAATAAAAGAAAGTACTCTTGCAATAAAATAAGCACACTCGCAGGAAAAGTAAATTGCGGGAAAGTAAACACACTGTGCAGGAAAGAAAGCATGCTTGCGGGAAAGTAAATTGCAGGAAAGTAAACAAACTGAGAAAAGTAAACAAACTAAGAAAAGTAAGCAAACTTGCAAAAAAAATAAACACTTTTGCGGAAAGGGAACAACAAGGCTTTGGAGCAACCGATTAAAATGGATGCGCAGGTTCTTACCTCTCGTGTTAAAGTTTCTCTTCACCCTTGTTGTATAATTAAAAGCAACCTACCTACCTAAGCTCTAATCCCTTTAGCACCTCCCCGACAATGACACCAAAAATGTCGAGTGAAATATATGCTATCTAATTCGACATTAAATTGTCAACTTGGGGCTCGTAAGCTTCGAGGTGCCAACACTGTATATGTAGGTCTAGAGCTCTAATCTATCCTAGCCTCGCCTAATCTAATGCCAATAAAATCAAATAATGAAGAGCTTTAAACAATTCTAGAATTATGAACTCTATATGACCTAAGTAACCTTAAACAATCTAGGACTATGAACTATCTCTAAATAAGAAATTAACAAGAAATCTATTTCAAAGCTATCTATTCAATCTCTTTTTAAATAAACAAACAACAAGTAAGCTATTTCTGGATTATTTGATCTATCTATCTGTGAGTGAACAAGTAAATAAGAAAGTAAGCAACTAATCTATCTATCTCTGAATGAACAAGCAAGTAAGCAATTACTCTATCAAAACTATCTTTGATAAGTGAACTCTATTCTTAAAGAAACTCATAACTATTTCTATTTTACAAGAAACATTAATTCAAACAAATCCACAAACCCATAACTAACACTAATTAGAAATTCTAATTCAAATTCGTGACTAAAATAACATTGAAAATACTTCGTATAGAAATCTACAAACTCAAAACTAATTCAAGCAAATTTACAAACTCCTAACTAATACTAATTAGAAATCATGATTCAAATCCATAACTAAAATCTCATTAAAAATCATAACTTAAAATTAACTAAGCTACCATTGACGATCACCCAAAATTATAACTAAGCTGCTATTAGAAAGCATAACTCAAAATCCATTTTTTTTATCCTATCATGCTGAAGCAAAATTAACAAAGGAAACAAGCATACAGAGAATATTTGGGACTACAATTTGATAAACAAACGCTATCTAAATTAGTACTCTGCAAAGTAATTTACAACTAAGAAGGAAAAGACATAACACTACAATTAACCAGCTCCTACAACCTGCAAACAACACATAACCATGGACGTCCTTCTATGATATACACAGTTCAATCAAGCAATCTGCAATTAAGGAAAACGAATTAGATTAATAGTTTATAATTGACATATACACAACAATTAAAATTGGGAAATACATGTAGTAAAGAGGCAATTTCGAATTCTAAATAAGCAACAAGATGAACACAAATATACACTCATATACATAGTCAACTAGATCACTAGTGGGCCCCCCAGCAGGTCGTGGCTACACTCCAACAAGAAACGCAGGTGCTAAATCAATGCAATGTTGTCATTAATAATGAAAACAGAGTATGGAATAAAATCGAAGATGATGTTTGTATTAAACAACAACAAAATTTCTCTCCTGGTTCATGTCACAGGCAGTAGTATTTATAGGTGGTTACACAACTTGAGAGGTCGACCACTGGAAGGGTCAACCTCCTCTAAAAATAGTAAACTCTTTAAATGAGTTCTAACAACAACATCTTCTAGAAATTTCATGAGCCACTCAACGATCACTACAACTACCCAATCTGAGGTGTGTCGAGCTCTGTAGCTGGAGGCTAGGAGGGGGCACAAAACCCAGATCACCGATTCATCCACCACATGTCGCCAATGTACCAATTGCCAGCTCCAATTCGCTCCGAGTGCCATATCATGTGCCAGATGGAATGTTGGATCGCGTGTCGGATCAAGTGCTAAATGGAGTGTCGGACAAGGTACCAGATAGAGGATCGGACCATGATTTTTCCCTGTTGCACACAAACCATGCATTAGATCTTTATAAATATTGAACTAAACTAAATTGATCTCAAAACCATTACGAAAACACCAATTATACATACCTGATGCGAATCCATGATGAATTGATATAAAAACCTTTGAGAATCCTTAAAAATGGATAATATGAAGCATAACATATGTAATATCGATGCAAAAATGATTTTATCATCGCAATAAAACAATCAAAACACGAACCCAAGAAAGCCATAGTTTATTCCTTGAAGATGTGGAGGAATTATCTCATGGGAAGAAAATTTTAGCGAAGGACGGACCATAGTGGTTTGAAATACTTGTTTGAGTAGCCAACATTAAATGCCAGATAAATTAGATGGATGCAATTTCTCAGTGAATATGACTTTGACATAAATCACATCAAGGGTAAAGAGAACAAAGTGGCTAATGCACTCAGTAGGAGGGTGCATGAGATGCATGCTACAACCATTAGCATGTACAATTCAAATTTCAAGAGCAGAATTATGAGAACTACAATTTCATATCAACACTATTTACAAGTTAAGGAAGACTTACAACAAGATAATATACCACTGAAATTTAGAGATTATAGGTTGGAAGATGATGGAATCCTATTATATAGGAACACATTTTATGTTTCTCATTCTTAGGATTTGAGAAATTTAGTGTTGAAAGAGATGCACAATGTGCCTTATGTTGGACATCCACGGTACTAAAAGATAATTGCAACATTAAGAAGCCAATATTTTTGGATAGGTATGAAGAATGTTGTGATTGACTATATAGCCCGGTGCATGGAATGTCAGAAGGTAAGGAATGAGCATAAAAATCCATCTAGATTGCTACAACCATTGTCCATTCCTGAGTGGAAATGGGAAGTTGTTACCATAGACTTAATTACTAAGTTTCCTAGAATAGTGAACCAACGTGATTCCATCATGGTAGTGGTGGATAAGCTCACAAAGGATGCACATTTTATTCCGATGAAGTTGACACGTAAGGAAACCAACATTGCAGAAATTTACATGAAGGGAATTTCTAGGCTACATGGTGTGCCTAAGGAAACCGTATTTGATAGAGATCCCAAGTTCACATCAAAATTTTGAAAAGGGTTATTTAAAGGATTTGGGACAAATATGAATTTTAGAATAGCATATCATTTAAATTTAGATGGGAAAATAGAGAGAGTTAACCAAATGATTGAAGATGTGTTGAGAATGTTTGTAATGGACAAGCCTTCTAGATGGGAAGACTATCTTCATTTGGTTGAGTTTGCCTATAACAATGGGTATCGTGCATCATTGAATATGAGCCCATTTGAAGCCTTGTATGGCAGAAAATGAAACATGCTAGTTGTTGAATCGAAAGCTTTCCACTAGTTATATAGCCTGCAAATGGCTGCTAGGCATACTAAAAGGTTAATATGATAAATATAATTAGTAGGTTGGACCCCCTAGAAGAGAAAACAAATGAAGATTTATTTTCAATTATTCCTTGGGAAATAAGACATACATGTCTGCTTGGTTCATAAAAAATTCAAGGGTATATGAATTTTTGGCACCAAATGATATACATTCTTGCATGGCAGTAATAGTGTTTTCACCTCTTCAATTTGATGACAAAAAATTGTGAAACAAGACATATGAGTTTCACTCCATCACTTGGTTTCGTGCAAAGTTGAGATCATAAATGAGTTTGTTTGTTTTGTATACATATCAAGGTTGGATCTTTATATTGTTATTACATTTCATATCACAACAAAGATTGGAATGCCATAAGACTCAAACAAAGTTATGGTGTATGGAAAAGTTTGGGTTGTCAATATATGAGTTATATATATTGCAAATTTTTTTTGCAATAGTATCGACAAATAGTTGGAGTTGGAGTTTCAAGCTTTATTTATCATTGGTTATGGTTGTGGCATAAAGTTGGTATAGTTGATGATGCAAGTCATATGTTATATGGTATGTAGCATGTGTTGAATGATTGAATCGATGAATTTTTGTTAGAAGAATAGGATTCATATGATATATGTTTGGAATGTGGTTTAATTTTTTATGCCATTTGTGAAGTCTTTGAACCCTAGATAATTAAGTGTGCTATCATTTGGTACTTATGTGAGATGACAGTGATGTGATACACATTTATATACATTGTATGGCATATGGCCCTCCTACATACCTGGAAATAACTCTTATTTTTGGTTGGTTTCCTTGGTACTCGTTGGTAAGTGGAAATGTGACATGGGAAGGGTTTTGATAACATATGGATATTGGTTAACGTGAGGCCATCCATGCATTCAATTCACAAGGACATGGGCATCAACCCACCACCCTGTGTATACCACCCTAAATATTGGGTTTTGGGCATTTTGTTTTTCATTTGGGTAGTTCGAGAAGTGTAGTAGCAGCAGTTTGGTAAATAAGCTCAAATCCGGTGGTTCCATAACCGTTACACTGTTTTTTTTCAACTATTTATAGCGCTTGGACAAAGATATGCACGCACTAGCTATTTTATTTATCAAATATATATGTTTTTTCAATTATAATTTTAAAAATTGGCTTTGTGTGGACTAGTTCCAATCATGTATCTCTCTTCCCTTCTTGTTTCATCCTAGGTGTTGAATGGTTTTGATTGTTCTCCTCCATGCTACATGCATTCAGTTTCTATTATGTCATAAGGAAAATGTTGTAATTGTTCTGAAGTAACAATTTAAGTTTGCTTAAATGGAGGTATGGGTTCAAGTTTTGACTTAGTTCTTTTCGTTGTCCATGACATAATGGAGTCTGATATGAATATTCCTACTTCTCTCAGCTCAAGTTATCTGGAATATATTGTTGGTGTGTTGAGAAAGTTTGTCTTGGGTTCCTTTGTATACATTTACCTTGTCCCAGGGTTCAGACCCATGTGCATTCGTTAAGCTCAATGCTTTATCAATCTGGGTTTTGTTGAAAATTTTACCCTGGACTCTGTTAGTCATGTGCATGCACATATCTTTAGTCAAATTTGGAGTTGCACGAGTTCGCGGTTCTATGTTATATCTGCCAAGTTTGAAATTGTCATTTTAGAAAGAATATTGATGAACTATGGTTTTTTCCAAGTTTTGAGTCCTGGGAAATATAAAAAAATGTTTGATAAGCTCGACTTGATAGGTCTAGAACTCTTGTCGTGATATTAAACGCACATGCAAAAATATTTTAGTTCATGGGTTTTGACTCTAAAAGTCAATATTGTATGCTGGATTGAATTTTTCTTTCATTCACACACAATTTTGGATTCAAAGGGACTCATTTATCTTATGTTGAGACTTTTAAGATTGATTATTTTATTGTTGGGTCCAAAATGCTTGTTGCCATGAATATTTCACAGTAAATTTGGATGATTGGTTTTGAGAAGGTCATTACTTCAAACATGAGTTCGATTCTAGTTTGATGGCTGAATCCATTTATGCATAGAACTATATTATTTGCCTATTCGATTTGGGTCCAAAATGGAGAATTTCTTAATCTCGTGTCGAGTATTTAAAAGATATTGTTATTGCATAATAAAGACTATGTGGATTAAAGGAGGTGAATGCATATATTACATATATTTATTGAGTTAATACTCTACCTGTTCAAAATATTAATGACATACTTTTAATGCATATTGGATAAGAGTTTATTATTGCGTGGAATTTGAATATGAGTTTAAACAATAAGCTCTATTTTGAAGGAAAAATATTATCCATACTCAACATTCGGATATAAGCTAACATGTTGATTATTTATTGAGATATGAGACCTCTATTTTGACTATATGGTTGAAGGTTGAAAGTATTTGATCATGGTCAAAGATATAAAGATCAAAAGAATGTTCATTTGTTTTCTTCTATACATGCAGACCAAACCCCCCATGAATTATTCCACAAAATCCCAAAATCATACATCATTTAATTTCATATTATCCCCCCCTATTGTATAAAATAAAAATGATTTTAAAAGAAAAGTTTTGGCAGCATGACATATATGGATTGATTATTGATTGGTATTGGACACATATATAAAGATAATGGACAACATGTTAGCAGATTAATAGAGAATCATATTTGGATTATGAACATGTATCATACATTCATGTCATTTGATTTCATTTTACATACATTAGAAATCCCCTCATTACTCTCAATTTCATTGTGTTTCCCATGTTCTAAAGTATATAATGAATATAAATTGAGGAGAGATAAGTAATGCACAATATCTGTAATGAATGAAGACATAAATGGATTATTTATTCTTTGGATTCCCTTTTTCCTCATACTCCCTTGATTGTTTGTATGTTTGATTTCCTAATGATTCAGAGTTGCTTTAAAATCATATTTTATGCAAAAATTGTACTTGATTATTTACATGTTGTTAGTTGTATATACTAATCTAGTCTTCATGAATATCTAGATGAGTTTCTTCAGCAGAGGAATTTATAACAGAGGAAACAAAGATAACATGGGAAATAGAGGAAATTGGAACAAATGACAAAATGTTGGTTGGAAAATGGGTAGAAACAAATGACTAAGGTTCCAACTCCACAAACTGGTTTTCTGAACTCAACTGGCCATGGGAATTTTCAACCTCCTCCACCACCTGTCAGACCTCCTTTGCAGCCACACCCTACAATTTCTAGCATTCCCATACAACCTCATGTGTCTATGTAGCCTGAGCCTCAAGCCAATGATCATTGGAATCCTGTGATTCCCAATTCCCTACCTCATTTCAATGGCTGGCCCACTGTTTCATTACCATTACCGCCACCACTTCATCCTGAGCAACCAATCCAACAAATTGCTTTAGTGGCTTCACAAGAGCACTCTACTCATATACCCAGGAAGTTTAAGGCCTTAACTCTAGAGCCTGAACCAAGAAAAGGAAAGTGGTATGCAATCTCCATTAGTTCAGATTCCTCGGATGCCTCCTCCTATACAATTAAGTCCCTTCCCTTGAAACATGACGATGAAGTAAGGAAAATCACCTTTGGTGATATGCATCATGAAGTGTCTACAAATGAAGATAAGAAACCTTCCAAGGTAGATTTACAAATGAATAGGGTGGTTTCATCAAAAGGAAGTGAGCAAAGGAGGACAACCTCACATAAAAAATATAATTTCTGAATTTATGTTACGGCAGTACTTTTATTTCATTTTGATTGTTGGACATATTTACACTTATATTTTGGGACAACATGCAACTTGATTTATTTTTGGCATATTTATTATATTTTGGCACATGTGTATTTATGGCATGTCTATTTTTGGGTTATTGGATGCACATGTGTTTTATAATGATGAGTTGGCATGGTATACATATTGAAATTATGGAGGAACAAAGGAATATTGAAAATCAAATAAATAAAGAGATGCGTAGGGGGTCCCCACCTATTAATTATTAATTATTATTATTATTTAATAAAGTTCTCCTACTTAACTAAAATTATTTAGCCTTCTAACTAAAAGGTAGTTAAAACTACTTGAACTACCTCATTGAAGAATAAAAGGAGAAGGCAAAGAAGGACAAGGCATGAGAAAATAGAGAGGCAATTCTAATAAATGTTTGCTCTTGTTCTAAAGTGATATTTCATTCTTCTTTCATTCATTTCTGAATTGCATAGAGTTGAATCCTCTTGTTGATAGGTGGGTTATATTGAAGGTGGCAAGAATAAGGACTAAGAAGCATAGATGTTTGACATGCTTCAAAAGGTCATTCATTTTTCTCAATAGTCTATTAATTTCAATTTGATTTCTGAATTAGTTTTCAATGTTGATTATAATTATTTTGCAGAGTCAAGACGATGACGCATTTGTGGCTTGGTTGATCCAACATTTTTCTAGTCTTGGTGTTTTCTTTGAAGACATCGGTTGTCTTTGTGTGATGTAAAATTACACCATAGACTTCTAAGTCTAACATTGGTCCTTACCCGCACAAGGGTTTGTAAAGAGAAATTCTACTGTAATTCGGAATTGAAATCAATAAAAACCTTATGTTGATTTTGGTCTCACTTTTGGATCTATTGTATAATGATATTTCAAATTTTCTTTGTATAAATTGTCTATTTTAAATTTGTTTATAATCATATTTAAATACTTTTTCATTTTCTTTTATTGAATCATATAACTATAAAACAACATCAAACCCAAGTACTTATTACTTGAGGGTTGATTGACATTTTTTACGACTATAAATAAAGGGTGATAATATCACATATCTCACCTTAGCCTAGTGAGATTTAGAAATGTTGGTAAATGGACTTCCATTCCTTTTCATCAACACTAGTGAGATGGGATAACCCAATAGACATAGCCATTGTTGGCCCATAGTCGCTTAAGGAAATGAAAGAGCAGATGATAAAGATCAGGTGGAATTCTAAGTTTGCATAGGATAGGTATAAAATTTATGTAGACAAAGGAAGATCACATAGGGAATTTAGAGTGGGAGAGCATGTATTCTTGAAAGTAAAGGCTAAAAAGAGTTCGTTGAAATTAGGGAGTTGCTAAAAAATGACAGCAATATATTGTGGGCCATTTGAGATCCTAGAGAGGATTGAACCTATTGCATACATGTTTGCATTGCTTGCATCCATGTAAATTCATAATGTGTTTCATGTGTCATTTCTTAAAAAGTATGTGGTAGATCCTAACCATGTAATTGGTTGGACTGTGATCTAGGTGGAGCATGAGGGAGACTTTCTTGTCAAGCTAGTGTGCATATTGGACAAGAAGATAAGGTGCTCCAAAATTGATCTATTGGCCTATAAGAGGTTCAATGGAATTGGTATGGCCCCGAAGATGCTACGTGGGAGCATGAGGATGCCATGCGAGAGGAGTACCCACAAATTTTTGAGGAATTTTGATTGTTTACTTGTATATAATTCCCCAAGGATAGTGAAAAAATAAAGGGGGATAGGAATATAATACCCCATTTTGATCCCTAGGTTGTAATTGTATATGTACATATGTTATATAGGTTGGTGATACAATATGATTTTGGGCCAGAGTGCCTATATAATGAAGACCAGAGAGCCTATACCGATCAAAGGCCGAAGAGCCTACCAATGTGATTGTACATAAACTCTCATCAATAAAATACATCACGGTTGCAGATCAAGTTAGAGAAAGAGTATTAGGGGGGATAGGACTCCATGAGAGGGAAATGGGGCTAAGGGATTAAGGAAAAGGGGCTAAGGGATTGAGGTAAATGGGCTAAGCCAAGGAATATAATATAATAATCCCAAGTCCTAAATTATAATGCATATATTATTTCCTAAGTTCCTAAGTGGGGAAATGTGGTCTTTGAGTGTTGCTTGTCAAGGCAGAGACATGCATATTTAAAGTATGGGATTAATGGAAAAACCATTCATTCCATCATTCTTACTTTCCATGGGATGAGGGGTGTGATATAGTGAGCCATGTAACCATGTTTCCTTGTGAACCATGAGAATCCTCGGTGGATTTCTATGGATAATTCTCCTTGGGTTTCCTTGGGGGAGGTTGGAGCCCTAAAGGGAGAATTGTGTGGGTAGGATTACCCAGTGTGTGAGGCCTAGAGGGTGCTTGGAGACTCCATTATTGTAGTTGGAGTTCATGGAGCCATGAATCTAAGACTTCCTAGATGACTTGTTATGGAACCCTGGAAGGGAAGTGGGACAACTTGAGGGACCATGGATTAGAGAAGGGGGTACACTTCCTTGAGTTGTGAAGGTTGAGGGGAATGAGAGTTTAGTGGTTGGAATTGTTGCAGGAGTTTGATACCTTGGCCTAGACACCTTTGTATTGACTATTAGACCTAGTTTTCTTAGGTAGCCTTTGCCTTGGTGGAGTTATAACCTTAGCTCGGGGGTGGATTGCTGCTAAGAGAGATTGAGAAAAAAGGTCTATGGTTGGGTGAAATGTATGGGGTATGGAAGTAGTTGGTATTGCATTAAAGATAAGTATTATTTATTATATGTGTGATTTAATGTTGTTTATTATGTGTATTTATATGTTTAAATTGTTGTTATATCTCATAAATATATTTAATTTATAGTTCTGCATGTTATTATAAATTATGCATGGTATTACATGTATTAGGCCTACAAATTTCTATCATATGTAGGGAATAATTATTATGCGGTATTATAGTTGTTAATTTATGGAAAATATGAGCCGGGTTGAAAGAATTTTGAAATGTACAATGTGTACAAAGCAGGAATTGTAGTAATGTGGCTCAACATGGAGTTGAGTACATTACAAATTGTTGTTAAGATGTTGACATGGCATTGAACCCTAAATAATTCATTTTACCCTAATTACCGTCCTCATAATAAGGGGAAGTAAATGGTGCATTAGTTCCTTTTATTATCATCACTTTTAGGGGATATTTATTACACAAAAGGGTGTGGGGATGTAAGCATAAAATAATGAAGAAAAAATGCAAAGGGAATTGTTCGTCACACAAAACCAACTTTTAGATGCTCTGGACACACACACATTTATTTTTCAATGGATTTATTTTTTTAATTTCATTAATAAAAAATAAATTACATTCTATAGATGCTAAATATCATTTCAAAATATCTACAAAGGGAATACTGGTTCCTCTCATAACCATATATACATCCTTCTAACCATAGTTTGAATAGAATAGCCATAAACAACTTCAAAATTAAACTCAGACACTTGTATCCTCTTAATAAAGAGGATTTTTCTCAAATCGGATCTTATATAAGATCATTACAAACTAGTGCAAATCTAAATAAATAACACAATCCAAGTCATTACATATGTTCATCATCAAAAATCAATCTAGAGAGTTTGTTGAAAGAAAAGGATATAATGTATATGCCCCCCAACAATTGATCTAATAGAAAGAAGGATGAAAATATTCCAAGGCACAACTATCCATCTCCTTCCAAATCTACTAGCTACCTAAATATAATAGTAAGCCTTCTTTTGATAAATCACCAAGCTATTCATTCCTTTCTTAGTAGATATGATGAAAATATATGGAAAGCAAAGTTGATTTTATAGTAAGGATCTCATCAAATATAGGATCTAAAAGGAAATTTTCACAAGAAAAGGTGCCCTCCATCCACTTAATCACTACTTATGAATCCCCAAACACTTGAATTATGTGGGCACCTTTTCTATTGCTAACATACGATAAATTTTTAGTGTCATAAGCTCTGTGAAATTGTTAGATTCCCTTACTAGATTTGCTCTAAATTTCAAGAAATGAGGGTATGATAGATGCACTAATCCCTCCATATATCTATGGGTCCCCTTGAGATACTCCATCATAGTAAATCCAAGCACCCAAATTGTTTATGATCTCTCCCTCAATTTTCCTAACAGGATTTTTAGCTTTGAGATGAATAAAACTATTGAGAATGTTTAGAAATTTCATAGCACATTGATAGGAAGTATGTACTTATCAACAAATGTAATAGTGTTCCTTAGCAACCAAATCCCCCAAGAAAATATTAAAGGAAGTTCTTTGTAAATCATCATAGATACATTCCCATCCCATCTCCTATTACATTCTTTAATAGTATTACCACTCAATACATTTTTGAAACCAATGGAATGTTCTATATCTTACCAAACCAATGTAGCATATCAACATTAAATAAGAAAATGCAATATTGATTCATTATTTACGTCACATAAAGAACATTAGGCATGCCTATTGTTGTTTCGATTCTTCAAATTATCCCATGTAAGCATATTATTATTCAAGGCCAACCACATATAAATGTGATATTTTAAAGGGAACTTATACTTCCAAATCTTCTTCCACCACCAAATTGGCTCCACATTAGTATCTCCTTCACATAAAACCTTGCAACCAAGGATTTGGAGAATAGGTACCTCTAGTTTTATTCCTCAACCATACCATTTCATTATCTTCTTCTTTAATCCTATCGTGACTCATTCTAAGACTTGTTATATACCCCTCCCACATCCACACATCTTCACCTCTAAGAACAATTTGTCTTCCATTCCCACCTCCAAATAGTGGAGAGTTTAGAATCTGCTACCTGATAAAGTGTAAAAATCCACTTCTCCTTGAGAATATTAAGGATTTTCTATAGTGGTCACCATAACCAACCCAATTATCTTTTCCAAGTCTTATTCTATGGCCATCCCATACTTTCCATATAAGCCACCTACAAATTAGGGAAAAATATTTTATTGTTTCCTTCCCAATAGTTGAACCATTATGGAAAGACTTGGATGGAGATATTATCCAATATTGAACTAAAATAGGATCTATATACTTTTGAATGACCACTTGATACCACAAATCCTTACCAAAAAAAACCTCCAAACACTTTTTGTAGAAACAACTATTTCAAATTGATAAAAAAAATTAATCCCCACCCCTCCCATCTCCTTTGGGATTGATATTATTTTCCATTTAACTAAGGGAATACCCCTCTTATCCATACTCCCTAACCATAAAAATATATATCTTATTCTTCATAGTTTATTTAAAACCCTTTTCATAATAAAAGATAAATTCATCCAATACATATAAATAGATTTGATCACAGATGTTATCAGTATGAGTCTTCCTCCTTGTGACAACCATCAATTACACCATACAAAGGGTCTCTTTTATACATTGGTAATAAACCAATCCCACTCCTTTTTTCCCTATTCATTTGGCTTGATGTAGAATCCTAAATACTTGAAACCACCTTGAAGCTCAATTCATTGAAAAGGAAACAACTTTGTAAGAAACCTTATATCCTCATCATGCACATTTGAAAATGAAATAGTAAACTTCCCAATATTAACCTTAATTCATGTTTTTTTTGTTGTTGTTGTCTATACTACCCCTGACCTTCGGGATTGACCTGTGGCTGAGATGCCACGACCCATGGGCATCTAAGCCGTCAAAATCACCCTAGGATCACACCCAATTTGGACCGCACCAACCCTTAACATGATTGGATTTGAGGTGTCCCCGGGAGTTTCGAACCAATGACTTTCACTTACGGAGGGCCTTAACAACACACTCCCTCACTGACTTCTCTAGACCTAGGTGAAAACATTAATTCATGTTGATATAGAATATAGATCAACAATATGTTTTTTTTTAATGGCATCCCTCCTTGTACCATCACAAAACAATATAATATCATCTACAAACAACACATGTGACAAGTACACTAATCTTCCTAATATTATACCCTTCAAAGTTCCTATTCATTTTTCTTCTATCAAATCCCTACTTTGTCCTTCAATAACTATACGAAATAATAAGGGTGATAATGGGCAACCTTGTCTCAGCCCTCTTCCAGGTTTGAAAAAAATTGAAGTAGATCCATTTATTAAAATGCAAAAAGAGAGTATAGAAACAAAACTCATAACCCAATTAAAAAACTAGACACAAAACCCAAATGTATTAAAATTAGCCTAAGATATAACTATCTAGCCCTGTCAAAAGATTTTGATAGGTCTATTTTTACCATTGTAGTAGACATCTACTTATTTTATATGGAGTGCAGTTCCTCATCATCGCACTACCTCAATTTCCTCATGAGTCTACTTGCTTGATACAAATCCAAATTGTTCATGAGAGACTGAATCTGATAACCCAAAAATCATCCTCAATGCTATAATCTTAGCAATACTTTTATAAATATAGTTACATAAGGAGACATACTTTAATTCTTCAAATGGATAAGGGTTTTTTTGTCTTTGGAATAAAAGTAAAAAATGTGGCATTAAAGGCTTCTAACATCCTTCCATTGACTCTATATTCCTCTATAATCCTCATTAAATCCTCCTCAATTACCTCATAAAAACCTATTAAGAGTTCAACCAACCATCCATCAAGACCAAGACTTTTGGCCTTTTTGAAACTATGAAGAACCACTTCTAATTGATCCTTTGATACTTCTTATAGAAGCCTTCCATTATCCTCTTCAATTACAAATCTAGGGATGTAAGATGTAATTTGAACAATATTAGCTACAATTACTCTAATTTCTTCTTTATAAATCTTACTAAAGTTCTCTGCCTTGATTTTGCATTGTCTTCAAAACTTGTAACTATATCTCCATTATCTCTCTTAACTTTTGATAAAGTGTTGTTGTTATTATTATTATTATTATTTGATCTATTATTTATTTATTTATTTCCTTGTGATTTGCATATTGATAGAAGTACTTATTATTTTCATCACCCTTTGCAAGCCTTAAGGCTCTACTCTTTAACCTTGATGCCATCTCTTTTTCCTCCAACAACTTTCTCTTCCTTTTCTCCAACCAACAAACCTCCACTTTAAATTCCTCTAATGGAAAGCTTATCAAATCCTTCTTATACAAACTATCCAATTAAGCCTCCAACAATTCCAACTCCTGATTATATTTTAGATTTTCTTCATGAGCCCATAAACAAAAATCTACTTTATCCTTTTAAAATTTTCCTCAAATTATATTGATGTTGATTCTCTTACAGTCCCATCAAAGGGAGATATGTTCTCCTTTATTAATTTTACAAAATATTCTTCATCAATCACAGAGGCATTAACTTCAAATGGATGGGGGATTCCTCCCAACTTTGGCCATCTTCACCCACCCTCTTATTCCTTCATGTATGAATAAAATTGATTGGATTTATGTTAATTAAACCATGATCCTCTAATATTTGAATTAAACTATCAATTAGAGGGTCTATTTGAGTTGCAAAACCCTATATTTTAGATTTTCCAAAAGAGAAATTCATTTCACCTCCAAGGATAACATTCCCTCAATTCAGAATGTGCATACTAAGAAGCTTATCCCCTTTCATTATATGGCCCATAGAGGTTTAACACAATTATCTCCTTTCCTATCTCATGGAGTAAAGACCAATGCCCAAAATTGAAAGAATTAGAAAAATATAAAGATTGACACTACCACCTAGTAATTAAACCATTGAAATGACCATGCGCATTAGTAAATATAAAATCCCATCCCATGAAATTTTTTCCTAGATCATATATAATTTTACCACTATAACCCATAGTATCTTGCAACATAATCATGCCTATCTTTTCAGATTCTACAAGTATTTTTAGGGCGTGTTTTCTCAAGGAATTGCCAAATCCTTGATAGTTAAGGGATAGAGAGATCACAGGTCACCCTTCAATTGGAGGTCCATTCACTCTAAGTACCCCTAATATCGAATATGTATTCCATAACAAAACCTTAATATCAACTTTTTCTTGAGCCAGAGTGAAAAATGATTTCCTACCCCTACCAAATCCTTTCACCTATTTTTGAAAATTCAGTATTAACCCCCCATCAACCTCCCTACCTTCAACATTAGTAGATCCATTTCTTGCTCTCATATTATATCATTTTCCACTAAATAGGATACCATTATTCACCTTTGATACATTACTAACCTTATGGAGATTATGGGTCTCATTTATAAAAGTTCCCCCCTTCTTACCTATCTTACCCTCACCAACAATTAGAGGACCTATGGAAAATTGAGAAGAGTGCCAATCCCCTAGTCACCACATATGATATTCATTCTTACCTACAAACCCATGGATATTAAAATCCAATCTTGCCCAAAAAATTAAATCAGCCCCCTAATATCCATATAAAAATCCAAATTCAATGGGATTAGGTCATTGACAAACTTACATAATACCTTTAATGGCTCCTCTAACAACTTGCCAGCATTGGAATCCAAATATTGAGTTTCTGATTCGATTTCACAACACTCCTTTTCATGATGTGCTTACTTGTTGACCACCAACCGATTAAAAATAATATCCTCTTGCACTCCATTCCCCGTTTTCAATTATAAAATGACCATAGGACCAACCAACTGCTCTTTATCCAAAAATCCTTTTTGATATGAAGAAAACTATAACCTCCTCTTATCATTAGCCATATTATGATTTTTCCTCACCTAAAGTTTCTTTTTTAAAAGCAAATCACAATCCACAACAAAATGACCATATTTATGAGACCTTATACAATGAAAAGGAACTCCACTATAATCTAAACATTGAACAAAGGACTTGTAACCCTTCTTGAGAAATTTTTTGGCTACCAATCCTTCTCTTGGATTTATTCCAATGAGGATCCTTGCAATTGATTGATTCCTTGTGTCTACAAAAGTCACAACTCATATCAACCTCATTGAAACCCCCAAAAGTGTTCACAATTTCTATGAACATCTCCATAGAATAAAATTCAAGTGAGTGACTTGGAAGCTTTACCCACACAAAAATTCTATATACTCTTTCCATCCAAGAGTTGAAATAATGCAACCATTTATTGAGAGAAATAGGAGTGGAATCCCACTTCCAATGAGATGAAAATATTTTTTCCATGTCCCTTGCAGAGCGAAATGAAAATTCCATCTAACCTATCAAAGGAAAATATAGAGTTGGGGCATAACCTAATGAGGATACACATTGTTCTTTCATCCATTCATAAATTCTCTTCTCACAACACCTCATTTTGAATATTCTCTCAACTAAGGCCTACGATGCCATGTTAACAACTTCATGCATCTTTATATCCTTACTAAAAACAAGTTTATAGGGATACTCCTTTGCTTGATACATTTTTTTCTTTTTTTCTTCTTAGAAAACTATCAATCTTCCACGTGGATTATTTTTGTAGCTCAACCATCCAAATTATGCCCCACTTGATCCTTATCAATATCTTTTACACCTTTCTCCCCTTCAATTATCCTACCACTATTTACCACAAACCTTTTTCCTGATAAAGGAGATATGTCACGCTTGGCCAAATGACCTGCAATTACCAGGTGTTCCTTTATAGACCCATTATCCAGAATATACCGTCATCGTCTATAAAAGATTCACCTTATTATTCAACTCAAAAGGTAAAGTTTCAAAAAATTACTGAAGTCTAGGCTACCAAATGAAAGTCCTTCAACTTGACATGTATCCTCCTACTCCTTGTTCAAATAACTTCTTGAAGTCAAAGGATTTGAACTATACAACAAACCAAGTCCAAGATACCATCCACCAAACCATTTTCCATCCTGAACAAAGGATGATACAGATCATCTTGACCCTTATGAAATTTCTCTTGAGGTGCAGTAATGATGTAGCCAAAGCCTGAGATTCATTCACAAGATCAAATAAAACATGAAAACATAGGAGAATTGAAAAATAAATCTCCATCCTAACTATTACAAGTGAAGTTCAACCCCTTATAACTACTATCCAGGATTTTCAAAAACAACTGATTTTAGAAAAACCACTGTTTTTTTAGAAAAGCATCTAAATTTAGAAAATCCTCGCATGAATCTAAATTGGCCACTAACTAAGAGATAATTAGCATGACACTATTTTTCAACTCTCTTTTATGATTAAGCTCATAAACTAAGAGATAACTGATAATTGAAAAATTAAAAATTCCCGTAAAAACACTAAAACCCCAATTTGAGGCCTTATATGAAGGAATTTGGCCTTGAAAAAGTGTCGAAATGATGTCCAATTGGATAAATCAGATTGACACGACAGTGAACTCTTTGAGACACAACTCCCTGTAAAATTTCTGCCCAAATGGATAACCGAGTCAAAAGTTACGACCCTCGAAAAATCCCCGAAAAATCCTAACATCATTCTCCTCTGGTTGAAAAGAACCCAGCTCCTGCAAGTTACCGTCTTCAAACTGTTTCCATTTAATGGGATCTAGGTTCAATAAGTCACCCTCTGTAATCCATGTACTCTCTTTTGGTGCTAATCCTTCCCATTGGACCAAATATTGGTTGTATTGTCCATGTCGAGTATGAAAGATCTTCTTATCTAAAATATGTGCAATCTTTTCCTTTTTCTTGCTTGGAATGGCCTGTTGCCAATCCACCTCTTCCTTACTGTCATCACCCAGATCGTCCCCATGGATGATATACAAATCAAAAACGTTAAACACAAGGGATATATCTAGGTTAGTTGGTAAATCGACCTTATAAGCATTGTCATTTATTTTCTTGAGAATCTTACACAGACCAATTTTCTTATACTTCAATTTGTGGTAGGTTCCTCGAGGAAACGCTCCTTTCGTAAATAAACCTTCAATTTGTGGTAGGTTCCTCGAGGAAATGATCCTTTCGTAAATAAACCATCACCAAATCACCTTCATTGAATACTTGGTATCATCGGTGAGCATATTTGATAAAACTGTTATGTTCATTATTGGCCTGCAATTTTTGTCTCACCTGTTGCTGCAACTGTTGAATGTGTTCTGAAAATGCTTCCCCATCATCACTAATCCTATCCCCAAGTGGTAGTTGCACCAATTCTAGGAAACCCATAGGATTTCTAGCGTAAACAACCTGAAATGGAGATTTACCTGTAGATCTATTCATTGAACTATTGTAGGCAAATTCCACTTGAGACAAAGCCAAATCCCACTGCTTGATATTCTCTCCAACAATGCTCCGTAACATGTTTCCCAAACTCTGATTTACCAATTCGGTTTTCCCATCTGTTTGGGGGTGATATGCACTGTTGAATTGTAATTTAGTCCCCATTTTCTTCCATAAAGTCCTCCAAAAATGACCCAAGAACCGACTATCTCTATTAGAGGTAATAGTTTTTGGAACCCCATGAAATCTAACAACTTCCGAAAAAAACAATTATGCGACCCTCGATGCATCACTAGTTTTCTTGCAAGCAATGAAATGAGCCATTTTAGAGAACCTATCAACAACCACAAAAATGGAATCATTACCTTGCTTTGTGTTTGGGAGCCCCAACACAAAATACATGCTCAAATCTGTCCATGGACCTGTGGGTACTGGTAATGGCATATACAACCTTGTGTTCTATGAGTGTCCTTTAGACATTTGAAAAATCCGACATCGTGCCACATACTTGGTTATACCTTTTTTCATCTTCGGCAAGTAATAATTATCTTCGATTAACACTAGCGTCTTATCCTTTCCAAAATGTCCTGCCAAACCACAACTGTGAATGTCTCTGATAATATTTTCCCTCATTGAACCAATTGGGATGCATAGTTGTTTTCCTTTGAAGAGGTAGCCATCTTGCATAAAATATTCACCCTCATTAAGATCCATGTTCCTAGTGACTAGATTCTTCAACTATTCCACAATCTCCCAAAAATCATTATCAAATGCATAGAGATCCTTTAATGCAACAAAACCAATTACTTGATTTTCCATGGTTGTCAAAAGAACAGTGCGCCGACTCAAAGAATATGCAACTTGATTATGCCGTCCTGATTTGTGCTTCAAAACAAAGGTGTAGCCTTGTAAGAAAGAGATCCATTTTGCATGTCTATTGTTCAATTTATTTTGGGTGTTTACATATTTTAATGCAATATGATTAGTAAATAACACACAATCCTTCGGCACTAGATAATGCCTCCAATGTCGCAATGCTTGCACAATTGCATAAAATTCTACATCATATGTGGAGTAGTTCTTTCTTACCTCATTCAATTTTTCACTAAAGAATGCAATTGGTCTGCTGGCTTGGCTAAGTAAAACTCCAATGTCTACATGTGAAGCATCACATTCTACCTAAAACACTTTATAAAAATTCGGTAAGGCTAATATGGGTGCCTTAGTTACCTTCTTTTTCAGAAACTTAAAACTTTCCTCAACTTCCTTGGTCCACATGACTGTCTTGCCTTTGGTGCAATCTGTTATGGGTGCTATAATACTGCTAAAATTTCGAATAATTTTTTTGTAAAAGGTGATGAGCCCATGAAAAATTCTTACCTCTATGATGCTCTTGGGACTAGGCCACTCCAAAATTGCTTTGGCCTTCTCTTATTGACTCCCTCTATCGAGATGATAAAACCCAGGAATACCAAACATTCTTGCAGGAAGCTACATTTCTTCAGGTTTGCATAAAATTGATGTTTTCTCAATGCATCCAATATATATATATTTTTAAGTAAGAAGCTATATATTACCTGTCATGAACAAAAATTACAGTATCGTCTTGAGAATGATTTTTTGGAGTGTTGAGTTGCCTAGAAGGGAAACCAACTCAAACTGACTGACTAACTAGAAAGATCAATGAAAATTAGACATATTTGCTTAATCGCTCCATGGGGAAACCAATTTGGACTATCCATGCATTCAAACTGTAGAACAAAAAATATTATACGATGTACCAGGCAACGCCTATCGACTGAAAGACCCACAAAATAGAAATTACTAAACTCCAACAGCCTAAACAGAACCTTCCAGAAAAAATTGACAATTGTCAAAATAAAACATGCATGCTGACACCTGTATGCTTGCCGACTGTCATGGTGTATGGTGGGCTTGCACGTCCTCAGCTTCCATTGCGCGTGTTCCCTGCATGGTGTCTTTCTTGTCCTCAACCACCTGTGCACCTTCAACCATGCCTCGTTCATCATCCCCCTGGAATTCTAGAGCAAGAACCGCCCCTGGAGATGCGGGGGCATTGGTGCTCGAATCTAGAGAATGCAGGGAACAAAGCAGTGTCAAGAGCAGAGATTCAATTTTCTTTGCACACTGCTCCAGGTGTTCCAAACTAAAATGAAGGTCATCGACGTCCTTATGGACTACGAAAACCAAGTCTTGGATAATTGAGATTGAATCTCAGAGTCCTGGGCATGAAGCACAGTCCTGTTGGAGCAGATCTTGGCTATGAGATTCCTCCAATTGGAGTTCCTTTGTATGTGCATTGAAATCCTCCAGTGAAGGCACAAAAGCTGGCGACGAGGGTGGCGAAGGAGTGAAGGGTGGTGGACTGGAGGGGTGTGCCAATGCTGGATGCGAGGTCGAGGCCAGGTCATGGAGCGGTCCAAGAGCGTAGCGAAGAGAATTCTCTTGAAGATCGAACCATTCGACTTGGCAAGCCCATGACGAGGATAAAGATGGAGGGCCGCCTTGGTCTGGTGAGGATTGAGTGGAGGATGAAGGTGATGAGTTGAGTGTAGGAGTGAAGGAGGGAGGGTGTCTGTTGGCCATGGCTGCTCTGTTTTGGTACCAGAGGGCACCTCTCTTCGGCTTCCCTTGAAGGCGAGGCATATCTTAGCGAAGGATAGGTAGAGGCGGATATTCGAACAGGAAGAACCAAGTAGGCACCAGGGAGAATGACATAGTGAAAAAAATGTTGGAAGGGGAGGGCGATAGAAGCCAACTGGGGGGATGGGTGTCGCCATAAGAGGGATGATGGAGAGTAAAGGCACACGAGCGCAGGAGGATCAAAGAGTGTACCGGTTCTATAGCCATGACGGAAGGCCAACTCTGAGCGCATTGGAGGATTTAGTTGAGAGCGCGGTGAAATGGATGTTTGTAATAACCATAAGGTGGTATTAAAGGCCTCTACAATCTTTCTCTACCACCACCGTAACCTCTACCCCTCTGAAATCCTCTTCCACATAGATGATTCAGGTTATGTTGTAGAGTATCTTCTACTTTCTCAGCTCCTTGGGACGATTCACCTCTGGCATAGTTAAAACCACCCCGTGAGGCAAACGATATACCCCTCCTTGCTCTTCTATTCCTTTGAGAAAATTGTCGATTTAGCTTTTCCTCTGCCTTTAAGGATAATTGATATGCCTCTTCCATGTTGCAAACTCTATGCATGCTTAGTCATCTTGAATAGAAAATTTTAAACAATTCACATACCTTGCAACCAATTTCTCATTAGTTTCCCGGTGATCCACGTGAATGGACAACTGATAAAACTTGTTTGTGAGTTCCTCCACCGTGGAAAGATTCTTCTTCAAGTTTTGAAATCTACAAAAAAGGGTCTAGGCATAGTCTAGAGGCAAAAACAATTCTCGCAATTTTTTTTCCATCTTGCTCCAGGTCTTAATTTTGTCTTTTTCTTTCTTTGTCTTTTCTTGCTCGTATAATAATGAACTTTTATTGAGGCCAAAAGATCATGATACTCAAAATAGAATAACAAATGAGGCTCAAAAGAAGGAATTTATTTGATGATAACATCCCATAGGGAATTCTTGATTATAATTAATGTGTCTTTCAACAAATCAACATTCAGAGCCTTGTCATATCTAAGATCTAGATTAGTGATGTCACTCCAAGTTACTTTACCATTGACTTAAATTTTTTAGGTTTGGTTCCCTATTGCTTCATATTATCTTTCAACATATCCACTTCCTCGTTGAGATCATATATTTTCGTATCATTCTCTTTACTAACAGTCTAAGCTTGAGATAGAGATCTAAATATTTTTTTACTTTTGTGTCTTCAAAATACTCAATGGTTATCTAGTGTTGCAGAGTGACATTGTTAAGAAAAAAACACTATGTGAATCTTTGTCCGGTCTCAAAATAAACTATCTATGAACCCTCAATGTACTTCTGATGATGTCCATTATGTTTTCATTTCAAACAATATCTTTAAGTTTCTTAAATTCGATTATATCCAACTTCCTTTGCTATATACAATGTCTATTTTTTCAATTCTACTTTAAACATACATGTCAAGAGTCTTTATTAAAAAACATGCATCTTTGTTTCCTTGGTTTGGGAGATTTGATTTTAATGAAAATTTAAAAGTTCTTTTATGTTAATTGAAAATATATTTGTGATACCAACATGATGTAGTTTTACAACATTTTTTCTTCATTTTGTAATAATCTTCAGTTTCCTTTATCCAAGCAAATATCTTAATTGTAATGGCATGTACGAGAGAAAAATGAGATATGCATGTACACCTATTAGGGTAATTGTATTTGTGGATACTCATTTATAGTGATTTTATTGTCATGTTGTTCATGCTGTAGGTTTAAATAATCCTTTTTCTTTCATATTGTATCTACTGTTCACCTAAGCAACTTATTACTAATACATATAAAATAGCATAATCATATGCTAACATATCATATATCCATTTATTATATTCTTGGACATATATGTCATTAAATACTTCAATTTTGTTTCCCTTCATTTGAGATACATGTATTCAATGAGAATCTCAAGTTGTCCTAATCCTTTTGTACCATGGAACTAGTGGATAAGGTCATGCCACCCTTTGACAAACATAACAACTCTCCACATAGTTTATGACATCCATGAATAATGCATGCCACCAAAGATCAATGCATGTCACCTTTTGTGTTGTAGTTTTTCTACTATAATGTCCTTCACTTACACCATCATGTGCATCCCAAATGACTTCATCTAGTTCATGATACAATGCACATCTACACATGATACTTTCAATGCCTAGAATTTATACAACTACATCAATATCAATTGATAATTGGCTATGCAAACTACTAGCTGTCATTGTCATTTTCTATCATATCCTTTTGGTGAGGAATCTCTACCTAGAAACTTTGTGATCTTAGAGAAATAATTAGCAACCACCTTTATGCAAAACAATATTGAATTAGGTATTTCATCTAGCATACATGGTTCTTCCAATATTGTATTTGCAAATGATTATATGGTCCTACATTCTTCTTTCTCATCTTGACACAACTTCAAAATTGAATACCTGGAACATCAACAACCATTTGCATATCCTACCTTCCAGAAATAGCTTATTCACCAAGCATTTCAAAGCGCAATGATCAATAAAGAACTTGAAATGCCTCTATAGTAGATAATGTCTAAACTTATATATAGCGTAAACCATTTTTAAACCCTCTCTTTATGTAGTGGTGTAATTCCTCTCCATGTGAGACAACTTCCTATTAGATAAATACACATGCCAATGTATCAAACCTTCACTTAGTTGAGAGAAAATACTCCCTAGATCTATGCATGATGCATCTACGTGGACATAGAATAGTTTCTCCCAATCTTAGAAGAACAATATAGGTGCAATGACCATGTTTCACTTCAACTACTCAAATGGTTTGTTGCCAGATTCTGTCCAAAGAAAAGTCACATCCTTCCATATCAATTATTCCATTAAGGGCGTGAGATATGTATGATTATTAATAAATATTGATAATAGCTACTATGTCTAAGAGTAATAGATCACAACATCACGATATTATTGGGTGGTGGAAGATCCAAAATGATAACTATCTTAATGGGATCCACCAACATAAATTATTTTTTGACAATGCACCCAAACAATGTGCCAAATTTTGTGTAGAAAATACACTTTTTGATAATGTTTGAAAGATACATCTACTTGCACCTTTCAAACATTATTCATAACAAAACAACATGATTTTTTAACAAGCGATGGTCAATTTAGTCATCAAGATAAAATTCTAAGTACTTATGGATATTTTTTTGGAACACAACTACAAGAAACACAATAGCTGCATTCCTTAGACTAAAGGGAATTATGTTATATACAAATGACCCCCATTGAGTCTCAAAAGTGGTTTCACCTTATCTTCCTCTAAGATATGAACCTGATGCTATCTAGAGAAGCCATCATTAAAAGCGTATGCCTCATTCCCTACCATTCTATCCAATATTTCATCATTGAATAGAGTGTGAAAAGGATCATGAACATATACCTCATCCAGTCTGTAAAATTGTACATAGATGTAAATTCCTCCAATATTCTTATTTTGAATTAAAATGAGACTAATATTTTCAGATTATTCTACTATGAAAATTAATTTGGTGACCAAGATTTTATCGATCTCCTTCTTGATTTGCTCTTTACTTCAATTCAATTTTCATCTTACCAAGTTCCCCAACTATATCATTCATCTCGATGAAATTTTGCAAAAACAAAACTTTGTATTCTTTCAATAGAGACAACCTCTACAACAATAATTTCATACTATTATTTTTTGATAACAACCATTTTTGGTGTATCCTCTAAATTGATATTGATTTTCGAGTATTCAATTATCCATGATAATATTTGGATGCATTGGGATCCCTTGTATTCTAGACTGCATGGTTCCCTTCAAACTCATTGAAATGAAAATGATGTATGATCTATCTCTTCATTGGGTTACTATTCATCTTCATTCACCTACAAACAAGTGTCTTATTCCTTCTGTTGTATGAGGAAATTATGATAATCTTTGCAAACTTATGGGTCTACCTTTTCAAACTCCTGACCATCTTTGGAAAGGTAGCGATTTACCTTCTGCAAAATGTTAGTGATCTTCACTATAGCCCTTGAGAATATAAAGGCTGTCCAAAATTGGGACCATGACCTTCCTATTCCTTACTTTATTGACAATTATCTTAATACAAATATCAAGCCTTTGGAAGTGGGCCTAGTGTATGCACACATTTGTGAAATCATCCGAAAATTCTTTGTAATTGGTAGTCACATGTTGCACTAGGTTGGTTTGTGCCATGAACATGGGTATTCTCTTTGAAATCCTTTTTCATCCAATCGATTTTTCTTTTAAATCCTACTCTTCAAGAAGCATGAACCATGTTTGCAAATCCAATGCAACCTCCTCCCAAGTATCCATGGAGACTTTGTCCATTTCCCACCACCTCATTAGAGTGGATACTATTTCAGCTAATGCTTCTATGCACTACTTTGGTTCCACTTTATCAAGAATAATCTCCAAAAACTCCATGACATCTCATGTTCCATTAAAATTTTGTTGGTTATTCAATTTGATGCATATTCATCTTATTAATCTTACCATTGCACATTAGTGAGTAGATTGTTTGTAGTCCCCACAATACCAAGTTCCCATTAGTTCATACGAGCTTGTATGGCAATAATAGACACTACTCCACCTCAACTCCCCATCTTCCATGGGATTGATGTATGCTTCCCACTATCCTGATGTATACTCCTATATTAGCTTCAGAAATATTTCTCCCTATATAGGGTGCAAAGGCTCGATGACGTGTCTACCTTAGAATTCAAAGGACATATAACACAACTTAAAATTTAGGACCACATCATTATAATCAGTCCAATCTATACCAAACAATGTAGAGTATGGATCATTATCATTCACTATTTCAATGACTTCAAAAACCACAAAAGTATTCAAGACATCCAACTTGACTTCCTCCCCCTCTAATTGGCCAATAAGAAGATCTTTTAATGGATTATGAGGCATAGCTAAGTAGGTGAATATAATAACTTCGCCTATCCCATTAGGTACCAAGTTTTCTTAAGAAAACATTGAAACATGAGTCTAGCAGTACATCCTATACTTCATATTTACCATTGATTACATTCAAAATTAATTATCTCCTAGGCCTTTTCATTTCTTGACTTAGTGTGGGGTGCCTTCTTCCACATATGTCGAGGTACCCAAAACCTATGCCAATAGAGTATGCAGTTTTGCAAATGACCTCTCATCATCTAAAATTATAAGGAAAGTTTGTAGCCAAATATTGATATCCTCTTCCATGACATTTGAACTATGGAGACGTTCCTAGTTATAAGACATCCTTACTAGTCTTGATGACAAAGATGGTGGCATTGGTCTCAAATCCTGACTTCTCATATCACCTCAATAACATCTTTCATATATTCTTTCTTCCTAAGCACATCAAACTTTGAAATATGAGGAGTAGGTTTCTTGATTTTCACTATCAATGTTGCATCCATGTCTGTGTTAGTCTTAGCTCCCCCTTAAGTGATGATGTTTGCTATGGTATTCATGTTTTCCATGAAAATGAGTCCCAAGGCACATGATTCAAAATTTACAAGGTTATCTTTGAATTTTCGATTAACTTAGGTTAATATTCAATGTTATTTCCTATATTTTAGTAATGCTTGGACAAGGGATGCCATATAATTGGAAAATTCCATTCTATGTTACCAACTTAATTATATTTAAAGAACCATACAGGAGTTTGATTCATATTGGGTCTATCCCTTCAAATCTTGATTATCCGAACCTTGGTTTGGGCTGCAATTTTTTCATGTGGATGAGTCCATTATGAAAAAATTCTTCTTAAACCCCTTTTCCAGTGCCTACAAAACTCTAAAATCCTTAGTGTGATGTGTTTATCTTGTAGAAGTTAAAATATAATACATTTGCATAGCTATTGTGCTTCTACAATAATGGGTTTCAACATGTCATTTTCATCTGCTTGTGTAGATAAAATGGGTTTACAAAAAATAAATCACTATAACACACTCATCCCACTAAACATAATTAGGATGGTGGGGCGTGCAAAATTTTATCTTCTATCTCTAACTCACTCTTCCAAACCATAACTTTGATATCGATTCTAAGCTCAAAAGTCGATCCTGCTCCTCAAGAGCTTTCCATATTGAAAACCAAGCTCTAAGAAAGAAGCTATGACCTCTAGAATTTCTTGCACATCAACCACATAATGATGTCATCCTATGACGTGGTACCCAGATGGATTTGTCCATACGAGTGATGTCTTACGTGGCTCCCCCATCCACGCTAGATTAAGGCTCAGTTGCTTTGTACTTTAACAAAGGGTCGGATATCCTGATTTCCAAACTCCTAAATATCCACCCATCCGACATCCTTGAATCTTCTAGACATATGCCCATATGGAATCCTCAAGTCCTTTGGATATATATCTATCCATAATCCAATTTTTCCTTAAAGTCCTATTAAATGAAAACCCATATCCCACTACTTAGATATCCTGGTTCTGTAGCGCGGTTCCTCTTTATCCAAGATCAGAACTTTCTAATAGGTCCATTTAAATAGAAACTTGGATTTCCATATAGTCCTTCACTGATAAATGTCGGTCCCAACTGTACTCGATTGCCACATGGCATTCAATCCTTTTCCACCTTTGCTGACGTGTCTCCAATAACAGGCCTCCATGGTGAGCACAACCATAATCTATGGGGATGCACATGCCCCATCCCTTTCCTTACTACCTTTGGCGCACAACTTGCATGTCCACTAGATCAGATGGTGGACGATTGCTTAGATCAGTGGTCCAAATCACATCGATTAATAGGGTCATGTTGACTCAAAATATCATCAYCTGATATAAGAGCCCGCAAAGGATTACGAAGCCTATTTATTAGAATATGATATATATAATTAGTAGGTGGGGTCCCCTTTAACAAAACTCATGGTTATTAATTTTCAATAATTTATGTTAGTGTGTATATATATATATATATATGCTTCAAAGAGATGATGATAATAGAGGTTCCAATGTTATGATGATTCTTGGCATGATGATACATTTCAATTTAATGTAGTGATGCCTAATTCATATTTTCGGTTTGATGGCATAAGATTTGTGAAATGAGAAAATTTATGAGCTCTATACCATTCATGGTTACACATGAAAAAGGGGTTAGAATCGTTTTACTCATGCAAATGAAATATAAGATTGGTTATAACGATAGCAAGTTTTATATTGCATATATATTGTGACTCCCTCATACATATATAGTGCCCTATTATTAAGCCATGGTTTATTATGTCAAAGATTTTTTTTTTCAAAACATATGGTGGAATGGTATAAGTTATAAAAAAGGGGTAACAACATGATGAATCATGGGCATAATGTGATGATTATCTACAACACATGCATATGATTTAGAACTTCTTGTGAGATGATTGTTTTATGAAGAAGATTTATAGGCATAGTTTTAGAGTTTTAAATTTGAACAGTTTATCATGCATTCTTGTCATATCATCACTTTTCGTTAGACATTTCTCTTTTCTCATATATCCCAGTCATATAAAATATCCTTTTCATACACCTCCTTGTTCATATTTTAAAAATAAAATGGTCTATGCATATGAAGAATTTCAGTTTAGATTTCAAATTTTAAAGAAGAGATTGGTGTTTGTAGAAGTTGAGTTGGTATCCATGTATTCATTTTTCCTACTTATTTCCCTTTTATGTTGCACGATTGTCTTACTCTCAGAGCCAAGTTTAATCATGTTGACAAATTGTATTAGATGTTTTATATGTTATTTCTTATATATGTACTAATTTGAAATGGATGTATATAGATGAGTTTTTTCAACGGAGTCAGTAACTGACCGAGAAACATGCGTAATATGGGAATTAGGGGCAGAGGACCCAATGCATTTTGGAAGAGAGTTAGAAACAAGAAGATGAGATTTTCCATCCACTTTCATGCAAATTCCAAGGAATTTAATTATTTAGTTCAATTTGGTTACTTAAACCTCACGGAACACCCAAATTTCTAGCCCCATCAACCACCAATCAGACACCCTTTTTGCCTAATGATCTTCACCGTTATCTGAGTATTGCTAATATCCCTAATAAACATAATATGCAACCCCAACCTCTAGTCAATGATGGATGGAACAATGTACATGTAAACCCCCTTATGGCGTTGAACAATGGCCTCCCATGTCACTTCCACTCCCTCCTCCACCTCTTTTATTACCAGTACAACCGATTGCTTCAATAGCTTCACATGTGCATTCCCCTCAGCTTCTGAAGAAATACAAGGCCTTAGCTATTGAGCCAGGGCTAGGTAAAGGGAAATGACCTGCCATATCAATAAGTTTGTATTCCTCAGAGACATCTGCCTACACCATCAAATCCATTCCACTTAGACTTGAAGATGGTGTGAGGAAAATAACCTTTGATGATATGCACCCAAAAATATCAAAGGGTGAAGAAATGAAATCTGCAAAGGCAGATTTGATTAAACATAAAGAAACATTGTCAAAGCGAAGTGGACATAGATAAACAATTCACACAAAAAATATGATTTTTGACTTTATTTTATTTTTATGGTGACATCAGTTTGACTTTGAAGCACATATGTTTTTTGGACAACTGATACTATTATTACTTTTGAAGAAACTTATATCATGCTTAAATTTTTTTGGGAGATACAAGTGTCTATTATTATGAGGCATTATTATTTTAGATGCTATTTATATGTATTTATGATGATATGTGTATAATGTGTGGTTATGATTATGGAGGAACACGAGAATGATTGAAATAAACAAATAAGGCGTAAAAGTCCCCCCCACCTATTAGTTATTATATTTATTTATTATTTATCCTTATCATAAATATACTTGTCCTATTATTAACTAAATTTATTTAAATTTAGTAACCAGAGGTAGTTAAACTACTTGAAAACTACCTTTTGGAGAATAAAAGAAAGAAAGGAAGGACAATGAGGCATGAGAAATTAAAGATAGATAATTCTGATAAGGATTATTCTTGTTACACCTCAATATGGCTCACTTCGATAAGTGTTGTAAGTGTCGCGTGTTCCTCTCAACTGTCGCAAGTGTCGCATGTCGTTCACAAGTGTCGAAAACATCAAACAAAGCGTATTGCCATTGATGACGACACCAAGGAGACATCTAGAATAACTCAGACACTTGATTTGGAAGAAGGAGAATGATTAACTGAAGTCAAGGAACTCTTATCACCTGAAAGGAGCTCTTAAACAAGGGTTTTGGAAGCTGAGCGCTCCTCTGTATCAGTCTTAGGAGCGCTGGTGCTCCCTTATAATGTCTTAGGGAGCGTTATAACGCCCAATTCCCCCTTTGAAGGAGTGCTATCCATCCTTGGAGCGCTGGCGCTCCCCTCAAGCTTCCTAGGGAGCGCTATAGCACCCTGATGCCCCTTTTGAGGGAGCGCTATCTAATCTGGGCAGTGGTTGGCCCGTTGAGGAGAATAAGGGAAGGATCTTTCAAGTTTGGAAGGCAGTTGCATTCGAATTCTTGGTTCAATCAGAAGATCCTTGATCTAAGGAGGGAATTCCTCAACCTACCCTAAAGATACCTCAAGAGGTTAAGCCTCCCTTAACCTATATAAGCAGGCTCTATGATGGTGAGAAGGGGGAAGAATTGCTAGCATGAAACCTATGATCTCATAGGAAACACACAGTCAGCCAAAGGAGAGTGATCAGTGAAGTTGCTATCATCCAGGTCATGGATCTTTCGAGCAAGGGTTAGACAAAGGGGACTTGACGAAGCTGTCGCGTTCGCATCTACGATTGTAAGTACTGCTGTCGTTATTCTCATTAATATGACACGCTTGGACTGTTTCTTTCTAGTTCGTGTCTGATCTTACATGAACTTATCGTTGATAGATAGATCTGTTTTCAAGCTAATATCAATAGAGTAGGAAGTGGTCGTACTTTGTTTGTCTACAGGACTCATCGAGGAGCGAGAGTTTGGAGCTCGACTCGGAGCGTGCAGGGAAAAACGTCGATAAAGAGGTACTTC
>ML777674.1:800802-829284 GCA_009831015.1 Picea engelmannii
AAAATGAATAAAGTGGAGAACAATAAGGTGAAACCCAAGTATATTTATGGAAATGATATCATGAAAGGTTAATGGGGTGATGAAATGTGAAGAATGATGAAGGGAAAGGTGGATGAGAATAGGACATTTCTGAGCCCCAACATTCATCCAACTCCCTCATGGACGATTCTATACGTTTGCGTCTTTTTCAACGAACGCTTACGGGTTCGGTAGCAAAATGGTATATTGAACTACCACGTGCCTCGTTTCACAATTTCAACTCCCTCGCCATGTCCTTCCTCACGCACTTACAACTACCCATTCGATACAAGACGGGTACTGAACTATTGACCTCCCTTCGTCAGACATCCTCCGTACATATCTCCGATCATATTCATGAATGGAGACGACGACGAAGGCTAATCAAAGCGGYCATTCCTGACCAATTATTAGCGGAATGGTTCACTAAATCATTGTTACCCCAAATCGCTCGTGATGTTGCCATGGGTGGTGTAGTCACCGAGGAAGAAGCTATCTCCCGAGCTCAGTATTTAGACTTAGTTTATTCACAGTCTGGTACTCTGTACGAGTTGATACCGAATGCTACCCATGCCACTAATGATCCATCCAAACCATCGTCTGCCTCGCACGCAGATGGAGTTATTGGCTCCATCAAAACTCAATCTACTTCCCAGTCGACTGGAACAACTGAGTGGCCCGCTTCGACGACTGCTCCCTGTCCGACTGCACCCTCTTCTACCCCCCCTCAAACTCAGGTCTCTGAGGTGAATGCAGTCCAATCGACCCCTTCACAACAACTTGGGGGCAAGAAGAAAGAGAGAAATAAACCAAAGAAAAACAATAACAACAAACAACCAAAAAATCAACAACAAACCCATGCTACCGGAAAACAACCACAACGAAAACTGAAATTCTCATGTCTCATTTGTGGTGATGATCACTACACTCGAGATTGTCTACATTGCGATGAAGTGGCCAAGCTTTTCAAGGGAAATTCACAACCCGCTGTGCTTACTCAGCCTTTTCCACAGCAACAATTTTTGGTTGCCCAAACCCCCACAGCAGGGGGTAGTTCCAACCAACCCCATGATGAGGCCTCGACAAGTGCCCACATTTACATGTTTAATGGGGTTAATCTGACCACTCGCTCTGCAACATATGACACACCAGTTAAACCTGATAAGCCGAAGACTACTAATGGTTCTGTACCAGACCCGTTACCATCTTCCGTTAGTCCTCCGTCTGCCAACCCTCCATCCGGGCCACTTCAAATTGAGAAACCTTCGTTTGACTCCATCTTACGCCCTCCTAAGAGCACCATCCAGAAATCTACCTTCAATCCTAATTCACGGGCTACCCAAAACTGCAACATTGTTGAAGATTTAGCTCAAGCACCGTGTGCTATGTCCGCCTTGGAAGTTCTACAACACTGTCCTAGCCAACGTAGAACACTCTTAGCTGCTATCGACGCTTTTGATCCTGAGTCATCAAACAACCTCACGTTTAATCTAGATGATCATCAGCCACGACTCTCCCACCAGTTAGCTTTTCAAATCGATGTTGTTGTTCACAATCAACAAATCCACCGAACTATCTTGGATGAGGGAGCCTCTACTTGTGTCATGTCTTTAGCTTGTTGGAAAGGCTTAAAATCACCTGCCCTTAACAAATCCCCTACAATGTTACGTGCTTTCGATGGATGAGGTTTTCATCCTCACGGATTGTTACAATCCTTAGCCGTTCAGTTGGGCGGCAAAACTGTTACCGTTGATGTCGAGGTGGTCGATGCCCCCCTCGATTACAACCTACTACTTGGAAGAAGTTGGTTCTACGCTATGACTGCCGTCACCTCATTGGTGTTTCGATGTGTACAATTCCCCCATCAAGGCAAAATTGTCACTGTCGATTAACTTGATTTCTGTACACCTGACACTCGCATCCCTGTCATCAACAACATTCCTTTTTTGGGAGACCACCCAGTTACGTATGAAAGCGTTGGTGTTGGCTTGTTAAAAGATTCTAGCCTTATGGGTACTTTCCCTACACCACTTCCACCTACCACGCATCATATTGCCACCATCAATATGATCTCGACTATGCCTTATCAATCCTTGGAATCATCTGATCCTTGGGTTGTACCTAGTCCTATGGAATTCGATGTGCTCAGTGACACTATGCCACTCAGCCCAGCCGAGGCTGCATACGTAGCTATTCAATCTGCTTCTCCCTCTCCAAATAACCCAAATTTATTGGCACCTGATGCCTACTCGATGCCCTCATGGTTGGATTCCCTATCGTCTGCCGTCGATTACATTTCCCAAATTTTCCCTTCTGACGAATCTATTATGGAAATGCTTAGTATCGACGATCTACCTTGGGATGATAACCATCATTGATCCTCTTTTCTTCCTCCTTTGGAAGAAATTCACCAAGACATACACTCTGTCTTCCCTCCCGATGTTACCGATGCTCTGCAATCTCCTATCCTCACACAAGATACTCTCTCTGAGGGGAATATGGGTAACATCTCTACTACGATCGCTATTGACATTTTGATCAAAGAAGGTGTCGTGGAAAACATTAACCTTGGTGCTAATTTCACACCCGAAGAAGTGGTCTCTTACACCGCTTTGTTTAAATAATTCCGCGATGTCTTCGCATGGAGCTATGAGGAAATTCCAGGGATCGACCCTTCAATCGTCATGCACGAAATCAAGACTTACCCGGACGCGAAACCTGTTCGACAAAAGCTTCGCCCGGTTCATCCTAAGAAAATCGCAGCTATAAAGGCAGAAGTTGAAAAACTTCTAAAATCTGGCTTTATCTATCCTGCCCCTTTGACAGAATGAGTTTCCAACCTTATTCCGGTTGCCAAAAAACAAGGGACCATCCGTGGTTGTGTTGACTATCAGGATCTCAACAAAGCTTGTCCCAAGGACAACTACCCTACGCCCTTCATCGACCAAATCATCGATAATTGCGCAGGGAGCGTAATATTCTCCTTCATGGATGGCTTTTCTGGGTATAACCAGATTGAAATCTTACCTGCTGATCAACATAAGACAACCTTTATCTGCCCACGGGGTACTTTCGCCTATCGAAAGCTACCTTTTGGCCTTAAAAATGCTGGTGCTACTTTCCAGCGGGCCATGTCGTACACTTTCCACGATATCAAGCATATCGCAGAGCCTTACCTCGATGATTTACCTGCCCACTCATCCAATCGATCCGATCACATTGATCACTTACGGGCAATTTTTCTTCGATGTCGGTTCTACCGTATTCACTTGAACCCACATAAGTGCATTTTTGCTGTTGAATCCGGTCGACTCCTTGGTTTCATTGTCTCCAAAGACGGGATCAGGGTGGATCCCTTAAAGATTAAGGCCATTCTAGCCTTACCCCCACCTACCAATTTAACCCAACTCCAAAGTTTGCAAGGCAAAGCAAACTTCCTTCGCCGCTTCATCTGCAACTACGCCGAGATAACTAAAGGATTCATGCAGTTACTACAGAAAAACACCCCTTTCATCTGGGATGACACTGCCCAATCGTCATTTGATGCTCTCAAGCACGCCTTGACCCACGCACCTTTGTTGCACCCTCCAGAGTATACAAAGGACTACATCCTTTACTTAGCCACCTCCACTTCCACTATTGCAATGGTGTTAGTTCAGGAGGATCCCAACGGTGAAGAACATGTGATTTATTACCTGAGCAAGAGTCTATCTGGACCTGAACTCTGATATTCACATGTAGAGAAACTGGCTCTGGCAGCCGTCATCGTCGTCCAGAGATTCCGCCATTACATCTTATTACGCACCACCACGGTGATTGCGGACTCTAACCCCATGTACCACGTCTTGACACGTCAAGTACTTGGGGGAAAATATTCCAAATGGATCATCATCCTTCAGGAATTCGATCTTGAATTTACGAAGTCCAAAGCCAAAAAGTCCCTGGTGTTTGCAGAGCTTATCTGTGCTCTCCCTCGTACCGATGAAGACATCGAACCTAGAGATCCTCTCCCCGATGAATCTCTTTTCCTCATCATCACCTCTGATCCTTGGTATGGAGACATCCTCCTTTACCTTCAAACCCAATGTTTTCAGCCTAACATTTCTCGTGAAGAGCATCGACGCATTCACCACCATTCTCGTCGTTATCTTATCATCGGTGACACCTTGTATCGCCGTGGCATTGACACTATCCTTCGACGATGTATGATTCACAAGGAGGTTGAACGCGTTCTGAACGATTGTCACCTTGGTGCCTGTGGTGGTCACCTTTATGGGATGGCCACAGCCCAAAAAATCCTACATGCCGGCTACTTTTGGCCCTCGATTTTCAAAGATTGTATCGAGGCCGTCAAAAAATGCCCACCCTGCCAAGTATTTAACAAGAAGGCACACACCCACCCTACTGCGCTGCACCCCATTATCGCCATCGGCCCCTTCACCAAGTGGGGTATCGATTTCATGCAGTGTAAGCCTACCTCAGTCGGGGGGCATAGTTACATAATCGTCGCCGTCAACTACTTTACCAAATGGGCTGAGGCTATGCCTACCTTCCTGAACGATGGTCGTACCGCAGCTCTGTTTCTTTTCAACCATATCCTAACTCGTTTTGGTGTACCACGTGCCATCACCACTAATCACGGTGCACACTTCAAGAACCAGATGATGAGCGAACTGCATGTCAAATTGGGTTTTCGCCATGAAAACTCATCCCCTTACTACCCTCAGGCCAATGGACAAGTTGAAGCCATCATCAAAGTCCTAAAAACCATGATTCAATGCATGGTAGGGGAAAACAAGACATCGTGGCATATACAACTTTTCTCCTCTCTATGGGCTTATCGCACTTCCGTGAAAACCTCAACTGGATTTACTCCTTTCCAGTTGGTGTATAGCATCGAAGCCATTCTACCAATCGAGTGTGAGATTCCATCACTGAAACTCAAAGTAGAACTCCTACCCCATACTTCTGCTGAAGAAGAACGCTTCTTATATCTATCCAAGCTGGACAAAACACGTCATGATGCTGCCCTCGTTAATGAGGCACATCAGAAACGAATTAAGAGTCAATACGACAAATCCGTCCACCCTCGGACTTTTGCAGAAGGAGACTTAGTCCTCATTTATGACCAAGCTCACGATAAATTGGGGACAGGTAAGTTAGAACCTATGTGGCATGGTCCTTACATCGTGAAGCGTGTCCTATACAAAGGCAACTACGAATTAGTAGATCATGATGGAATTTCCCTAGGAGAGCCCCGAAACGGGCTTTACCTTAAAAAGTACTATGCTTAGATTACCCAGCATGTGTACTTTGTACATTATTGTATTTTAGCTTGGTGTGTCTATTTCTTTCGCGTGCTCGAGTCTTTACCATTGCCACTCATGACTATGCTTGTGTTTTCATGCGCAGATGACGTCTTCCTTTCCTATCTTTTTCGGGTTTGCGGATGGCGCTAGTCGACATACCTGGAACATTGCTTAGACATCATGGGTTATTTACCAATTTGACGAGGTAGTGAGTTCAGGAGGTATCTGCTTAGGACCAGCAACCAATAATATGGTAGAATATCATGCTGTCATCGGACTATTAACCCAAGCCTCCTCCCTAGGTATCGCTCGTATCATTGTTTACTTACACTCCCAACTCGTGGTCTATCAACTCAACCGTATTTACGCTATCCGTAATACTATCCTGCTACGTCTCCACTTGCAAGTTCGCCATCTTGAATGAATGTTTGATTACATTGAATATAGACACATTCCAAGAGAACTCAATAGTGTTTCGGATTTGTTAGCTAATTATATCATGGATCGGTATCTCACCCACATATAAGATTTAAGGAAAGCAAAATTGTACATCACATGTAAATTAAAACACATCACAGATATCATCATGTACAAATCATTTGGCACTGTAAAAACTCAGAACTATATATATATATATATATATATGGCGTGACTAAAATGTTTTGATTACATCAAAATATATAAAAGAGCAAAATGTTGGGTCTTTAAACCCCTACAACATCGCCTGACAAAGCATACAAAAATATGATCACCAGAGAGACTCTAATCTCCCTGCACTACATTGTGCTGCGAGTAACATATCACTGAACGCACTACGCATCTCAGTAGAGAATTGAAATTCTCTGGCACTCCCATAGTGTGCCTCTGCAGATGTAAAGGCACTTCTCCCCTCCATAGAGGAGGAATGCCCATCGTGAGGCCTTGGAGGTTTCTTTCAACCTCCCGGAGACCTATCATGGGTACTCCCGGATCTGCTACAACCGGAGCACCCCCACGACGTCCTGGTATTGGTATATCGGCCGGGCGCACTGCTCCCTTGTCTGCATGTTGAAAACAATACATCTTTAAAAAACTCTTCTATATACCCAAAAAAATACATATACATTGAAAACTCAAAAAACAAAAACTAGACAAGGTATGGCTCAGTCTCTTACCTGACACATCCCAGTCTTCCCCCACGGGTAAAATCAAATCCATGCTCCTGCGGAAATCTACCTCATCATACAGGAAGTCTTCTATCCAGAGATACTGCCATCTCAACTAAGCAAATAAATCGCCCGTGAAACGAAACTCTGACTCCACTACTAGCCTCGGAGACAGACTAGTCCACCTCTCCATCCTTGGTTCGTCCACTGATCATACTGCTAGTGCTATCTGGGGCTGCATCTGGGGGATGCGTTCTAGGAAAAATGAGACTAGAAAAGAGTCGTAACCGAACTGTTTCTATCCCATCCTACACCGTGAAACCTGTTCCTTCACGTTTCGAAGGAACCCTGCACTCCAGTTGAACAATGTTGGTTCCAAACACTGAACACCATAAGCCACCTACGATCTTAATGCCAGATGCACGCTAGTACTGCCCGTCACGCTCATGATGGCAAACAAAATGGACCGGAGGGGTAGCTCTCGGATATCCTTGATAGGGATTCTACCCCCTACCAGTCTTGCTCCTGGAACGCAGTGACGTGCCAGATACACGCCCACTTGTTCAGGTAGTGCCCTCTGCCCGGAAAAAGATATGGGGACCCCTCTCTTCGAGAGACCAGTCAAGAAATACACGTCTTCCAACTCAATGGTTAGAAGCTGTGTGCCAATCCGGAATCCTTGCTCCGCAACATCCCATAAGTCGATCATGTGCTCAAGCAACAAAATCTCCTTTTTCATTTTTTGCAATTTGAAGAATTTTAGTAAGCCACAAGCTCGCAATGCGGCCCGTGTGTGAGGACTCTGCAAGGTAGCCAAGTCATCCATCTCATGCTCTCGTTCTTTCCACTCGATCATGGTCACCGAAATCACCTACAAAACAAAAAGAATAAAGAATTTCATTATTTCAACGTTTTGGCAATTTCAGCAATTTTCAAAAGAAATCTAAAAACATGAAATCTAATGCCCACATCATTTAAAGAGACCACACCCTCTTTTACAATCACCACACCCTCTCTTAGCCATTCAATATCCATCATACAACAATGAAACGTTTTTGAATGCAAACGATTTCCCTTATGGCTGCGTGGGCATATGTGGGGATTTTTCATGGGTTCTTTGCCAAAAACAACCCATCCACTTAGGTATTGAGGCGTTGGCATCTTATCCATCACCTTCTAAAACGTTTTTGCAAAAAGAATCCCCTTTTTCCATTGTTTTTAATAGAGGTCGATTTGGTCCTTTTGGGGCAACTTAGGGCTTCATTTTTGAATTAAATTGTTGCTATGAAGATGAATATTAAACCATATAATTGAAAGAAAGAGAGATGAAGATCTACCTGGTCCAAACGGCAAGAGAAACGGTCAACCGTAGCTCCGGTATCAAGCGAAAAAAGATCCACCTCCGAAATGAGAATCTCCACTACTCCAAAATCCTTGTGCAAAATGAAATGGTAAATGGAATTTTCATTGTATTGCTATTTATAAATTTCCATTTTTTATAAGGTATAGTCATTTGTGGGTTTCTCTAACAATATAATGGCTTCACTAAACCCCTGGTTTGTAGTTTTGACATCGCAGGTTTCCTGACAGTTCTGATGGGTTATTTACCTTGTCGCACTCATGAGCATAGTCTTGGTTCGTTCTCAAGCTCGAGAATATGAGAACGCGTCGGGTAGACTTTTATATCTTTTTCGGACCCGCATGGATACACGAAAAAGGAACCCCCCTGGAGTCATCTTTAAACCCTTTTCAGACTCTCTAAATATGAAAAGATTGTCGAGTGACCTTGCTTCCTTTCAAACTCGTTAAAAGGTTCGAAAGGGCGTCTTTCGAGCGATAGTTTATCTCTTTTTCGGTCTCATTAGACTATTGTACGAAAAAAGAACTGAGAGAGTTCTCTTTTAAGTGTTTTTCCAAACTCTATAATCCTGAAAAAACTTCGAGTTTTCTGTCTTTGGACTCGTTAAAGCACACATCGACAGGCCCATACGGGATCGAACCCTTACTTCTTCCGGTTCGTTAAACAAAGGAAGAGGAACTTACCAAAGGTGAGTTATATCGAGCATGTGTTATCCTCCTCGAGCTCATTAAATCAAAAAGAGGTACTCGTCTATCTGGATGGGGGAAAAATTGGAGGAAGCAAGCCAAGCAGTCTCTTGAGAAGATTACCAAGTAATTCTTAGAGTCGCCCTTGAACATGGCACTTTGTCATTTGCACGCATTATAATCCACTGAAACTCTGCACTGAGCCAATCCTTTGAGTTTCTTTCACTCCTTTGGGTCACCCGACGCAAGTCACAGCATCCACTGCATCATAAAGTTTTGGTCCATGTCATGTTTCTGCTGTTGTGCCTCAGTGTTCAAGGGAAGTATCCGCCTCGAGAGTCAGCCATCACAAATATCTTGTCTCAATACCCGTGTTAATCCATGTTCATTTGATCTACCAATTACATCTCTATGTCCGTTTCGTGTCGTTGATGGGGGATACATCAAGGCCCTCCTTCGACGAGTCTATTGTTGTCGACTCCAACACATTATCTAGGAACTAGTCTTAGAAACCAGTTAGTACTTTAGGACCTGCATGCCTCAATGGTAGGCCTCCTCACATTCGACAGTGGGTTTACATCATTGACCTCTGATCGGATGATTCCACGAATGTTCGACTCTAGCTCATCCATTCACATTCGTTGGAATGTACTAGGGTACCTTGGGAATCATTGACATTAATGGTGATTTCCCTCGCACTTGTTAACGGTTCACACCATTGACAAGTAATCAAGTGGTTTCTACCATGTTCGACATCATGACATCTATTCACATGGTTAGAATCGTACCACATTGGGATTGGTAAGAAGACCCTGGGTTGAGTGATCACTTTGATATATACTTTACCTAGGTTGCGAAGGAGTTTCTCTTGGACAAGTGATACATACACTATTACATAGATCCACTTTGTATTGGTCGTGGCTATGTCTTGTCATCTCGTAGATCCACTTTGTATTCTTTGTGGCTACGATCAGTCCAGGTCATCAAAGTATAGATCCACATTGTATCCCCGGTGGCTATACCTTTTTATCAATACAATTATGGATCCACAGTGTATTTTATGGCGACCATATCTTGCAAGTCTTGATCACCCAAGCATAGGTATGCCTGCCTTGGGTTTTGAAATATGTCATGATATTTGTTGGATGTTTGTGTGCAGCTTCCGTCAGGTTCTTCGAGTCTATACCCTTGTTTGAAAGTCTACAAAGCATTTCAGTTATCAGTTCACATCTTCCAACTTCATACTTTGGGGGGCAATCTGTTACACCTCAATATGGCTCACTTCGATAAGTGTCGTAAGTGTCGTGTGTTCCTCTCAACTGTCGCAAGTGTCGCATGTTGTTCACAAGTGTCGAAAACATCAAACAAAGCGTACTGCCATTGATGACGACACTAAGGAGACATCTAGAATAACTCAGACACTTGATTTGGAAGAAGGAGAATGATTAACTGAATTCAAGGAACTCTTATCACCTGAAGAGTTGTTAAACAAGGGTTTGGAAGGTGAGCGCTCCTCTGTATCAGCCTTAGGAGCACTGGCGCTCCCTTATAAGGTCTTAGGGAGCATTATAACGCCCAATTACCCCTCTGAAGGAGCGCTATCCATCCTTGGAGCGCTGGCGCTCCCCTCAAGAATCCTAGGGAGTGCTATAGCACCCTGATGCCCCTTTTGAGGGAGCACTGTCTAATCTGGGCAGTGGTTGGCCCGTTGAGGAGAATAAGGGAAGGATCTTTCAATTTTGGAAGGCAGTTGCATTCGAATTCTTGGTTCAATCAGAAGATCCTTGATCTAAGGAGGGAATTCCTCAACCTACCCTAAAGATACCTCAAGAGGTTAAGCCTCCCTTAACTTATATAAGCAGGCTCTATGATGGTGAGAAGGGGGAAGAATTGCTAGCATGAAACCTATGATCTCATAGGAAACACACAGTCAGCCAAAGGAGAGTGATCAGTGAAGCTTCTATCATCTAGGTCGTGGATCTTTCGAGCAAGGGTTAGACAAAGGGGACTTGACGAAGCTGTCGTATTCGAATCTATGATTGTAAGTACTGTTGTCGTTATTCTCATTAATATGACATGCTTGGCATGTTTCTTTCTAGTTCGTCTCTGATCTTACATGAACTTATTGTTGATAGATAGATCTGTTTTCAAGCTAATATCAATAGAGTAGGAAGTGGTCGTACTTTTTTTGTCTACAGAACTCATCGAGGAGCGAGAGTTTGGAGCTCGACTCGGAGCGTGCATGGACAAACTTCGATAAAGAGGTACTTCTATTCTCCTTCCTTCTCATGCATTAGTTTGTATATATTTGAAAGGAAGTCAGTGTCCACGTTAAGCACTTTCTGTCTTAGAGTTTAGGGTCTAGCTCTTTGAGGCAATCTACCTGTCCGCAGGGAGATTTTCCTAAAACAATTCTAAAGGTGGAAAAGAAGAAAGCACTGGGAAGCATGGTCTTTTGACATGCTTCAGAAGGTCATTCATTTATCTTGGTAGTCTATTTAGTTTTATTAGAATTTTGGAATTGATTTTTAGTTCTGATTAAGGCTATTTTGCAGAGTCAATACTTGATGAGCTTGTGGCTTGGATTGATCTGATTTATGTATGTCTTGGTATTTTTCTTTCAGACACTAGTTGTCTTTGTATGATTTTAAATACCATCCTAGACCTCCAAGTCTAATTCTGGTCCAAACCCTCATAGGGGTTTGAAAAGAGGAACTTGGTTGTAACTCAGAAAATTCATCCTTAATAAAATATAGTTTCTTCTCAATTTGAGATTTGTGGTTACTGGTTTTCAAATGTATGTATTTTTTATTTATTTAGTTAAATTTTTATAATCTTTATACATAAACACTTTTATATATTTTTTAGCAAAGCACATAATTTGATAATATCATTAGGCCTAATAACTTATTTCTTGAGGGCTGGTTGATAATTTTGATAGGCTATAAGCCCAGGGTAACATTCTTTCCTATCTCACCTAGCCTAGTGGGATTCAAATATGCTTGAGTGAGCACATATCCATTCCTCTCCTCAACATTTATTTGGTGACCATACTGGGAAGTGATCTTTTACTCTCTAGTTCTTTCTATATATTCTAATTTTATTATTTTGATTAATGAATTTTCCTAGTCAACAACAATCTAACTTAAAGTTTCCTGATCAAAGAAGTATTGCATCTCATCTTTTTTATTTCATTATTGAAACTTCCCGTACCCGTGAGGAACTTGAATGTTCTTGGGAGATTATATCCACATATATTGAAATCTAGGATTAAAGATAATCCCTTCAAACACAAGCTCAAAATAGGCCTCCTCAGTAACTTATTATCTTATGTCCACTCAATATCAACTATCAAGATGTTTAAGAGGTCAATCCCATGAATTTGATCCTTTTTTTGAAAGAGGAAGGAAGAAATAAGTTTTAGAGAATATTCAACCTAAAATCAGAGTATCTTTTTCATATTATTCTTCGGAAGTAACAAGCATTTCGATATCCTTTCTCCCTAGGAAACCCACAATGAATTCATTCAATGGTTTTGGTAGTACTAGTGGTTCCAAATCTTCATAAGCTTCAACTTCTTCTATAATTGGAAATATGTGCAGTCATCACAATCCTGTTGTATCAACTACAAATCCTGCAAAGGTCATAAAAAATATGGCCTATTCAAATTCAAAGAAGATGCAAATACTACTTTGTGGCATGTGTCTTCTCCTCTTGATTTGGCTCCAACCACAACTATTGTTCCTAAATTAAAGGACCATTTACCTAAGTTTTCTAGTAATGGCACTATCTCAGTGAATGAACATCTCATTTCCTTTTCTAATGCTTGCCATAACATTGGGGAAAATAAAAATTACACGTGCATGAGACTCTATGTCAACTCATTAGAAGGGAAGGTTGTGGCCAACTTTTTCTCATTATCACCTAAAATTTTATCAACTTGGGTTGAATTGTCATATTGGTTTAATTCTACCTATGGACAACCTCAAAGTCCAACATATTTACTTAAAGATTATAAAAATCTTATCTATAACAAGGGAGAAACTATAAAATCTTTCGATTTGTGTTTCACCAAATTGTATAATCAGATACATGAAATCATCAGACCTCATAAACAAGCTGCATTAATGCACTATTACAACACTCTTCCTTCTTCTTATCGATGTAGGATTGATGATAAGAATTCCAATAATCTGGAATCAACATTGCTGACATGCTTGGAATTTGAGGAACAATTGGTTAGAACGGGTCTTCCAGTTGAAGACTTTGTTAAACAAAATGATATGTCAATTGTGTTATAGTTGGTACAAGATATGAGTAATCACATGATTTCTTTTGAGATAAAAGGGGAGAATTATACATCTGCCCCAGCTAAAACTTCTTCCCAAGCTGCTTTTAAGAATCAACCTAATAATTTTTAGCTTAACAACTATCCACCAAAGGCTATTCTTTCTAGAGCTTGATGCAAATTCTATGAAGATAATCATGATGAAAGTACATGTGAGGTAAAAAAGAATGCAAGAGAGTGTATATTTGAAAAAAAAACCGATATGACTATTGTTGTCTTAGATTGGGCTCTAGAAGAGGATGTTATGTCGATAAATACTTGAAATAAATCTTATGCTAACAAAGATAAGGCTGGTCCTCCTAAGACTACTTTTTCCCCAAGATCATCCTCTCAACAAACCAACCCTCAGGTTACCAAGGGTGCATAAATTCAAAATGATTCTACCTCTTCTCCTTTTTCTTCCAAATACAATATTCTAAAATAGCTAGCTACAATAAAAACATATGCATATTTTTTGGATATGGTCACCGTCCTCGAGCAATAAAGGTATCTGAGAGATTCATGCAAGGTAAAAGTTCTGCTATTGCTAGTTTATCTAAAGATGAAAATGAAGAAGGAATGTATATAAATAAATTAGGTGTATAAAATACTGGGATTTATGTTAAAATACCCCCTTCTATATATCTGTAAATATAATGGACAAATAGCTCATTGCTTCCTAATTGATGGGGGGTCAGGTACTAACGTCATGCCTAAGATCATCATGGAAGATTTAGGTCTTTCATGTACGAAGGAAAATTCGAAGAGTATGTTGAATTACAAGAGTCAACAACAAATTACAATTGGTGAAATCAAATACGTGACCTTAGTCTTGTGTGCTCATCCAGAGATAAGAACCACTTGCAATATTTAAGTGATAAATATGCCAATAACTAATTACTCTATCATTTTGGGAAGAGATTGGAAATCTTTGACTCGTGGATATATTTCATCTGATGGGACACATATGTCCCTTCCCAAGAATGGAAAGAACATCATTGTACTCAGGTAAGGATGAATCTCACCTTATATCGAAAGTCTCCCACAACCTCATGTAAATTTTATTGAGGAAGACATGGGTGTATACTCTATTTTTATAGAATAATATGGTAACTTTGTCACACCCTCTCCTGATCCTGAAGATGGAATGTGGCACATGCATTTCGATGGTGCATGTTCAAGTGAGGGAAATGGAGCATGCATAGTATTGTATTCTCCTGTAGGAAAGATCCATAATTTTTCTTACATATTGGAATTTGCTTTCACTACAATGTCACAGAGTTTGAAGCCTTGATCCTTGGTATTGAAAATTATTTTCATCTTGGATGTTATCACCTTACTGTTTTTGGGGATTCAAAAATTATTGTAAATTTGATTAGAAGAATTTATATCTGCTCAAACAAGTTTCTTAAAAGGTATACAAAGGTAGTATGGTATCTGATTTCAAATATCTTATCTTTTAACTTTACTCATATAATGAGAGACTTGAATTCAACGATTGATAGGATTGTTATTTTTGCAGCTATTTCTACTAGGAAGCTACTTTATGAAAGGATTGATTGTACATTTATGTCTTTATATTGTCCACATTTTCTTGATAATTTAGAATAATGACAAGCTTTTCTTGATGACGAAATTATTTGTGGTTTCTTGCATAATGAGCCTATTAAACAAAAGAAAATTATTGATTTGGAAGATAATAAGTTTCCTAAAGTACATGGTCCTCTAGAGAGCTCATTCTCATCTAGTGATGTTGGGAATAAGAAAGACAAATAAGAGGAGGAGTCAAAAAGAAAAATTGGTAGTACTATTTCGGTGGTTATTGGGACTCATGATGACCCAAATATTTTGAAAATTGGAGCCGAATGTTCAAAAAATGAAAAACATGAATTCATGGATTTATTCCATGAATTTAAAAATATCTTTGCTTGGTAATATGAGTATCTCTATGGTTTTGATCCTAATGTTATTCAACATTCTATTCCTATCAAGGAAGAAGAAAAACCAGTTAGACAAAGACAAAGACCTATCAATCTTGTCTTGAAGGCTACCATTAGAAAGGAAGTTGAAAAATTAATCAATGCTCACATTATCTTTCCTGTAAAGTATTCTGAGTGGGTATCTAACCTTGTCCCAGTGTGGAAGACAAATGGTGATATCAGATTATGTTTTGATTTTCGTGCTTTAAATAGGGCAAGTGTAAAAGATATTTTTCCTCGTCCAAATATGGAATTAATTTTGTAGCAAGTGGTAGGGTCACAAATGATGTCTCTTCTTGATGGTTTTTCAGGTTATAATCATATTAGAGTCAAGAGGGATGATAAATACAAAACCACATTCACCACGCGATGGGGCACCTTTGCATATGAAATAATGCCTTTTGGTCTAATAAATGTAGGCACAACCTTTCAAAGGAATATGAAAATAGCCTTTGACGATCTTATCAACAAGATTATTCATATCTATCTTGATGATTTAACTATCTATTCTAGAAACTGACAAGATCACTTTGATCATCTAAGAAAAGTTTTCGTATGTTGTAGAAAATTTGGAATGTCCTTAAATCCTACAAAATATATTTTTTGTATCACACATTCTTGGTCATATTTTTTCTAATTCAGGAATTAGTATTGACCCTGAAAGAGTTATCACAAACCAAAATATTCAAGCCCCTTCTTCTAAAAACGAAATTCAATCTTTTATGGGTAAAATCAATTTTGTTAGAAGATTTATTCCCGATTTTTCTAGAATGGTCAAAAAAATTCATAACATCCTAAAGCAAGATCGATCATTCTCATGGAATGATGACATCAAAAATTATTTCATAGAAATCAAGAGAGAAATCAGTTTTGCCTCGATTTTGGAAGCTGAATTTTGAAAAAGATTTCATTATTTATACTAATGCCTCTGAAGAAGCAATATTTTCTATTCTTGTTTAGAATGATGATCAAGATAATGAACAACCATTAGCTTACATGATACAAAGCTTATTAGATGATGAATTTAAATACACATTGATTGAAAAACATACTTATGCTCTTGTAAAATCTATGGAAAAGTTTTTCCATTTCATCTTAGGCAAGCACACTTAGGTAAAAGTCCCTTTGTTTGTAGTAAATTTTTTTCTTTCTCATACACATATTTTAGGAAAGCTTTCACATTGGCTTGATAAGATACAAGAACACGATTTCACGATAACAACCTCTAATACAATCAAGGGATGAGATCTAGCCTTGCACCTGGATCAACATCCTGAACTAGGTGCTTCTTCTAAAAATGACCAGGATGCCTTGTCTTTGTTGTTTCTCGTTGAACATGAAAATATAAATTTAGCAGAACATCCTTAGTGTTAGAACATAATTTAGCATTTGCAATTTCAAAAATGTCATGATAATCTTGAGTATCATGAACGTAGGAGGGTTCGTCTTGAAGCTTCCAAATATCTATCTTGGGTACTTTTATTTTTCACATAACTATTGTGGGATTGTTGTTACATTGTGTAAATGATATAACGACCCAAAATATCCTAAAGGAAATTCATGGGTCAACAGATTCAACTATTCACATTCGTGGTCATTTTGTTGCAAAAGCCATTGCATACAAAATGTTGAGAACTTGTTATTACTGGCCTTCACTTTTTAAAGATTCTTATAAATTTGAATAGGCTTGTGATGAATTTTAAAATTTTATTGGCAAAGAAACGCTTTCTACCATGCCCTTACAGCCAGTTCTTCCCGATTTCCATTTTTCTAAATGAGGATTAGATTTTGTTGGTCCTATTAACTCTCCATCTTCTGTTGGACATATTTTTATCTTAACAACGACAGACTACTTTATTAAGTGGAATAATTTTGTACCACTCAAGTATGCATAAGATGAACACGTAATTTCATTTTTGGAATCTAATATATTTTCTCGTTTTTCTTTTCTGATAGAAATCATCTTTGATGATGAACTAGCTTTTATATGAGGAAAGTTTACTCAGTTCCTAAATAAATTTGGGGTGAATCATTTTACTTCATCTACTTATTATCCACAAGGAAATGGGAAAGTTGAATATAAAAATAAAAATCTGGTCAATATTTTAAAGAAGATAATAAATGATAAACCTCACTAGTGGCACACATTACTCACTTATGCACTATGGGTAGACCGAACCACTACTAAAACTAGTACTGGTGATACTCTTTTCCAATTACTATATGTTCAAGAAGCTATAATTCTTGTGGAATGTTAAGCCCTAAATCGTGGCACATTAACCCTTAATTGGGGCATATTACATTAATATTATTATTTTATTTATGTCGACTTGGGTCCATTAGTTGTAATTGTACCTCCTAGCTACCTATATATACCAAATAGACCTTTTCATTTAGAATCATCTTGTATTGGTGAATTCATATGATGTAAAAGGAGGTTTCCCCATCGAAGAGGCTTATTATATGAGTTTCTCTCTTTGTTAAGGCGTTGAGTACTTATTTTGAGGTTTTTATGTTATTTTGATATTTGGTTCTTAACATTTTGAATCAGAGCTAGACAATCCTCAAGACTGGCTTCTTCAAAACAAGTTTTCTTGGAATTTTCAATACAAATTTTTTTTCTGGAAGGTTTCAGTATTTGTAGTTTCTATGGTATAGAGGAGACATACAGAGATAAATTGGATCCAAAATTCAGATATTGGTTTGTTATATTTTTGGAGATACATTCTATTCAAGTTATGGTTTCTGACTAGTCTTGAAACTAGTCTGAAATAGGTCTTCTTGGAATTTTCTCTCCCAATGTTTTTCAGCTTGGTTTCAAGTTCTAAATGTTTTACAGTACGAAGAAGGAATAGTGATGTGTCTTGTGTACAAATATCAACCCTTGATTCATTGTACTCTGAAAGTTATTCTTTTAGTAAATTAGGGTTTTTGGTTGGTCCATATTTTAGTCTAAAATAGGTGTTCTTGAAAAAACTGTTATATATGAAGCTACAAACTTCCAAATTGAGTGAGACCTATTCCATTGGTTAGGGTATGAACCAAAGTTTTATTGGTACAAATTTAAAGTTCGGAAGTGAAGACAGTGACATGGGGAATTATGTACAAGTTCTCTCTCTTGAAAGGGAAAAAATCATCACATCTTGGGAAAGTTATCATAAAATTCTCTTGGAGAATCCAATATTGGTCTAACCCATGGGGTTGGAAAGAAGACCCATCAGGATACCTTAGGCTGAAATTTTGGAATCAGAAGGGCCAAAATTTTAGAGCTACAACAAAAGAAAGTTCGGCCAGCAGAACAATCTCCAAATCAGGGTTTTAAAAGGTGCATTTTTTTTGGTTGTTGTTGGAAATTTGCATATCTTTTGACTAGAAGATCCAATTGGGGTGATTCAAATGTGGAATAAATTGTGATAAAAAGAGTATCACATAAATTGGGAGAATATTATGGATTTTTAGAAACAGACGTATTCCGACCTAGGGACAGTGTGGTTCTTCCACGTACCTAGAGTATATCGAGATGCCCCTTTCGAACGGTTGCACATTAGATAACACTCTATGGATTTGATCTTCCATGTACCTAGAGTATATCAGGATGCCCCTTTCGAACGATTGCACATTAGATAACACTCTATGGATTTGAGCTCCCACATACATGTCATATATCAGGAGACCCTCTAGAATCCTGAGACCAATCAAGTAAACCATTTGGCCTTCTTTTTTCTATAGTACATCGAGAAAAACACTTGGGGAGATCACTCTCTAGTACCTGAGTAGTCAAATAGTACGGCTAAGGGCATGGTCAAGCCTCCTTAGTTAGTTCCCTGAGATATTGGTCCGAGTACTATTGTTGGACCCGAAATGTATATCAGAGAGCTATAGAACCTGACACTCCCTTTTCTGTGAGGACCTTTGCCTAAGACAATTAGGAATTCCTAACTTGCAGTGATACTTGGCCAACATGCCACCAAAAAAGGGAACTTCTACACCAAATAATCCCTTAGACAGTCCTACTTGGATTTTTGATGAAGGTGAAGAAATGCGCAAGGACATATATGATTTACAAAAAAAGGTAGTAACAAAAGATGAACTACAAAGGATGACAGATTCAACTGAATCTAACATAGAATCGATGATGAATACTAATATGGATGGCTTAAAAGGGGAGATCATGGAAGGGTTGAAAAAGTTACTAATAGAGAGGCCACTTGAAAGTGACAATGTATCCCATGAAATTCATGATGAGGACACAAAAAAGATGAATCAAGACTGGAGAAACTATATCTTTGGGTTGAAGACCATCCACTTTCCTAAGATCGATATGAGTAAGTTTGATGACAAGTGTTGTGTCTGTTTCATCACTTGGGTGAACAAAACAAGGGCACTTGCATGTCTAGTTGGGCCTGCTAGACAAGACAGAGGTCAATGCATGAGTTAGACAATCCAAGCACATGAAATAAACAAGTAAACAAACTAAAAACAACTAAGGAAATAAAACTAGAATGCATAAGAAACTTTGAACCAAAAACAATCAACCAATGACCAAGATTATGCCACCAATGGATAACTATATTAGTTGGCAAAACACCATAGAGAAAAGAGGACTTATGAATCCCCTCTTCCTCCTTGGGAGGGATCTTGAGTTCCCTAATGGAGAGCTCTTCTTAAAATGGTAGAAAAGAAAGCAAATGATGAAGAAATCAATGCCTATTCCCTCAAGAGGCGAGTGGAATGGCCTATTGGAATGTTGCTAGAATGCTCCAAGGAGAAAAGAGGATTCTCAAGGGAGGATAGAGGCAACATAACAATACTATGAAATTATTAAATTCTTAGTGCACCCATGGCCTCCATTTATAGTATGTCTTCAAGGAAATGTTCAACTGGTTCTTGGTGTGAACAAGGGGCCCTTTAGGGCACCCTTTTGTCCTTGACCAGCCCCCCATTCGGATTCAGCTTAGATCTGAGGGTCAAATCAAGTTGGGAGCTGGTCCAGAAGTGGTTGAGGGGTCGACGAGAACCATAAATGCGACGTTCACAATAGTGCACAGATTTTCTCGTACACAGTCGCGCATATGGCACATTGTTCTCTCTACGGGATTCTTTGGCCCACGCACTGTGCACACGCTTCCTTTAGTGAGTTAACGCATGTCAATTTTTGCTCAGTTGTATAGTTTTTGCCTCTTGGAAAAACATTTTCATGCTGTAGGTGAACTAATGGTTGTTTGGAACTGCTGTATTTCTATAACCATTTGCGTGCTATGTTGTGGACGACATTTCAGTGATAACAACAAGGATCCAATCACATGGATACTCTAGATGGAGCATTTCTTTGATCTACATGATGTGCCACACACACAAAAGGTACAAATTGTGTCCTTATATTCAGAACCTAATCAGTTTGTGTGGTATCGATGGCTTTGTTCTCACAAATCACTTGTCACTTGGACAATTTTCATGAAATAAATGATAGTAGACTATGAGGATACAAGGAGCAATACCTTTTTCAAATGATTGATAAATCTCAAGCAAAAGGGTTCAATTACGGAGCACATTGAGAAATTCCAAAGATTGAATATAAGGGTAATGGATATTCCATATGAGCACCTAATTGATATCTTCATAGGAACTTTAAAGGATAACATTCAACATGAGGTTCACCTTTGGGAACCCAAATCATTGGAGAATGCATTCAAGGTGGCGAAAAATGTTGAAAGTAAAAATCTGGCTATGGCTACTAGAAGGACCACCCCTAACATCTATCGAGAGAATACTGTTCCCTCTTCTAAACCACCTTAACCTACAAGTTTGACACCTCAACAATTGGAGGAAAGAAAAACAAAAGGATTATGCTTTAATTGTGACAACAAGTACAGTAAGTGTAACATCTCGCTGTTTTGAGCACACTTTTATTGACATATTCTTTGAGGACACTTGCATGCAAGTGATCCGGTTATGGTATATTATGATTTAGTTTCGATTATGGGTTATATATGATGATAATGTTGTGTTGTGACTTATTGTTATATTGATGTATATATATTGGTAGATGCTATTGACGATTTTTCCTGAGTGTGCAGGGCACATGACAAGTTATGGATGCTGATGGCATCAATGAACTTCCTTGGACTCCGGATTGAGTCAGGGAGTGGATTGCATTTTATTTGAGTATTTTATTTTTACGCACATGTGACACATGATTTATTTCAGTATGATTTACGTATATGGATTATTGACACTATTTTTGTGAGTGGATGCAGGCTTGACGATGCTTGCTAATCCAAGTTACATAAGGTGTAAAGGGGCCATGCACAGAAACTAGACATTGAGGGAGAGGTGTGGCAACGTCCATGTCACAGCCTACTAGCACTACTGTTGTGGTATGAACTGTATGTTAACAATTACCTAGTTCGAGAGGTCCATGATGTTGTGAGGGCGGATTGAGATAGTCGCTCACAAATATTCTAAGGGGCGCACAATAAGGCAGAGTCCTTATTCCTTAGAAGCCCTTAGTCTCTCACAAGGTTGAACGAGTGGAGTGTTGATTCCAAGGGTCATAAAAACTTCCAAAACCAATCAAAGGTGAGTGGCACCCTTGGAGCATGGAGGTGCGTCTTGAAGGGCACATCGTGTAATTAAAAACTTGAGTCAATAAATCTAGGTGGCCTAGAAAACATTGAAATGATTAGACCTTGTTGGATTAAATTAATTAATTAAATAGTAAATTATTAATTGAAAAACCTAACAAGAGTCTAAGCCTAATTCTAAGACTAAGCCTAAGTCTGAGTTTAATCAGGGGACTAAATAAAAATATTAAATAAATTAAAAGGATTGAGATAAATCGATTTCTAGGAAAAAGTGAGAAAACAATCTAAATATTGGATAAAATAACAAAATATATTTTTAAAATAGAAAGAAATAAAATATGAGAGACTAGGTGTACACATAGAATAGTATCTAGAGTCAAGCTACCACTATTCTAACTAGAAGAAGACTCCTAATCCAACTCTAACTAATATCTAGTTGGGAGACACTCATTAAATGAGAATTTGGGGAACAAAGGGACAACTAAAAGCGAAAATAGGAACACATTGGGGAATGTGAAGGAAATTAATTTTTAAATAAAATAAAAATGGTAATTACTTGTGCAACTTGGGGAGAGCGTCACAAGTGTGTGGGTGAATATTAATAATTAATTTAATCTAAAAAGTTAATTATTTGTGCATGAGGACATGTGTCAATGAGGAAATTTCTATAAAACAAATGGTGAAGAAGGAAAATGGATCTCACTTATTCTTAGTAGGTTATGCTGTCAAAATTATTTTGATTGTGTTTTACTTGTGAGAGTTGGGATACCAAGCTTGTAGAGAGAGTGGAAGCTCTACCTTGCGAGGCAAGCCTTGGAGCTATTGTTTGTTGGTTTCTTGTGTGTGGCCCCTTTGTGGCTCGGGGGGATAAGGGGGAAGAAGAGTACCCCTAGCATTGGATGGGAGGTACCGGTGAATTTTTGGGATTAGTAGGCGGAAGCAAGGAGGACGAGACACAAGATACAAATTGAAGATCAAAATCAATCACAACTTGTTTCTGGTTACGGTACTACCTTGTAGTAGAATTGTTATGTTATTGAATTGTTATTTTCCTAAAGAATTATAAATCTTATTGGTCTAAATTATGATATAATGAACTTGTATAGCTGATCCCTTGAGTTAATTAATAGATTTTATGTATATTAAGTTCTTTATCTGTTCTATTGGATAAAATATCCTAGACCATTACTTTTGATTAAAATATAAGTGGTGGAATGTATAAATTAAGTTCTGGTGATTACACGTTGGACAAAATCATTATGTGAAGAATGGTAACGAATAATTTTTCTGTGTACAATATTAGTGTGAATCTTGTGACTTCTGCCTCCATTTCTATTATCAGAAGTGCATAGATGTTCTTCTTTTGTAAAATAAGGGTAGTGTAAATTTCTCATGGAAAAAAAAAAAGGGTAGTGTAAATAATCTTGTAGATTCCAGATTATGCAGATTGAAACTCTCTGAAAAATTTCCATCTAAATTGGTATTGATGAACTTGTTAACACCTTGAAGACTATTGTAGTTGTGTGAATTTACTCTATGTTGAAAAATTGTCCATATGTTATCAATTACTACCGAGTTTCATCTGTTTTTCCTTAGCTTATTACCCTTGCAAAGTGTACACTATATTTAAATTATTTTAAAATATCCTGTAAATTATGATCCTTCTATAATCGTTGTATGTCTGGATGTTTATTTTATAAAAATTAATAACTATTATTCTAACAGTCGAAGGACTAGTCTGACATACATTGACATATCCATGGCGCATTTCATGAGTGCAAGAATAATAGTTATGTGAATAATAGTTATGTGAATAATAGTTATAATAATAATATAAAATGAATATCAACTAACACAGTATGAAGGACGGATAATAGTTATATTAAGGACGAATTAAGGTGAATATTTTATATGGACAGTTATAATGAATGTAATTGACGATATTGGTCTTGGTTAGTGGATATTTAATTGAGAGAGTAATTAATTTTAAGTTTAAATTGATAGTATAGATAACGAACTCCTTCTATCTTGGGTAGGGTTTTACCTGGTAACGAAAATAAACAAATATGAACTTATTTCACTTATGCATAAACTTAGTATGTTGTAGGAATTGTACATGAGATATCTATGGATGACTTATTAAAGTTTGATGTTAATGAATTCAAAATGTTAGGATGTTGAAAAAATTTCATGAATTATCTATGGATAACTTATTGAAGTTGAATTTAATGAATTCTAACCCGATTGTGATAGTTTTGAATTTTGATTCATTGTAAAAGTTTCTTTAGGCGAGAAATCTAGCACATCTGAAGTGCACATTAGCATGAATAGATTTAATTGAAACCTGAGTTCAATTTTAATAGGTTCAATCTCCTTTAGTTGAAGAAGCTTTGTATAATTAAACCTTATAAAGATTCTTCATTTTTTCTTATTGAACTATCTTAAATATTGTAGAGAAAATACAATCGGTTCCTTAGAAGTCATAATGAATTTATGGTATACTAGAGAATTTTAATTACTATTTTACAAATTAATTGTTCTTGATATTGATAGTGACGACAGTTTTGTCGAAATATAAAAAAAATTATATAATAACTTTTACTACTTCGTTGATTACTCTTGCCTTGTAATGAGATTTAGAGGGGTGTTACATTAGAGACCACTTGAAAGCAATAGTCGTAATGTGCGGAAGATTAAATTATTTTACTAGATGGTTACAAATTGCATACATTTTTGTTGTGTTATGTTCAAGATACTCTATGATAAACTACTAATGTTGTAATCACTTACTCTTGATATTAATAAACCAGAGGGTTGTTACATTGATGAATTGTCAACTTTTTTCTAGTATAACGAGTATTTGAATAACAAATTTGTGATATGACCACAAATATATTTTTACTGTAGTCTTGAGTCTAGAATTGATTTGGTGATGGGAATAAATATCTCCATGTTCTCTAGAACAATCGCTAATCTTGAGACCTTAAATGGTCAAAATAAATCAGATAAATTCCGGACTTGAGCATTGATTATGTGTCTTGGAGGTCCTAACTTTGCAGTGTAGGTTGGGTGGATGGACATCTTTATTATTGCGATGTATTATAATAAATCTAATAATATCATGATGTTGTATTTGATTCTTGTTGTTTAATTATGTAGATGATAACAAAATGTGTAAATGTTGATGTATGTTATTGTCGCATATCAATGGTTCTAACTGTTAATGTTTAATTACTTTATTTTACCAATACTGTACTCACTTACATTGATGTCGTACCAGAGGGGATTTTATAGTAAGGGACATAAGTGTGGTGAGAAGAAATTGTTCTACATAGATTGTGAAGAGGAAGAAGAAGAAGGAGAAGAAGAAGAACAAAAAACATCTCAAGATGAAGATGTAGAAGAGATTTATTCTGAAGAGATGACTCCCACCATATCATGTCATGCATTGGATGGAATTAGGACTCCTCAAACCCTCAATAGCGAAGGATATATATATCAAACTTTACACAAAAAAAAACATTGATCTATAAATAGAACTTTAACACCGATCTTTAAATGCATTTATAGATTAAGTAGCCACATTATGGTTCTTTTATACATGTGTGTGTGTGTGTGTGTGTGTGTGTGTGTGTAATAGTGCTAATTGATTCTGGTAGTACTCATAATTTCATTCACTGTAAATTATCCACAACTCTCAATTTCTTTATATATCCAGTGCCAAAGTTTCAAGTAATGATTGCAAATGGAGGAACTATCAATTTCTCAGTAAAATGCCATAAGATCAATCTTATTATGGGGGAATATGTAATGAATAGTCCAATGATTTCTATACCCATGGGTGGTGCTGATGTCGTACTAGGGGTCCAATGGTTACAATCATTGGGAACAATGGATTTTAATTTTCAAGAACTTTTCATGATATTTTCATTGGAAGGAAAGGGATTTGAGTTAAGGGATAACAGGGAAATCTAGTAAGGTAGTAAGCTCTAATGGCATGTCAAAATTATTGAAAAAGAGGCATTAGGGTGTAATTGTACAACTATGTTCACTAGATGTTCAAACATCTAAGCCATCTATTCCCCTAGATCTCCAAGGGATCATTGATAAGCATTCCAAAGTATTTGAATATATTCCCAGAGGTCTTCCACCCACTCCCGATCATGATCATGCTATTCACTTAATTCCTGGGAGTGTTCCTCCGAACATCACGCCTTACAGATACCCTTATGCCCATAAGAGTGAAATTGAGTGTATGGTTGAAGAAATGTTAGAGGCTGGCATTATTAGACCTACCCAAATTTCTTACTCTGCACCAGTGGTAATAGTACTCAAGAAAGAGGGCTCATGGCATATGTGTCCATATTATAGATAGCTCAACAAGATCACCAATAAAAATAAGTTTCCCATTCCTATCATTGATGAATGGTTAGATGAACTACATGGAGCACTCTACTTCACAAAGTTGGATCTACGTTCAAGGTAACATCAAATTAGAATGAAGGAAGAAGATCTCCCCAAAACAACATTCATAACTCATGAAGGCCATTCTGAATTTTTGGTCATGCCTTTTGGCCTTACAAATGCACCTTTCACATTCCAAGGGTTGATGAATTCCATTTTCAATCCCTTCCTTAGAAACTTTGTGTTAGTATTTTTTGATGATATACTAATCTATTGAAATTCTTGGGAAGATCATGTTCGACATGTTGACAGGGTGCTACAACTACGAAAGGAGAAAAAACTATATTCCAAACCATCCAAATTTTTATTTGGGGTGAATGAGGTAGAGTATTTGGGTCATATTGTATCTCATTAAGGTGTCAAGGTAGACCCTAACAAGATTAAATCCATGATGGGCTGGACGATTCCCAAAACATTGAAGAATCTTAGAGGATTTTTGTGTTTGACAGGTTACTACCACAAGTTTGTTCAGAACTATGGGAGAATAACAACACCTTTAACTGCATTAACTAAGAAGGATTCATTTTCATGGAATCTAGAGGAAACTCAAGCTTTTGAACAAATTAAAGAGGCAATGTGAAAATATCCTATCTTGACCACACCAGACTTCACAAAAACCATTATTGTGGAATATGATGCATGGGGAAATGTAATTGATGTCGTTCTATTGCAAGAAGGAAGGCTCATTGATTTTGAAAGTCATCCACTCAAGGGAAAGGACTTACACAAACCCATTAATGAGAAGGAAATGATGACACTACTACATGCATTGAAGCAATGACTCCCTTACCTAATAGGTAGGAACTTCAAGGTCAAAACAGATCATGAAAATCTTAAATACTTCTTGGAACAAAGACTATCTTCAGAAGAGCCACAAAAATGGGTGACTAAGATGTTGGTCTAAGACTTTGAAATAATCTACAAAAAAGGGAAGCAAAATGTTGTGGCAGATGCACTCTCAAGAAAGGATGAATATGTTGAGGCATTTCTCTGTCCTATCTCTATCATCCAACTTGATTGGATAACAAAAGAAAGGGATGAATGGAAGAATGACGAAGAAGTGTGGACTCTCATTTAAAGGTTGAAGCAAGATTCCAGTGCATCTGATACCTTTACATGGAAAAATGATTCACTATAGTACAAAGATCGCTTATATTTATGTAAGAACTCCCAAATCAAACAAGAGGTTCTTTTGGAATTGCACACCTCTCCAGTAGGAGGGCACTCAATATTTTTGAAAACCTATCATAGGGTCAAGAGGGATTTTTTTTGGGATGGCCTTAAAACTGATGTTCAAAGGTTTGTGGTAGAATTTTTGGTTTGCCAACAAAATAAGGTGGAACCAATTAAGACCACAAGAAATTTACAACCATTTTCCATTCCAAGTCAGTGTTGGGAGGAGGTTTCCATGGATTTCATCACAGGTTTACCAAAGTCTAAAGGAAAAAGTGTCATCATAGTGAATGTTGATACACTTACCAAGTACACACACTTTTGTGTACTCTCTCATCCTTTCAAAGCCAGTACAATTGCTATCGCATTTATGGAGACAATTAAAAAACTACTGCATTCTTGATGTCATTCTATTGCAAGAAGGAAGGATCCTTTCTTTTGAAAGTCGTCCACTCAAGGGAAAGGACTTACACAAACCCATTAATGAGAAGGAAATGATGACACTACTACATGCATTGAAGCAATGATGCCCTTACCTAATAGGTAGGAACTTCAAGGTCAAAACAAATCATGAAAATCTTAAATACTTCTTGGAACAAAGACTATCTTTAGAAGAGCAACAAAAATGGGTGACCAAGATGTTGGGTTATGACTTTCAAATCATCTACAAAAAAGGGAAGAAAAATGTTGTGGCATATGCACTCTCAAGAAAGGATGAATATGTTGAGGCATTTCTCTGTGCTATCTCCATCATCCAACCTGATTGGATAACAAAAGAAAGGGATGAATGGAAGAATGATGAAGAAGTGTGGACTCTCATTTAAAGGTTGAAGCAAGATTCCAGTGCATCTGATACCTTTACATGGAAAAATGATTCAGTATGGTACAAAGATTGCTTATATTTATGTAAGAACTCACAAATCAAACAAAAGGTTCTTTTGGAATTGCACACCTCTCCAGTAGGAGGGCACTCAATATTTTTGAAAACCTATCATAGGGTCAAGAGGGATTTTTTTTGGGATGGCCTTAAAACTGATGTTCAAAGGTCTGTGATAGAGTTTTTTGTTTTCCAACAAAATAAGGTGGAACCAATTAAGACCACAAGAAATTTACAACCATTTTCCATTCCAAGTCATCACTGGGAGGAGGTTTCCATGGATTTAATCACAGGTTTACCAAAGTCTAAAGGAATAAGTGTCATCATATTGAATGTTGATACACTTACCAAGTACACACACTTTTGTGTACTCTCTCATCCTTTCAAAGACAATACGGTTGCTACCGCATTCATGGAGACAATTCAAAAAATACCACATTCTTGATGTCGTTTGTAACACCCTGTTTCCCCCAGATTGTAAATATAACTGAACTGGCCAAGGACTATGGCAAAACTCATAAGTATGAATGTGTGTTGTAAATGGACCTGCAGGAAGAGGT
>ML777674.1:831780-889325 GCA_009831015.1 Picea engelmannii
AGCTGCGGACATATGGTAGCAGGTCCTATGGACCGGGAACTGAACCAAGAGAGCTAATGCGTAGGGAGCGCGTCGGAATTCGGAGGATCACGAGTCTTGGGGGTGAATGAATTTTGACACTAGAAACCCCGAATCCCGATATTAAACCAAGGATTGGCATTTCGCTAATGCAGGTTTCTGGAGATTTCTCATTTGTGGGAGATTAACCCCGAAATTTTTAAATTATGATAGTGGGTGTGTTACATCGTTCTATTGCAATAAGGAAGGCTCCTTTCTTTTGAAAGTCATCCACTCAAGGGAAAGGACTTACAAAAACCCATTAATGAGAAGGAAATGATGACACTACTACATGCATTGAAGAAATGACACCCTTACCTTATTGGTAGGAACTTCAAGGTCAAAACAGATCATGAAAATCTTAAATACTTCTTGGAACAAAGACTATCTTTAGAAGAGCAACAAAAATGGGTGACCAAGATGTTGGGTTATGACTTTGAAATCATATACAAAAAAGGGAAGAAAAATGTTGTGGCAGATGCACTCTCAAGAAAGGATGAATATGTTGAGGCATTTCTCTGTGCTATCTCTATCATCCAACCTGATTGGATAACAAAAGCAAGGGATGAATGGAAGAATGACGAATAAGTATGGACTCTCATTTAAAGGTTGAAGCAATATTCCAATGCATCTGATACCTTTACATGGAAAAATGATTCACTATGGTATGCATATCGCTTATATTTATGTAAGAACTCCCAAATAAAAAAAAAGGTTCTTTTGGAATTGCACACCTCTCCAGTAGGAGGGCACTCAATATTTTTGAAAACCTATCATAGGGTCAAGAGGGATTTTTTTTGGGATGGCCTTAAAACTGATGTTCAAAGGTTTGTGGCAGAATTTTTGGTTTGCCAACAAAATAAGGTGGAACCAATTAAGACCACAAGAAATTTACAACCATTTTCCATTCCAAGTCAACGTTGGGAGGATGTTTCCATGGATTTCATCACAGGTTTACCAAAGTCTAAAGGAAAAAGTGTCATCATAGTGAATGTTGATACACTTACAAAGTACACACACTTTTGTGTACTCTCTCATCCTTTTAAAGCCAGTACAGTTGCTACCGCATTCATGGAGACAATTCAAAAACTACATGGAATCCCAAAGATTATTGTAAGTGACAAAAATCCCATATTCATTAGACATTTTTGGACAAAATTATTTTCTTGTTTGGGTACTCAATTGACTCATAGCTCATCTTATCATCCTCAATTTGATGGAAAAACTAAGATAGTGAACAAATATCTGGAAGGATACCTTTGTTGCTTTGTCTTTGATAAACAAATACAATGGTTCAAGTGGTTACCCTTGGCAGAATGGTGGTATAACACTTCCTTCAATACTGCAACAAAAATGACACCATTTATGGCACTTTATGGATATCACCCACCGTCCATAACTTCTTCTCTAAAATAAAAATCTAAGGTTCAAGCGTGGAAGATCACATCGAGCATCAACAACAAGTTCTACAAATCTTAAAGGACAACTTGACCATGGAACATAATCACATGAAACAATAAACAACTTGACCATGGTACAAAATCACATGAAAAAACAAGCAGATCAACATCGTAGTGAAAGAAGTTTTGAAGTAGGGGATTGGGCATTTTTAAGACTACAACCATACAAACATATGTCCCTCAAGAAATCTAAGAAGGATAATAAATTATCACCGAATTACTATGTCCCTTATAAGGTGTTGCAAACTATTGGTACTATGGCATACAAATTGGAGCTGCCTACATCTTCGCGAGTACACCCATTTTTCCATGTTTCATGTTTAAAGAAGGTTATATGTGACAAGATCCCAGTTAAAACTATATTTCTAGAAATTGACGAGGAAGGAAAAACCATATTGGAGCTTGAAGCTATCACTGACACAAGAATTCACCAGTTGAGGAATATATCAATTTCAGAGTATCTCATGAAGTGGAAGAAACTACATGTTGAAGATTCCACGTGGGAGGATGAGTATTTTATATGTAAGCATCTAGAAGCATCGTTGAGTACTTATTCTGATTTTTTTATGCTATTTTTGATATTTGGTTCTTAACATGGAACTTGAGTTGACTTCCCTTACATTAGCATTATAGTTTGAAGAGTTGAACTCTACAGACATCCCTCAAAGGATTAATGCTGTTTTGGCTCCAGAAGGAAAAAGGAGCTTTGCTCTTGAAAATATTAAGAAGAGACAACAATATGTCAAGACATATTTTGACAAAAGATCAAAATCAACTAATTTTGCAGTTGATGAATTTTTTTTACTTTGGGATTCTGCTCATGCTAACAAAGGTAAGCACACAAAGTTTTAGAAGCTTTGGTTAGGTCCTTATATAATTGCTTTTGTTGTTGGTAACAATTATTATTTTTTAAAAGACATATATGGGTGATTATTTTCATACATGACTAATGGTTAACATTTGAAACACTGTGTCGAACCTGGATGATTTTTATTTTCAGTGTTTCTTGTACATTATTTTGATTTTCTGCTTGTGTAGTTTTATTTGCTTTTATCTTTCTTTTCCGTTATTGAATTTCTTGTTTTGATTTTGATTTATATTTTTGAGTTCAAACTGGATCAATCCAGTTACTTGTCTGATCATTCAATTGCAAAATAATTCATTTGTCTATTCTAAAAGAAAACAAACAACAAAGTTAAATGAATGGTTTTCATTTCACAACACTACTTATGTAGTTTTTGTTTAACCTATCAGATTGTCTTGCTAATACTTGGTGATTATAGCTCATTCCCTCTTCTTATTTCCTATTCTACCCTTCTTGAGTGTTCACTCAAGAGCATATCATAAAATTTCTACAAAATGTTCATTGAATTACACGAGGAGAAGAAATCATTGACAAATCTGATTTCAGGTTTTAAAGAAAAACCATAAAATTATGAGTTCTAGTCAATCATAAAATTGACTACCCCATGGAGTCGCCAGATGTTGACTCAAAATATTTTCACATGATATAATACTTTGCAAAGGATTGCGAAGACTATTAATTAAACTATGATATATACAATTAGTAGGTGGGACACCCTTTAAGAAAACTCATGATTATTAATTTTCAATCATTTCTCTCGGTATATATACATATCTTCTTCAAAGAGATGATGATAATAGAGGTTCCAAATCTATGATGATTCTTGGCATGATGATACATTTTAGTCTAATGCAGTGATGGCTACTTCATATTTTCATTTTGACGGCATAACACTTGTGAAATGATAAAATTAACGAGATCTATACCATTCATGGTTACACATGCAGAAGGGGTTAGAATAATTTTACTCATGCAAATGAAATATAAGATTGGTTATAACGATAAAACGTTTTATATTTCATATATATTGTGACTCCCTCATACATATATAGGGCTTTGTTATTAAGCCATGGTTAATTATATCATATAATTTGTTTTTCAAAACACATGGTGGAATAGTATGAGTTATGAAAAAGAGGTAACAACATGATGAATGATGGGAATAATGTGATGATTATCTACAACATAAGCATATGATTAATAACGTCTTGTGAGATGATTGTTTTGTGAAGAATATTTGCAAGCATAGTTTTTGAGTTTTAAATTTGAACAGTTTATCATGCATTCCTGTCATATCATCACTTTTCACAAGACATTTCTCTTTTTTCATATATACCAACCATATAAAATATCCTTTTCATGCACTTCCCTATTCATATTTTAAAAATAAAATGGTCTGTGCATATGAAGAATTTTAGTTCAGATTTCAAATACAATATTCTAAAACAACTAGCTACAATAAAAACAGATGCATATTTTTTTGATATGGTCACCATCCCTGAGCAACAGTGGCATCTGAGAGATTTCATGGAAGGTAAAACTTCCACTATTTCTAGTTTATCTGAAGATAAAATGAAGAAAGAATGAATATAAATAAATTAGGTGTATACAATACTGGGAGTTATGTTAAAATGCCCCCTTCTATATACTTGTAAAGATAATGGACACAATTTCTCATTGTTGCCTAATTGATGGCGAGTAAGGTCCTAATGTCATGTCTAAGATCATCATTGAAGAGTTAGGCTTGTCATGTATGGATGAAAATTCAAAGAGTATGTTGTCTTACAATAGTCAACAACAAGTTACAATTGGTGAAATCAAAGACATGGCCTTAGTCTTGTGTTCTCATCCAAAGATAAGAATCACTTACAATATTCAAGTGATAGATATGCCAATCATTAATTAATCTATCATTTTGGGAAGAGAATGGAAATCTTTGACCGGTGGATATATTTCATTGGATGGGACACATATGTCCCTTCCCAAGAATGGAAATAACATCATTGTACTCAGTTAAGGGGGAATCTTGCATTATATCGAAAGTCTTCCACAACCTCATGTAAATTTTAATGAGGAATACATGGGTGTATAGTCTATTTTTCTAGAAGAATAAGGTAACTATTTCACACCCCCTCTGGATCCTGAAGAGGGAATGTGGCACATGCATTTTGATGGTGCATGTTCAAGTGAGGGAAATTGAGCATGCATGGTATTGTATTCTCCGGTAGGAAAGATCCATAATTTGTAACATCCCCAACCCTGATATGGGCTATGACACTTACAAATTTCCAACTCTCTGATACCATTTAATTTACTGATAAGAATTCCCTACATATGCAACAATATATAAAACTAACAACAAACATAATCCATGCATAATTTTACAATTGCAACAACACAAATAAAATATATTACACACAATAACAACATGTAATTACACATAAGAATACTCATATTTTTTGAAAAACACCGATTGCGTGTAGACCTTCGATGATCCTCCCAACCATAGACTACACTGATCATAACTCTCAATAGTGGGTCACCCCCGTGCTAGGGATAAAACTCCACCAGGGAAAAGGAATCCTAAGCCAGGCTAAAGTCTAATAATAATCAAAATTGCTCAGTTTAAGGTGCTCAACTGTTGCAACTAGCCTATAGTCCCTCATTCCCCACATGTCTATCCCACCCTAAGAAGTGTACTTTTTCTATGCTCAACAATCCCTCGGTTGCCTCACTTCCCTTTCGAGGCTTCAACAACAAGCCAGATAGGAAGTCTTAGAGCCTTGCAGCTATTGCCCAATGCACTAGGGAACAATTCCTAACAATTTATCACCAATTGAAAACTACTCATGGGCCTGACAACCTGCCCCTTCAACAACACATGGGCCTAGCAACCTGGTTCTTCAATATCACATGGGTTTGACAACTGCCTCTTCAATTCAAAAATACCAGGTACAGGTATGGTGATGGAAACAAGGTACGGATGGAAGGTACCCTCATCCTGATAACATGATAGAATCCTCCCCCCTGATGAGAATATTGACGATGGGGAAATTTACCAAATTCCCCAATATATTTGCACGTGCCCTTTATGACACATGGCACTCAAGGGACTCACTTGTCCCCACTTGTAATTCGTTCCCCTCCTCTAGTAACTTAAGATAACATAAAGTTATATCCAACTTTAGACTTTAGGAATATTAATATAATATTCCTTTAGGATTAATCCCCCTAGCTTAGCCTCTTTCTAGACTCTTATCCCTCCTTTCCCTTTCTAGTGGAGTTTATCCCCCCTAACTATTTTTTTCTGGTTAGTCTGCAACAATGATGTATTTTATTAATAATAAGAGTGTTTACATGTTACAAAAATAGGGCCACTATCCTTTTAACATCTAGTCTCTCTGTCATAATAATCACATAAGAACTCTGACCTATAGTATCTTGGTTCACTAGCCTATAAAGATATGTACATTTATAATTTGGGTTCAACATGGGGGTATTACATAATTTTTCTTACATATTGGAATTTGCTTGCACTAACAATGCCATAGAGTTTGAAGCCTTGATCCTTGGTATTGAAAATGATTTTAATATTGGATGTTATCATCTTACTGTTTTTGGGAATTCAAAATTTATTATAAATTGGTTAGAAGAATTTATACCCCCTCAAACAAGTTGCTTAAAAGGTATACACAGGCAGTATGGTATCTGATTTCAAATATCTTATCTCTTAACATTACTCATATTATGAGAGAAATTAATTCAATGGCTGATAGGCTTGCTATTTTTGCAGCCAGTCCTACTAGGAAACTACTTCCTGAAAGGCTTGATTGTACATTTATGTCTTTATGTCGCCCATATTTTCCTGATAATGTAGAATCATGACAACTTTTTTCCTGATGACAAAAGTATTTGTGCTTTCTACCAGAATCAACCTATTAAACGAAATAAAATTATATATTTGGAAGATAATATGTTTCCTAAAGGACAAAGTCCTATAGAGAGCTCATTCTCATATAGTGATGTTAAGAACAAGAAAGAAAAATAAGAGGAGTCAAAAAAATAAAATTGGTAGTACTATTTTGGTGAATATTGGGACTCACAATGACCCAAAGATTTTGAAAATTGGAGCCCAATGTTCAAAAAAGGAAAAGAAAAAAATCATGGATTTATTCCATGAATTTAAAGATATCTTTGCTTGGTCATATGAGTATCTCTGTGGTTTTGATCATAATGTTATTCAACATTCTATTCCTATCAAGGAAGAAGAAAAACCAATTAGGCAAAGACAAAGGCCTATCAATATTGTCTTGGAAGCTACCATTAGAAAGGACGCTGCCATTAGTAAAAGTCCCTTTGTCTGCAGTAACATTTTTGCTTTCTCAAACATATATTTTAGGAAATCTTGCACATTGTCTTGCTAATATACAAGAATACGATTTCACGATAAAAACCTCTAATACAATCAAGGGACAAGATCTAGCCTTGCACCTGGCTCAACATCCTGAACTAGGTGCTTCTTCTAAATATGACGAGGATTCCTTGTATTCGTTGTTTCTTGTTGAACATGAAAATATAGATTTAGCATGGTATCAGAACATAATTTACTATTTGGAATTTCAAAATGTCATGATAATCTTGAGTACCATGAAGGTAGAAGGGTTTGTCTTGAAGCTTCCAAATATCTAATCCTGGGTACTTCTCTTTTACGCAGAACTGTTGAGGGATTTCTCTTACGTTGTGTAATTGATACAACAACCCAAAATATACTAAAGGAAATTCATGGGTCAACAAACTAAACTATTCACATTGGTAGTCATTTTATTGCAAAAACCACTAGACATAAAATATTCAGAATCAATTATTATTGGCCTTCAATTTTTAAAGATTCTTATAAATTTGCACATGCTTGTGATGAATGTCAAAATTTTGTTGGAAAAGAAAAGTTTTCTCCCATGCCCTTACAACCAGTTCTTCCTGATTTACATTTTCTAAATGGGGATTAGATTTCATTGGTCCTATTAACCCTCCATCTTCTATTGGACATATTCTTATCCTAACAATGACAATTTTCCTTACTAAGTGGATTGAAGTTGTACCACTCAAGCACGCACAAGATGAACATGCAATCTCATTTTTGGAATCTAATATATTTTCTCGTTTTTATTTTCTAATGGAAATCATATTTGATAATGGACCAACTTTATATCAAGAAAGTTTACTCAATTCGTAAATAAATTCAGGGTGAAGCATTTTACTTCATCTACTTATTATCTGCAAGGAAATGGGCAAGTTGTATCTACAAATAAAAATATTGTCAAGATTTTAAAGAAGATAATAAATGATAAACCTCGCGAGTAGCACACATTACTCACTTATGCACTATGAGTAGACCAAACCACTACTAAAACTAGTACTGGCCATACCCCTTTCCAATTATTATATGGTCAAGAATCTATAATACTTGTGGAACTTGAGTTGAATTCCATTAGATTGGCATTGCAGTACGAAGAGTTGAACTGTACAAACATCCCTCAAAGGGTGAATGCCCTACTAGCTCTAGAAGAAAAAAGGTGCTTTGCTCTTGAAAATATTAAGAAGAGACAACAATCTGTCAAGAAATATTTTGACAAAAGAGAAAAATTCAACTACTTTTGCAGTTGATGAAAAAGTTTTACTTTGGGATTCTGCTCATGCCGACAAAGGTAAGCATACAAAGTTACAGAAGCTTTGGTTATGTCCTTATGTAAATGCTTATGTTGTTGGTAATAATACTTATTTGTTAAAACAAATAGATGGGCGATTGTTTTTGTACATGGATAATGGTTCACATTTGAAACACTATGTCGAACTTGGATGATTTTTATTTTCAGTGTATCTTGTACATTATTTTGATTTTCTACTTGTATAGTTTTATTTGATTTTATCTTTCTTTTCCATTATTGAATTTCTTGTTTTGATTTTGATTTATATTTTTGAGTTCAAACTGGATCAATCAAGTGACTTGTTTGATCATTCAATTGCAAAACAATTCATTTGTCTATTCTGAAAGAAAACAAACAACAAAGTTGAATGAATGGTTTTCATTCCACAACACTACTTATCTAGTTTTTGTTGAACCTATAAGATTGTCTTTCTAAGACTTGGTGATTATAGCTTGCTCCCTCTTCTTCTTTCCTATTCTACCCTTCATGAGTGTTCACTCAAGAGCATATCATAAAATTTCCACAAAATATTCATTGAATTACACAAGAAGAAGAAATCACCGACAAATTTGATTTCAAGTTTTAAAGCAAAGCCAAAAAATTCTAAGTTCTAGTCAATCATAAAATTGACTACCACGTGGAGTCGTGAGATGTTGACTCAAAATATTATCACCTCATATAAGAGCTTGCAAAGGATTGTGAAGCCTATTAATTAGACTATGATATATATAATTAGTAGGTGAGATCCCCTTTAAGAAAAATCATGCTTATTAATTTTCAATTATTTATCTCAATATATATATATATATATATCTTCAAATAGATGATGATAATATAGGTTCCAAAGCTATGACGAATCTTGGCATGATGATACATTTTAGTTTAATGCAGTGATGGATACTACTTATTTTTCAATTTGATGGCATAACACTCGTGAAATGATAAAATTAATGAACTCTATACCATTCATGGTTACACATGAAAAAGGGGTTGGAATCATTTTACTCATGCAAATGAAATATAAGATTGGTTATAATGATAACAAGTTTTATATTGCATATATATTGCAACTCCCTCATACATATATAGTGCCTTTTTATTAAGCCATGATTTATTATGTCAAAGAATTTGTTTTTCAAAACATACGGTGGAATAGTATAAGTTATAAAAAGGGGGTAACAACATGATGAATGATGGGAAGAATGCGATTATTATCTACAACATATGCATATGATTTATAACGTCTTGTGAGATGATTGTTTTGTGAACAATATTTGCAGGCATAGTTCTAGAGTTTTAAATTTGAACAATTTATCGTGCATTCCTGTCATATCATCACTTTTCGCAAGACATTTCTCTTTTGTCATATATCCTAGCCATATAAAATATCCTTTTCATGCGCTTCCCTGTTCATATTTTAAAAATAAAATGGTTTGTGGATATGAATAATTTGAGTTCATATTTCAAATATAATATTCTAAAACAACCAACTACAGTAAAAACATATGCATATTTTTTTGATATGGTCACCATCCTCGAGAAACAAAGGCATCTAAGAGATTTCATGGAAGGTAAAACTTCCACTACTGCTAGTTTATCTGATGATAAACATGAATAAGGAATGTATATAAATAAATTAAGTGTATATAATACTGGGAGTTATGTTAGAAATCCCCCCTTCTATATATCTGTAAAGATAATGGACAAAATTGCTCATTGTTGCCTAATTGATGGCGGGTCAGGTCCTAACGTCATGTCTAATATCATCATGGAAGGGTTAGGTATTTCATGTACAAATGAAAATTCAAAGAGTATCTTGTATTACAATAGTCAACAACAAGTTACAATTGGTGAAATCAAATACATGAACTTAGTCTTATGTGCTCATCCAGAGATAAGGATCACTTGCATTATTCGAGTGATAGATATGTCATTCAGTAATTACTCTATCATTTTTGGAAGAGACATGAAAGATTTGATTGGTGGATATATTTCATTGGTTGGGACACATATGTACCTGTTGGTTGCTTATCTTAGTTATACCTTTAACATGATTCGACCCAGGTTCAGGTCTACTAGGGATAAAACAAAGCCTCTAAAATTATCGGCCCTCCTGGTAAACTAGAAGGCAACACAACACACAGAGTGCACTGCACAATCTCACCCAGGATAGTTTCAATGGGCTGAAATACTCAAGTGCTTGCAATCCAAAACTGAATGGGGATTTGTGACTTGCACACTATGAATTCTATCCAATTATTAAAGCAATATACTGTCATTCTCATTCATGCATGTAATGTAATTAGATCCATTAATTCATTCATACATCATTCTAACATCTACTCATAGATAATAATAGAGATACAAACATTCAACCACATAACACAGATTTTACCGTGGTTCACCCTCTCTTGGACTACGTCCACAAATATCTGTCTCTCAAGCTCTTTTATTAGGGTAGTTCCAAAACTACAACGCCACACGCTTTACAACTCATCCTTAGTCAGGTCAAGATCTATTATGAGGTGGACTAGATCACACCAGGATCCTTAGTCTGTGATCTAACCCTCAATATCTACCCTTCTATCTCCCTACAACTCCACAACTTACAAGATCAAATCACATTACAATAGTGTTACATACTAGTTACTTCTTCTCACGCGAGTAACGCTCCATAAAATCCGAACTCTCTCCTAGACCTCCTAGGCATTTATTTATATGTATTTCTGGCTCATCAACCATTACAATGTATTACAAAAACCCTAACCCTAGTGCCGTTAGGTCTTCCATGCACGTGAGTGTGCTGCTTTTAATTCCAGCTGTCGCTTTCCTCTTGCATGCCTTTCTTCTCAAAATAACCTTTCTTTCTGATTCGGCCTGCTTCCAACAGGCCCGCAAAACTGACATGTGGCTCATCCTGAGCCACCTAACCATTGTGTGCTTCATCGATATTTCTTGAGATCACTTGGAACTTCTCCATGAGCTCCGTTGCTTGCGTTTAGTCCTGTACAGTCTTCTCCTTGAGTGCGTCCAATACCTGGACTACAATCTCATCGCTGACCATCATTGCACACTCTTCCTGGGTTTGTGCCATATTGTTTTTGGCTTCCTTCACCTATGCAATGACCTCTGCTGCTCGCTCCTGGAGCGGTTCCATTTGAGCCGGGCGCTCCTTTTTCTATGCCTGTGCAACTATGAGTTCTGCCTGCAGTTTCTTCATGTCCTGCACTCCTTTGATGTGATACATGATCGACATTGTCTTCTGCCTCTGATTGAGGTCCTGGATAGCTTTTCTTATCCTTTCTCCTTCTTGGTCCCACTGTTGGACCTACTTATCCTCTTCCAGCTTCATCCAGAGCTGTGCTTCTTTCTCGAACAAGTCGGCTGCCGCGTGGACTTGTCGCTCTATCTCCTTTATCTGTGTTGTTACCTCCTGCTTCCTTTGCTCCTTCACCTCTGGTGGAGTGGTAGGTGTGAGCTACTCCCGGAGGTGGTCGATATCTTGTTGGTATTGATCGATTTTCTGCACAATCTAATCAATCTTCTCGGTCACCGTGAGTTCGACTGTCTGCGCATTGTTTGGAATTTTCTCATAGGCTATGACCAATTTCTATTCCAGCGCATTCGCGCGGTCCTTCTCATATTTGGTCTCAAGCTTAACCTGCTCTAGTTCCAATTCCAATGCGTCTTGATTATCCTTTGTCTACTACAATTCTGCTGCATATGTGCGTGCGTGAGACTGTACCTCCTGTGTAACGCATTCTTGCAGTTTATACAAGGAATTGGTTGGTATCCACGTCAATACCAACTGTATTTGAGCTAAGTACTTTAGGGGTGTCTGCCCCATGATTTCATCCATGCGCAACATGCTGGATGTGATGTGAAATGTCGAGCTCGGCTGCGCTGTCTTTTGGATCCTGTCCTGCTCACTTGATCCAGTTTCACCTCCTATTTGTGATGCTGATGGGATTGCTCCTACGCTGCTTTCAGTTTCCTGCCCTTCTCCAAGATGCCTGAAGAGTTGTTGTATGTGGGCCACCTCTTCCTCAATTATGTCCCTTTGGCATGCAACATTATCGAAATCCTCGACTGTGCGATCTTGGATAATTTGGGCCACCATGTATGCATCATCCTCGGTGATCGTGTATTTTGGGGGCGTTGTGTGTGCCTTCGCCTTATTGCATGCACCCCCCATCTGGATGATTGGCCTATTAGTCTAGACTTACTCTTGTGGAGTATCACTTGATGTAGTTTCCTCTGCTGCCTCAACCTGTTTCTGCTGTACTTGTGGCACCTGTGTGTTGTTCTTATTCCCTGTCTGAGCATCTATCTTGGATGTCCTCCCTTTTTTCTATTGTGCCTTGTTCTGACTTGTCCTTGGTCTCTTGGGCACTGTTATATCCTCAGAATGTGTCTGTTCATATCTTACCTCCTCCTCCTTTATCTCTGCGGGTGATCAAAATCTGGACCAGTGGTCAAAATTTAGCCCAAAAATCAAAGTGTTTAGAATCGCTTCAAAACAAATAGGTGTATAGATCTCATCATCATGAACCCAACGCAATTTGAATGGGTTCAAACATACATCGTATGAGTGAGATATCGTGTTATGTTCATTTTGCTGACTGTATAGTCCGTACAGTTGACGTGGCAGGGTCGTACCTCACACGTGGCAGGTGACGTGGTAGGGATGATGTGGAAAGTACTAATTTGGTAAGCTGACATGGCAAGTGTTGATTGGACAGATGCATGGTCGAATCATTTTAGGACACGTGGAATATTATTGGCAAATGGTATGGTGCCACGTGGCCCAAGCATGTAGGCCATGCTCAGATGAGACAAAGTCCATTTTCAATGACTGAATAGTCCTTCTTGACTAATTGATATGCTCTGAACTCATTGGAATAGGTTTGAGAGGCATTTAAGGAATTTTACAGGTGTTTTTTCCACAGGGAAGCTCAGGGAAGCTCAAGGCCACCAGTAGAAGAGGTCATGCCCAGATGAGCCATGGTCTGTTTTCAGAGTTCTAATAGTCATTTTTGGGTTTTTTTTTATGTATTCTGAACCCAATGGTATAGTCAGTAAATCCATTGAAGTTGAGCAACAACTTGTAAAAGAATCTTTGAAAAACTAATCCCAGAGAGCCTAGTCCATTGATGGAGGCTCAAGGAGATGTAGCCCAGTTGGGGGTGAACTCCTTTATCATGTTGTTATTGTTGTGAGTTTTGTTGGTTATTATTTGTTGCAATTTATTTGCTACTGTATTCTTTAAACAACATATTTAACCTTTCAAAAAACTCACACATAAACACCTAAAAGAAGCCTAAACTTGACACATAAATCCTCTTGCACAACTAAGACATTGAGCAAGGTCCTGAAGTTTGTTTTAATGGAGTAGAGGGTGCTTGCATATAAAAACAAGTCAACCCCCTATTTTCAGATCAGGTGGTATCGGAGCATAGTTTTTATCATGTGATTGCCATTGATAGCTAGAGATTTAGCTGTTGGTATTATTGCGCAAGTTTTGTGTTGAAGTTTGATATCTTGCAAGAATGGAGGAAGCTTCAAACAATGAAAGTTCTCATACATCTTCATTAGCCAAGTTCTTTGAAAAAGAGATGTTTAAGGAATTTGTAACCATGAGAGATATGGTGCAAGAGATGTGGGAAGATAGGAAGGAGAGCATTGTCCTTCAAGAGCAGTTGATGGCCATGAAGGAGGAGAAGCACCAACTTCTTGAAAAGTTGCATGAGATGGAGACTCAACTCCATGAGGCAAAGGAAACCCTTACCAAGTACATGCATGAACATGAGGTATGTAGTGCTAGTTTTTCTTCAAATTCCTCTCAAGATGAATGCTTTGGTGTTTTTGAAAATCATACAAGAGGAATAGGGTCCAAGTTATTGTTAAAATTGGGCTATGAAGGTAGAGGGTTAGGCAAGCATGCTCAAGGCATTGTTGATCCTATTGTTGTTGAGGAGAGGCCCAAGTATAGAGGTCTTGGATATTAACAAAAATATGGAGCATATTCCAAAGTTGAGGAGATGATGCAGGAGCATCGTCAACATCAAGCGAGCCAACGTGGAGGCAAAAGACAGCTGGACAAGCGCCATCACAAATTTTGAAAATTTCCTTGAAGTTATTGCGCAATCTTAAATGAAATCATTAAGAGGAAGCGCACTTGTATAATGTAAACGGACCTTGAGCGATTTTCTCTCGTCCTTAATAGGTAGAAGGCATTTAAAGTAGTTAATGCAGGTAGATAGAATTTAATTCTAGATTAGACTGTTTGAGAGCGCAAGAGGGAAACGGGATATAGACACCCTCATTGTGTATTGTAATATTATCAAATAGAAGCATTGGATCAAGGGCATGCAGAGAACTGTGTAAGAACACCCATGTACATATATTTGGATTAATAGAAGAGTTTGATTCAAATTCATGGTTTTGTGTTTGTTCTCTGTGTATTGATGCTGAATGATATGCTCATGAATGTTTGCTTCCTGTTATACATTTGATTTATATGCTATGTATATGATTTCATGTTTTGAGTTTGAAGTCTGAAAGGAAGAAGGAATGAGTTTCAATTGTTTCTCTGTCTGAGTAAGAATTCCTGCAAGGAGTGCAATTGAAGTGTCTGCAAGGAGTGCGTCGACAAGAATTCAGGGTTGCGTCTCTGAAGCTCAGATAGTTTTACTTTTTTTCTCATTTCCTCAAAAGTGCAGTTGGGAATAGGAGCTATGCAAGGAGTGCGCAAGCCAAGCTAAGCCTCAAAGTTGCGAATCTGAGCAGAGCGTTGATAGACTGCTGCTGCAGGGGTGCGCAGAGTCAAAATACTTCAACACTTAGGAAGTGCTTGAAAGTCTGCCGCAAGGAGTGTGTGCAGGGATCTTCTGTAAGCTCAGGAGGTATAGGACCTTCGAGTAATCACCAAAGGGTCGCACAGGAGTTGTGCCTAGAATATTTAAGAAGGCGTCGTAAGTTTGCACCACAGGTGGACGAGTTCTGTGGAGGAATACTTGGTTCATTTCACAGAATTCATCAGGAAAGACAGACGGTCGGTATTCTCCAAGGAGGATTTGCGACATCCCGTGAGTCGTTAGATCTCACAGAGAAGCAGGGGAGATACGCCAAGTATTCCCTAAGGGTTCAAAGCTCAGGAGGGGCAGGACCGTAGATCCGAGCCACAAGGGCTGTTGGATTTACACGTGGAATCGTGTATCGGGGTTTCGTGGGTTGAAGTCCCATGAACGGTGCAACAAGAATCGCGAAATCATGAAACGCGATATCCCGATAACCAAAAGATTTGTGTGGGGCCACAGTGGAGTCAGCGAGTGGATAGGTGGCACACCATTTCAGAGTTTCATGGTGAGAAGTCCCAAAACATATGTATTAGGATTCACGATATTGTGAACTCCAAAATGTCGATGGAGTGAAGGACCGTTGAAAGGTCAAAATCGTGCATGTATCGGAGTATCAACATATCGGGATTCGGGAGTCGGTGAAACAAGTTACTCGAAATCGCGATTGCCGAAATCGTGATAGGAAAAAAATCTCGATAGGAAAAAGGGAGAAGGGTCAACGTTGACTATATCGACATTCGGGGATTCAAGAGTCTAACGCTCGACCACTGACCTCGTGAAGTTGCGAAGTCCGATCTCCTAATTGTAAAGAGGGGGATCCCATGAGAATTGCTGTGGGTACAGATTTCCCGATAGGGAAATAGAAGAACCATTTGAAGTTCTTCGGGCTATGGTAAGAAAATATCCTGTCAGCACGCCGAACTTCCGACCTACGGGTTGAGAGGTAGCATGCGTCACCATCATTTTTTGTATCAGAGAACAAAAAGGTTCTTTTCTTTCTGTAGTAGAGAAAGAGAATTCACCATGCCGCCAAGGAGAAGGGAGAGGCAAACACCCGATCCACCAGAGGATAGGGAGATGCCAAGAAGAAGAGGCAGGAAAATGACAGATCCATTTATGGAGAGAGAGATGCGTGATCTACGAGCTAGACTCGAAGACATGGAGACAACGCAAAGACGCACAGTCAGTGCTGGGGATCTCAGTGATTCTGAGAGTGAGGTTGAGGCTGAACATGTAGAAGAATTTGCAGCTGAAGATGCATCAAACGAGTGTTTGATAAGAGCTATTGCCAGGATGGGTGCAAGGGAGAAGATGGACATTGCAGTTTACGAGGGAAACTTGGATGCAGAAGAGATTCTAGACTGGATTAGAGCTCTAGAAACATACTTCGACTATGAATATGTTGAAGAAGACAAGAAGGTCAAGAATGCTGTCACGAGATTAAAAGGACATGCAACATTGTGGTGGTATGAACTACAAGATGACAGACGCTGCAAGGGCAAGCAAAAGATCAAGAGCTGGGACATAATGATCGTGAATATGAAGGCAAAATTCATCCCCAGGGATTATCAAATTACTCTGTTAAGGAGAATGCAAAACCTGAGACAAAAGATGATGACAGTGAAAGAATACACTGAGGAATTCTACAAACTGAACATCAGGGTAGGTCATCGGGAGAACGATGATGAAAAAGTTTCCAGATACATGAATGGCCTGCGATATGATGTCCAGGATGAGATGAGCATGGTAACCATCCGAATGGTGGAAGATGCTTATCAGATGGCTCTGAAAGTGGAAGAGAAGCTGAGCCGAAAGCAGAGTCAAAGGGGCCGAGGCAGAAGTCAGCCCAGAGGCAAATCAGTTGCCTAAGATAAATATCATAAGCCCAAGGAGGACTGGAAGAAACCTCAGACTCGAACTGAGAGAGGTGGAACCTCACAAAGAGGGCAATATGCTGAACATATAGGACAACATACTGAGCATAGAGGAGATTATGCTGACAGTAACACTTTTCCTCGTACTAGAGGTAGAGGAAGAGGAAGAGGTGGAGTAATAACATGCTTCACATGCGGAAATAATGGGCACAAGTCTTACGAGTGTCCATATAAAAAGAAGGAGATTGGAGAAACTCACATCGCCAAAGCACAGAGGCGGGATGTTGAGGCAGAAGACGCTGAAGGCGGAAGATCGCTGATGATGCGAAAAGTCCTTTTGACACCTGAGAAGGAGGTGGAGAGTTCAGTCCAAAGGACCAGACTTTTCAGGACTGCTTGCAAGACCAAGGACAGGGTATGCAAGGTCATTGTAGACAGTGGTAGCACGAATAATCACATTTCTACAGAGATGGTAGAGAAGCTGGAGCTGGAGATGAGTGATCATCCAAGCCCATACAGAGTTTCGTGGCTACAAAAAGGACATCAGGTAAATGTCACTAAACAATGTTTAGTTGAATTCAAGATAGGAGGATATAATGATAAGATCTTATGTGATGTTATTCCCATGGATGTTTGTCATCTATTGCTGGGTAGACCATGGCAATATGACAGGAATGTGATTCATGATGGGAGAATGAACACATACACCCTAGAGAAGAATGAGAGGACACACATGTTGCTTCGAATTAAGGATAAGGAGGTGAAGACGGAAGTAAGAAACACTGTACTTCTCATGAGTGGGAAGGAAATTCTTACAGAGGTTAAGAAGAAGGAGGATCCACAGTTCATTGTGGTCAGAAAACCGAAGATTGTTCTGACTAGCACAATGTTGGATGATTTACCAGAAGAAGTTCAGGAACTGCTGGAAGAGTTCGCTGATATAATAGTGGACGAACTACCTCGTTCGTTGCCACCGATTAGAAGTGTAAGTCATCATATCGATCTCATACCAGGAGCCAGTTTTCCAAACAAAGCCACGTACAGATTGACGCCGCAAGAGAATGAAGAAGTTAAAAGGCAAGTCCAGGATTTATTGGACAAAGTTTTGGTTAGGGAAAGCTTGAGTCCATGTGCTGTTCCAACAGTACTCAATCCGAAGAAAGACGAAGGCTGGAGGATGTGTACTGACTCGAGGGTGATTAATAAGATAACCATCAGGTATAGATTTCCATTGCCGAGGATGGATGATCTGATGGATTGCTTGAGTGGAGCAAAATATTTTTCAAAGATTGATTTGAAAAGCGGTTATCATCAAATCCGCATGAGATAAGGTGATGAATGGAAGATGACATTCAAAACAAATGAGGGGTTGTATGAATGGCTTGTTATGCCATTTGGCTTAACGAATGCGCCAAGTACCTTTATGAGGTTGATGAATGAAGTCCTGAGGGAGTTCATCGGGAAATTTGTCATTGTGTATTTGGATGACATACTGGTTTTTAGTAAAATAGTGGCAGAGCATCTGAAGCATTTGGCTACAGTGATGCAGAGATTGCAGCAGGAGAAGCTATTGATAAACATGAAGAAGTCCTCATTCATGAAGACAGAGCTCATTTACTTGGGGTTTGTTATTTCGGCAAATGAGTTGAGGATGGATCCAGATAAGGTGGAGGTAATCAAGAATTGGCCATCACTGAAGAATATCTTTGAGGTGGGAAGTTTTCACGGATTGGCTAGTTTCTACCGAAAATTCATTAGGAATTTCAGTGGAATTAGCGCAGAAATGATGGATATAGTGAAGAAAAGACACAAGTCTTTTCACTGGACTGAAGAGGTTGAGAAAAGTTTTAACCTGTTGAAGAGGAAGATCACAGAACAACCAGTTTTGGTGTTGCCGGATTTCCGAAAGACATTTCAGGTGAAATGCGATGCAAGCGGATTTGCAATCGGGGCAATCTTGAGTCAAGAAGAAAGGCCAATAGCGTATTTCAACGAGAAGCTGAATGAAGCGAAATTGAAGTACTCCACTTATGATAAGGCTATCATCCAGGCATTGAAGAAATGGAGGCATTACTTAATCCCAAAAGAGTTTGTCTTATACAGTGACAATCATGCACTGCAATTTGTGACTCAACAGGAAAAGTTGAATCATAAACATGTCAAATGGGTTGATTATATGCAGAATTTCACTTTTGTGATTAAACATATTTCTGGTACTGCTAACAAAGTGGCTGATGCTTTGAGCAAGAAGTGTTTGCTGTTGCAGGAGTTCAAAGTCAAAACGTTGGGTTTTGATGATCTCAGGAACATGTATGCAGATGATTAGTATTTTAAGGAGGCGTATGAAGCAGCTGAGAATCCAATTCTCAGAGATAGAATCCAGTGGATAGAATACATCATCCTGGAAGGATTACTGTTTAGGGGTAATCAACTGTGTATTCTGAGATGCTCCATGAGGGAGAATATGCTAAAGGAGAAACACAATGGAGGATTGGCAGGGCACTTTGGTCACGACAAGACGTTCGCAAAGCTAAATGAGTCATATTTTTGGTCGGGAATGTGAGTAGATGTCAAGAGATTCGTGGATAGATGCAGAATTTGCCAGCATTCGAAGGGTAGAAGACAGAATGCAGGATTCTATCAACCATTGCCCATACCAGAGAGGCCGTGGGATGCAATCAACATGGATTTTGTATTGGGGTTGCCAAGAACACAAAGAGGTGTTGATTCAATCTTTGTGGTAGTGGATAGATTTTCCAAGATGGCACACTTCATTCCATGTCAGAAGACCAGTGACGCAACGCACATTGCGAACCTGTTTTTCAAAGAGGTCATTCGACTTCATGGGTTGCTGAGGAGTATAGTTTCGGATCAAGATACTAAGTTCATAGGGCATTTTTGGAGGACCTTATGGAAGAAACTGGGAACTAACTTGTCTTTTAGTTCGGCTTATCATCCTCAGACGGATGGACAGACAGAAGTAGTAAACATAAGTCTGGGAGACTTGCTGAGAAGCTTGGTGACAGAGCACCACAACCAGTGGGACAACATATTACCACAGGCAGAGTTTGCTTATAATGACTCAGTAAACAAGAGCACAGGGAAAAGTCCATTTCAGGTTGTCTATGGCATGCAGTTGAGGGGAATTTATGAACTGAGAGATTCAGAAAAGACTGCGACTAGGAGCTCTAGTGTAGAAGAATTCGCAGAGTCGATGAAGGAACTTCACAGCCGGGTGAAGGAGCGATTGCAGAATTCAAGCCAGGAGTATAAGCATAGAGCCGATCAACACAAGAGACAACTTCAGTTTGAGGTTGGTGACTTGATTCTGGCACATTTGAGAAAAGAAAGGTTCCCGAGAGGAACGTATAATAAGCTAAAGATGAAGAAAATCGAGCCATGTAGGGTCTTGAAGAAATTTGGGACGAATGCTTACGAGATTGAATTACCCGATGGGATCGGAATTTCTCCGATATTCAATATCTCAAATTTGTACCCATATAAGGCTGAGGAAATAGAGATTGGAAATGAGCAACCAGTGATCCAGTGGACAAAGCAGATGCCAGTTGCTGATAAGCCGCAGATGGAGCACATACTGGACAAGAGGGTGAGTAAGAAGACCAGAAGGAAAGAATACTTTGAGTATCTGGTCAAATGGAAGAACCATCCAGTTTAAGATGCCAGCTGGGAGAGCGAAGCGGAGATACAAAAGCATGGACAGACCGTGCACGAGCTCATGGACAGGAGCCCATGAAAATTTTCAAGCGAGAGAGAATGATGCAGGATCATCGTCAACATCAAGCGAGCCAGCGCGGAGGCAAAAGACAGTTGGACAAGCGCTAACACAAATTTTGAAAATTTCCTTGAAGTTATTGCGCAATCTTAAATGAAGTCATTAAGAGGAAGTGTACTTGTATAATGTAAATGGACCTTGAGCAATTTGCTCTCATCCTTAGTAGGTAGAAGGCATTTAAAGTAGTTAATGCAGGTAGATAGAATTTGATTCTAGATTAGACTGTTTAAGAGCGCAAGAGGGAAACGGGATATAGACACCCTCATTGTGTATTGTAATATTATCAAATGGAAGCATTGGAGCAAGGGCATGCAGAGAACTGTGTAAGAACACCCATGTACAGATATTTGGATTAATAGAAGAGTTTGATTCAAATTCATGGTTTTGTGTTTGTTCTCTGTGTATTGATGCTGAATGATATGCTCATGAATGTTTGCTTCCTGTTATACATTTGCTTTATATGTTGTGTATATGATTTCATGTTTTGAGTTTGAAGTCTGAAAGGAAGAAGGAATGAGTTTCAATTGTTTCTTTGTCTGAGTAAGAATTCCTGCAAGGAGTGCAGTTGAAGTGTCTGCAAGGAGTGCGTCGACAAGAATTCAGGGTTGCGTCTCTGAAGCTCAGATAATTTTACTTTTGTTCTCATTTCCTCAAAAGTGCAGTTGGGCACAGGAGCCGTGCAAGGAGTGCGCAGGCCAAGCTAAGCCTCAGAGTTTTGAATCTGAGCAGAGCGTTGATAGACTGTTGCTGCAGGGGTGCGCAGAGTCAAAAGACTTCAACACTTAAGAAGTGCTTGAAAGTCTGCCGCAAGGAGTGCGTGCAGGGATCTTCTGTAAGCTCAGGAGGTATAGGACCTTCGAGTAATCACCAAAGGGTCGCACAGGAGTTGTGCCTGGAATATTTAAGAAGGCGTTGTAAGTTTGCGCCACAGGTGGACGAGTTCCATGGAGGAATACTTGGTTCATTTCGCAGAATTCATCAGGAAAGACGGACGGTCGGTATTCTCCAAGGAGGATTTGCGACATCCCGTGAGTCGTTAGATCTCACAGAGAAGCAGGGGAGATACACCGAGTATTCCCTAAGGGTTCAAAGCTCAGGAGGGGCAAGACCATAGATCCGAGCCACAAGGGTTGTCAGATTTACACATGGAATCATGTATCGGGGTTTCATGGGTTGAAGTCCCGTGAACGGTGCAACATGAATCGCGAAATCGTGAAACACGATATCCTGACAGCCAGAAGATTTGTGTGGGGCCACAGTGGAGTCGGCGAGTGGACAGGTGGCACACCATTTCAGAGTTTCATGGCGAGAAGTCCCGAAACATATGCATTAGGATTCCCGATATTGTGAACTCCGAAATGTCGATGGAGTGAAGGATCGTTGAAAGGTAAAACTCACACGTGTATCAGAGTATTGACATATCAGGATTCAGGAGTCAGTGAAACAAGTTACTTGACATCGTGATCGCCGAAATCACGATAGGAAAAAAATACTGATAGGAAAAAGGGAGAAGGGTCAGCGTTGACTGTATCGACATTCGGGGATTCGAGAGTCTAACGCTCGACCACTGACCTTGCGAAGTCGCGAAGTTCGATCTCCCGATTGTAAAGAGGGGGATCCCACGAGAATTGCTGTGGGTGCAGATTTCCCGATAGGGAAATAGAAGAACCATTTGGAGTTCTTCGTGCCGTGGTAAGAAAATATCCTGTGAGCACGCCGACCTTCCGACCTGCGGGTTGAGAGGTAGCGGGCGTCGCCATCGGGAGACAAGGGAAACAATTCCAGGAACAACTTTTGTTGCAAGTTCAATCCCTCAAGCATGTAAAGTGTGTGTTCAAGATGAATGCAAATGTATGAAACAAGAGAGTTGTGACGGCCATGAGGACAAGAACAATTTGTTGGTCTTCAAAAGAGAGCTAGTAACTCTTCAAATTCACCTCCTCAAGAAGGCGATAAAGGTGAATGTTCAAGAACTTTTGTTGCAAGTTCAATCCCTCGAGCATGCAAAGTGTGTGTTCAAGATGAATGCAAATGTGTGAAACAAGAGAGTTGTGACAACCATGAGGACATGAACATTGTTGTTGGTCTTCAAAAGAGATCTAGTAACTCTTCAAGTTCACCTCCTCAAGAAGGCGATAAAGGTGAATGTTCAAGTACTTTTGTTGCAAGTTCAATCCCTCAAGCATGCAAAGTGTGTGTTCAAGATGAATGCAAATGTATGAAACAAGAGAGTTGTGACAGCCATGAGGACAAGAAAATTTTTGCTGGTCTTCAAAAGAGAGTTAGTAACTCTTCAAATTCACCTCCTCAAGAAGGCGATAAAGGTGAATGTTCAAGGTATATTTCTACCTGTAATTCAGTTGCTTTTGATTATGTTGAGCATGGTAAATTTGCATGTAAAAATGGAAGAAAAAGTCCATGTACATATTGTGGTTTAGATAACCATCATGTTTCAAGATGTTGGAAAAGATTGACCACATTCAGGAAACTTTCCAAGCAAAGGCAAATTGAAAAGAAGATGCAAAAGATTTGCACTCATTGCCAGAAGAGAGGTCATCTCATTGACCAATGTTGGACATTGCATCCAACCAGTCATCCACATCACATGAAGTAGATGGATAAAGAGACTGACAATAATGGAAGAGGAGATTCCATCATCGATGTGAGTCAAGATGATTCACAAGAAGAGGATTTTTAGCAGAAAAAGTCACCATTGAATTGGCTTGGTAAGAAATGGTTAGATTTCTTGAACAAGTAAGGCTTGCATTTCTTTGTTTGCAGATGCACATTTCAGCCTTATGTATGCATTTCTGTTGAAAGTATGACAAGTTGCAGTGACTTATCATAACTTGTATGATGCAAGATTGCATGTGAATGCGATTCTATTGAAGGCATTCTTGTTATTGCACAACTTCGAAAGGAGGATGCAAAATATGGGTATGATACTCACTTAATGCAGCCATATATATTTTCGTTTCAACTCTTATGTACCCACATGTTTTGGGTTTATGTACTTATGTTTGTACTTGAAGGAGAGTTGAAGAGATTTGCACATGCATGTGATTTTGTATGTGTAAACAGTGAACTTGATGATAGTTTCACTATGAGTGACTCATGAATGTAACATGGTCGTGTATCATGAATGTCGACTTGTCATTGGGAATGTCGATATGTTTCAAATGAGTCTCGACTTGGGTCGATGTTGTCTTGACGACTATGTTGTGTCGATCATGTTTTTCGACTTATGTTTAGTCGACGGTGTTGTTGGCTTGTAAGTCGATATTGAGTACACCAAGATGAAAGAAAATGCCATGTACTTTGATGATGTACAAGATGCGACAATTATTGCTTGAAGAGAAAAATACTTGGTTGGCATCATTTTCATTCTTTTATAAAGTTTGTTTTCAAGATTGATGGTTTTCTTGGATTGTGACGAGATGTCGCAGGAAAGTATTTTGCAGCCATTGTAGAACAGATTGTGTTGACGCCAAAGAGTTCACAAGAGGGACTTTATTCTTAGTGGTAAGGCTGGCAGTCTTCCAAGCACAAAGAGAACAGTGGTTGAGGGACAAAGCCAGTTGCAGTGCAAGGCATGTCAAGGTACCCAGGTGATTGCCAAAAAAAAAGGACTTTTCAAGTAGAATCAGTTGATAGAACTTGGAAGCAAAAGAGTATTGAAGCTCAGGCATATAATCATCAAATTTTGTGGGTCCAAAATCCTTTCATTGGGAAGGTGTGATCAGAATCTAGACCAGGGGTCAAAATTTAGCCCAAAAACCAAAGTGTTTGAAATCGCTTTAAAACGGACAGGTGCGTAGGCCTCGTCCTCACGAACCCAACACACTTCGAACAGGTTCAAACAGACATTGGATGAGTGAGATATCACGTTCTGTTCATTTTGAAAAACAAGGAAAATTTTGTTGACTGCACAGTCCGTACAACTGACGTGGTAGGTACGTACCTCACACGTGTTAGGTGACATGTCAGTGCTGACGTGGAAAGTGCTGATTTGGAAAGATAACGTGGCAATCGTTGATTGGACAGATGTGTGGTCGAATCATTTTAGGAAACGTGGCATATTGTTGGCAAATGGTATGGTGCCACGTGGCCCAGGCGTGGGCTGCCACGTGGCACCCTAGTATAGGTTAAAAGTTATTGTGAATTCCGCGGGGATTGAACCCCAGACCTCCAGGCACGGTGCAAAGTCTTGGAAAAGGCTGGGCTACTAACGCGCCCATGTTTTAGATCTTACAAATAAATGTTGTAACTTATATTTAAATGCAATATATTGTAAGTTTTGGCGGGTTCTGGGCTGGGGATAAGCCCCAACCCTTGGTTATGTGCGCCACCACATACGACCATACCTCTCGGAATGGCGTGGGGGTTAAACCTTGAAACAGATCGCTCTCCATATACCCRACACTTGTACCTATCCCATGGTTGCAACGGGTACCTATAATGGCGCTGGGACGTGGCCATATGCCCCCCCCATGCGCCCAACACCTCCGCTCTTCAAGGTCCTAAGTCCGCTAACGATGCGAAATTTTAGCACCAATCATGGGAACAGAGAACGTGCTGGGTTTAGGCACGGAAAATTCCCAGGAGATGGGTTACTCACATAGGAGGTGCGTTTTGGCGAACCAGAGACAATAAGTTTGAAGGAGAAAATTGCAGGAGGTCTATCTTCTTCATTTTTTGGCCAAATGAGGTGCCAAAAAAGCCCAGCTAGGGGTTTTTGGATGTTCTGAATCCATTGGTACAATTTTCAAAAGCATTTGGAGACTTCTATTGCAGGTTTTTCTCCATTTGGAGTCACTAAAAATGGACTTCTATAGGTAATTTTGGAGACTTCTATTGGAGGTAATTTTCAGATGAGCCAAAGTCCATTTTCAGTGACTGAATAGTCATTCTTGACTAATTGATATGCTTTGCACTCATTGGAATAGGTTTCAAATGCATTTGAGGATTTTTACAGGTGTTGTTTCCACAGGGAAGCTCAGGGAAGCTCAAGGCCACCAGTAGAAGAGGTCAAGCCCATATGAGCCATGGTATGTTTTCAGAGTTATAATAGTCATTTTTGGGTTTTTTTATGTATTTTGAACCCAATGGTACAGTCAATAAATCCATTGGATTTGAGCATCATCTTGTAAAAGAATATTTGAAAAACTAATCCCATAGAGCCTAGTCCATTGATGGAGGCTCAAGGAGATATAGCCCAGTTGGGGGTGAACTCCTTTATCATGTTGTTATTGTTGTGAGTTTTGTTGGTTATTATTTGCTGCAATTTATTTAATATTGTATTCTTTAAACAACACATTTAAACTTTCAAAAAGCTCACACATAAACACCTAAAATAATCCTAAACTTGACACATAAATCCTCTTGCACAACTAAGACATTGAGCAAGGTCCCGAAGTTTATTTTAATGGAGTAGAGGGTGCTTGCATAGCAAAACAAGTCAGCCCCCTATTTTCATATCAACAGGTATTTCTCGAATGAGGACTGGAATCCTCTAGTCATATTCCCAATCCTTAATGGCCATCTCTATGTCCACCTCCTCGATGCAGTAGTGCATTTGTAGCCATTGATTGCCAGGATCTTTCCGTGCCTAGATCCACATCTCATGTCTAGTGGATTTTAAATTGGCTATGCTCTGATACTGTGTGATTTCTTCTGGTGCTACCCTCTAAGTGTTGGCGATGATTTCATGTATGTCGCTGAGATAGACTTCGAATATGGATGCATTCATTTTTCTGTTCTTGGAATTTGAAGTAGCTCTGAGTGATAAGTATCGTGCTCCATGGAAGGGTCTAGGTTTGGTGGAAAAAAATGAATACTTGGGCTCCTTCCATCCGATCAAGGCTATCAGGATGAGTAGCCATGAATAATGGAATTTTGTCCCCAGATCCTGCGCATCCTTGCAGTCGTCTAGGAACATATTCAACAAATAAGGGGCCCAACTAAGTGTGGTTCCCTCGACACACCATGCTGCAGTTGCGACAACCCTGATTGAGACTTCCTCCTTGTAGAATTTCCTGAGTAATTTGCATGCCATAAATTTTGTGGCCATTCTTGTCACGGTGTCACTAATACACCTGATGATGAATCCGCGTGACCTCCTTTCGGTGCCATATTTCTTCTTCATTTCCTCAGGCAGTGATTTCTCCTTCATTTTGTCCTCACAGAACTGCGCAGGATCCTCACCCCGTGATGACAGCCCTATGATGTATGCGATGAGATCTACGTCTATTGAGACAAGTTGTTCCAGCCATAGGTATCCGCCATGTGTAACTACCATCATCTGTTTAACGCAACTATTTTCTTATTGGCCCCTCCTAAAGTGTGGTAGGTCCAAAAGGCCTGGAATTCCATTTTTGGTCAGTCTTGCTGCCCACTGGACTGGTTGATTAATTGGTTCACCAAAGGGTCCTATACCCATAGTCTGTAGGTAGACTTACTTGGCGAACTCTGGGAACTTGTCTGTGTCTGTCACATCATGGTCTGAGTACCTCAATTTCTCCACATGTCCTAAAATATTTTTTGGTATACGTACCCCTTCCAGAATGCATGGCAAGACAATGGCTGCAGTGGGTTTCTTGCATGGTGACCTAGGTACCGTCTTCTTTCCCTTTTGTTGTGGTGGCTGGCTCGAGGTTCCAGCCTCCATAGTTTGTTCTTCGACATAATCATCTGGTCGACATGTGACATATTCCACTGCTCCCTCCTGTGGTTGTTATGACGTGGTTTTCTGTGATCTTTCTGGAACAATTGTTTCTTCATAGTTTGGAGCCATCCCATTGATTCTCGAGGCTTCTTGAGTGATTTCAGGGTGCACTTGGTTTCCTGCGTCCTTATCCCGTTGGCCCTGTCCCTCGTTCAACGTATCAATGTCCATGCCCATTGGTGGTGACTATTGTGTTTCCTCCATATGGGTGTGGGGATTCCTGGTGTTGTATCAGGTGATGGTATTTCATCCACATTGACGACTTCTGAAGGCTGAGATGGTTGTTGTTCGCTTCCCTATGGCTGCGATTGTGATCTGGTGCTACTTCGAGGTTGTCTGGCGGTCTGGATTGGTTCTCCCTATTTGGGTGGTGCCATGGTGGTAAAGATGTCGTTCTATGAGCTTAGTGGCCTCTGCAACCTTTGCAACCTTCACTCTTTGCTTCATATGCTCTATCACCTTGTGCCTTTCTCGCTTTCACAATAACCTTTCTCCTCCTGCATGATTGCTTTGTATCAGTGTCATGTGAAGCTTGTCAGAGACGTTACCATGATTGTATTTTAATTGAACCGCCAATTATTGCATACTTGCCATTGATTTCCATTTCCATTGACAGTTGGCATGATTAATGCGACGTCCCATCAGTCGTTTTTGGCATTCAATTCTGATAGCCTCCGTCAATTGGTGTTTCTTTTGCCGTATCCTCCTTTCCCACTGTTTCCGCTTTGTAATGACTATTGGCCTTGTCTCTATCAGGCTAGCATTGTAGAGTGTGCGTGCTCATTCTCTTTTCGGTGCACTATGTCTCTGTTGTTATCTTTTGATGTTCGGTACGATGTGGCATTTTGTTTTTTACTGCGCGATGACTTTGAAGTTGCAGGTGGTCGACTGTCCTTGTACAGCTTCAGTCGACTCCCATTGATCATCCCTATGAGTTTTGTGCCTCCTTAGTCCTTCAATTGTACAACTCCCCCATCCGTGACATTTTTTACTTCGTATGGTCCTAACCAGTGCATTCTAAGTTTTCCTGGATGCTGAAAGGATTTACTGTCATACATCAACACTAAGTCTCCTTCCTTGAAAATTTTCCTCTTGATATGTTTGTTATGCCAATATTTGTCCCTTTCTTTCTGGACTTCTTGGTGGAATCCTTTTAGAATCCTATCTTCCTCCATGATCATCAGTTGATTCAGCCTATCCTGTACCATGCCTCGTTATGTCATGTTCCTTATCACTGCTACGCACAGACTGGGTACCAAAACTTCTAGTGGCACCACTGCTTCTTGTCCATATACCAATCTGAATGACATTTTTCCTGTCAACTTCTTGCATGTGGTCCTGTATGCCCATAATAATGCTGGCATATTTAGGTCCCAATCATCCCTATTAATGTTACAGATCTTCATCAATGCGTTTTCAAGGATCTTGTTAAAGGCTTCCACTGTTCCATTTGCTTGGGGATGATATGGTGTACTCTTTTGATTATGAACTTCAAATTCCTCAGTCATAACCTTAATAGTACTTTTAATGAAGTGAGTGCCTTGGTCACTCATAAAAATCCCGGGGTAACCAAATTTAGTGATCGCTTGTTTGAACAGAAAGTGTGCGACTGTATCTACACTACAATCTTTGACTAGTGCTGCTTCCACCCATCTTTTTAGGAATTCTGTCACGGTGATGATCTATCTCGCTCCTGTTCTTTGTGATGGTGGGTTAATTGGTCCCACAAAATCTATTTCCCATTTTTTGAATACCTGCAAATCTATCTGTGGTCGCAAGGGCATATTGTCCATTTTATTCGGTTTACCAGCCCTCTGACATACATCGCATTTCTGGTAGTACTCTTTTGAGTCTCTGTGAATGGTCGACCACCATAGTCCTATGTGCAATACCTTCTGTGTGATAGCTTTTCCTGCATAATGTCCTCCTGCTATTCCCTCATGGGATTCTTCTAAAATCTTTGTTTTTTCATGTTCTAGCACACATCTTCTCAAGATGCTATCTATGCCCATTTTGTATAAGTGTCCTGCAATCAGCTGATAGTATGCATCCCAGACTACCAGGTTTTTCTTCTGTGCGATGTTATATTCCTGTGGTGCAATCCTTGTACTCAAGTAATGGATAACGTCTACAAAGTATTCATCGGAGATCTGGACTGAAAATAACTGTGCATATGGAAAGTTGTCCTCTAGATTTGTAGGTTCCTCCCCATTCGTGATCCTTGACAGGTGATCAGGTCCTGTGTTCAACTTCCCTGTTTTAACTATTACCTCAAAATAAAATTCTTGAAACAACAATAGCCATCTGCAAATTCTCCCCCCCAACACTGGCTTGTTAACTAGGTACTTGATATTTGAATGGTCTGTGAACATATTGAAATGTTTCCCCAGTAAGTAATGTCTGTAATTCTGAAGCACGTAGACCATAGCTAGGTCTTCCCTCTCTGTAGTGTTCTAGTTCTGCTCCAATTCAGATAGTTTTATGCTGGAAAATGCTATAGGATGATCCAATTCTCCTGTTCCTGGCTGCGCCAGAATAGCTCCAAGTGCTATGGCCAATGCATCAACATGTATGTGGAATGTCTTCTCCCAATCTGGGAATATTAGTATTGGTGTGGTTACCATATTTTCTTTCAGTGTATCCAGACCGTGTTGACAATCCTCATTCCATTGGAACTTTGTGTCTTTCCTTAGCAGTTTCTCCATTGGCGCGGTGATCTGCGCATACCGTGTGTGTCCCAATGTCGCTCTTAGTTGACAGACTATTTTTGGTGGTGGTAGGTTAACAATCACTGCAATCTTGGCAGGATCTACTAGTAAACCTTTCTTACATACTATATGGCCCAATAGAATTCCGAAGGGTGTTCCAAATATACATTTCTTAATGTTCAAGGATATTTCGCATTGCCTGCATCTTTCTAACATCAGCCTCAACACCTCCACATGATCCTTCAACATGCTGTACACTGTCTAATGATCCAAATATACCTCTTGAAACTGATGGATGAATTCTTTGAAGGCAACAATGACTACTATGGAGAAAATTGCTGGTGCATTTTTCAGTCCAAAAGGCATGATTGTGTACTAGTAGGATCCCCATTCTGTAGCAAAAGTGGTCTTGTATCTGTCTTCCAGTGCTATCTTGATATGATGGTATCCTGAAAATCCATCGGTGAATGAATAAAATTCCTGTCCTCCTAGGTTCTCTAACACCTCATCCGTGAAAGGTGTAGGGAATGGGTCATGTAGGGATGCATCATTCAACTTTCTCAAGTCGATTCATATTATTATCCTGCCTTGTCTTGAACTACCATCGGGATTATCCTTTCTGATTCTTCCACAGGTTCTATGATTCTAGCTTCCAACATCCTATCGATCTTAGCTTTGAATTTTTTATTATGTATCATATTTAGTCTATATGGTGTTGTTTGATCAGTCTTGCCTAAGTTCTGAGTGGTATCTTCATTTCACCTAGCTCTCCTTCTATGCCCTTCATTTCTGTGAACGTTGTGGGGAACAGGCCATTGTATTAGCGCAATAACTCTGTTATGCTTTCCACTGTTTTCTCATCCCAATAGTCTCCAATGATGTCCATTTTGGGATTCTCAACCGTCCCAATGTTGAATTTCTTCACCTTGATTGACACATCAATTACTTCTGATTCTAGAGGTGGACCTTCCACTTCTCTTTCGCCTTCAACTTCCTCACTCTAAATATCATGCAGATCATTTTCATCTGGTACTTCTTCCTGCACATGGTAGAATGACATCAATTCCTTCACTGTTTGTCTATTATGCTATTGTTATTTTGTTATGAGTTCAAATTATGGTCCTTTGATGAATATCACCCCTCTTATTTGTTTAAGTGTTGCATCTATGTTGGGGTTCTCATGTTCAAATGAGAAAGTGACTGTAAAGTTCTGTTGTAGTATTGTCCAACTCGTAGTTCCTCTACGCAGTTCCTGGTCTGTATACCATTTTTCTGGGATGTCGTCTAATGTGTGTACAGAATGATGAGGCCATTCTTCTGGGGGTGTCATTTTCCACAACGCTTTGCACTTCTCCAAGTGTTCTGCTGGTGCCCCCTGTCCATCATATTTCTGCTGCTAGTTGCTTATTTGTTCTACGCCAAACCTAATGCGCAATAACCACTTACATTGGTACCGGTCCTTGATTGTTTCTTTGTTTGCGCCCCACCATATTGCAGGTGTGGCCTTGAGTGCTATATCTAGTGCGAAGAGTCTCTGATTTTCTAACACTTCATGTTCGTAACGTGTCAAGAATGTTTCTAGATCGTTTAACCCATGTAAACTGGGTGGTTCCCTTATGTTTGTACCTACCCATCTTACTGCACAGTCTATTCTTGCGCATCTTCTTGTGTAAACTTCATGTAGCCTCTGTTTCCAGTTGTCTAAACTCGTATCTGATTCTGACACACATGAGGTGATGCTCCGCCAACTGAGTATCCCATATGCAGTTGGGTTTATGTAATCCTCATCTCGCTTAGTTGTTCTGTACAACTGGATAATTCCCTCCAAGTCCAAGCAAGTAGGCTCTACGAACCTTTCCCCTTCCGATGGGTCTAATGGCGTAATGACCCTATATTCTCCTGACTCAAAGGTTATTTTTCGTGTCTTCAAGTTGATTATGGCCTGGTTATCAAATGCCCAATCCAAGCTGAGCAATGATGGGTAAGGTGTTGTGCCATCCACTATCTCTATTACTTCGAAGTTAGCTTTAGTGCACACTCCATCCAGGTCTACTATTACTCCTTTCAACCTCCCTATTGGCATAACTCTATGTTGGTTTGCTAGTTTTAGCTGAACAAATGAATATCCTAATATGGGATGTCCCATATATTGCCATGTCTTCTTCGGTAATACATTGACTTCAAATCCTAGATCCAATATGATATCTCCCATGTTGAAATCTCCAATGTCTTGAACTCCCTACTTGTTCTTCTCCTTGTATGTAGGTGATTGCCTGTTTTCTATTCTAACTGTCCTTTTGTATCTACGCTACATCTTTCTAGCATATTTTGTAATACTTTGACAGAGGATGGATCATTTAGTAATTTTATACATGATTGCAAAAATCCTTTGATTGTACTTACTTGTCCCAGGGGATACATTTCTTTGGTATGATCCAATGATGGAGGCATATCATACTCTAGTACTTCCTTACTATGCTACGCGGTTGAGGTCGACGCTATGTCAGGCTTAAAAAATTCTTATCCAGCTTGTTTAAATATCTCCTTCTCGTTCTACGCATTGAGTTGCTTCCTTGGTTCAACATTCTTCTTCACCCATTGGTGTGGTATTGGCTCTTTTCGTACTGCGTCATTTCCTGTTTTAGCTCCTCCACGTGTAACTATGTTGATTTTTATTCCTTCATCCCTGACTTCTGCTGAAATCCATTGAACATACTGATTGTTTTGATTCCTCTTTTTCTGGATCTTCCCTAATAACATAGGACATTCTTCCATGTCATGATTCGATGAACGACAATACATACAAGTCGCTGGTGGAAGTGGACATTCTCTTGCATAGTGTCTTGGTTGTTGACAGTTGTGACATACCACTGGTTCTCTACCTCTTCCAAATCCTCCTCTTTCTCATCCTTCACCTCTTTAGCTATCTCAATCCCCTTGCGACACGTTATACTGAGGCGTCTGGTTATCCTGCGTGATATTGTAGTGGGGCTGCACTGTGTTGTACTGTGGTTGCGCTGTGTTATATGGTTGTTGCACAATGTTGTATGGGGATGGTACCTAGTTAAACTGAGGTGCGACTTTTCCGATCATCATTTCTGCGTGCACCCTATATGCATCTGATGTCCACTCTCTCATCAACTCCATGGTTCTACAGTCTTTGTCATCATGGCCTACTGACTTGCAAAAATTGAAATACGAACTCTTTGGGACTATCTGATACTTCTACATCATTGGGAAGTGATATGGATCGTGGCCCTATTTATTACATATTTCATACCATAGTACTCCTATTGGTAATGGATTTGGCATTCCTACTGCCATGTACTACACGAATGTTGGACATTCATTTTTGTGGTGTACTTTTGTCCCGCATGTGGTACACCAAAAGGCTTCTCGTTTGTCCTTGCTTTTTTTCTGGTTTAGCTAGAATGTTAAGTTCTTCAAATCCTCCTTCATATCCTCAATGGCTGGATCTGTCTTTTGATATTGGTTTTCTTCCAGTTGCAGGGCTGCCTGTAGAGCCTCTACCTGCGTCTGAAACTTTTGTTGTCGCAGTGGATATTTTAAGTGTGGTAATAGTGAATTGACGAACAAGTGGCTATGCTTCATATCTGTCATGGCATATTTCATATTTCATTTTAGTCATTTGAATCTCTGGTCAATCTTCCATACAGATTCTCCTTGTTTCTTCCTAATTTCTATCCTCTCATTCATGTATTGGTCCTCTGAACTTGGCTTCTGAAACTCATTTATCAACAACTTCTTGATATCCACAATCGTTCTGGTTGTCCCTGGTGGATTGTTTGTGGCTAAACTCATATAACAATCTAGTGCGAGATCCCTTAGTGTGATATCTAGCTGTGCAAGTTTAGTGTCCTCGTCCATGGTTTGTTTTGCTTCCCAGATCTTTTCGCAGATAAAGAGGTTCTTCTTCGAGTCCTCCGACACTTCTCCTTTGAATTCTGGTAACCTGATGGTGGGATCATGTCCTGCCATCCTGAATGTTGAACTAATACCTCCGTGTGGTGTATATACTTGACTAATTCTTCCTGAACTAGCTCCCCAGTTGTTGTTCCTTGTGTAGATGTACTTCCTGCTGTCTTCCTTCTCCCGAAATTCAATTGTCTAAATGGTGGTGTTATTTTTGGTGTGTTGGTCGCACATGGGTTTATGGGTTCCAAACTGACATTAATATGGCTAAGATTTCTTCCTTCTATTCCTTCTCTTGGACCTCTCATATTTTGCGTACATGATTTATTCAATCTGCTCCACATCCTGGAGATCCTCTACCTCCTATTCATCACTTGCCAAGCCTTCCCTCATGGCTACGACTCTCTTCTTGGTGTTCACCTTGTATTGGTAGGGTACTCCACTGTGCGTCTTTCCATCTGTCGCCATGATCCACTTGATTTGGTCATCGTCCATCATGATTGGGTCCAAGGCTTCCTCCTTCTTTCTTTTATCCTTTTCTCCTTTTTTTGTCAGTGCTTCCCCCCTTCCCCCATGCACGCAGGGAAGTTTAGCTATCTGAATCCATTGTCATTACACCTTTGGTATAGATCAATATCTTAATATAAGTATACAATGATCTAATATACCTTCCTCAAGTCCCGCATAGAAACTCTTGCTCTGCTGCGCTGTACAAATTCGTGGTATCTACTAAAATTTTTGTTATAAAGCCTGCTACAATACTGTCAAGCCAAAAATCTACTACGCGGGTGAATTTCTTATTCACCTGTTGTAACTGCGCGATCTAAACTGAGGTCCAATCTAACTGTTGGATCCGATTTTTTGCATGGTTTTCCTTCAACCTCAATATCCACTCCTATAATAAGTGTGAAAAATCACAGGAAAATACTTCATGCAGATCAATAAACACATACTTCTCAAGATATTTGCATGGTGTTACTCTAGGGTTTATGTTATCTTGCTGTGCAAAATCTAGCTCCTTTTTTTCAACCATCTCTCTAGTTCCTCTTTCTTGGGTCTCCAAGGTATACACATTCCCTCCTATATTTTCATTCTTTTTGACACTTCGGTCCCAGATATTACATTCTTTTAACAATTTTTCAACAGATCAAACATTATTTTAATAGATCCTCAATAGATCTCATCCACTCAATACTATGCTGTTCCAGCCAACAACATAACCATTTGTTGGTTTCTTATCGTAGTTATACCTTTAACATGATTAGACCTAGGTTCAAGTCTACTAGGGATCCAACAAAGCCTTTAAAACTATTGGCCCTCCTGGTAAATTAGAAGGCAAGACAACACACATAGTGCACTGCGCAATCTCACCCGAGATAGTCTTAATGGGTGACTGCAATACTCAAGTGCTTGCAGTCTAGGACTAAATGGGGATCTTTGAATTGGGTGCTGTGAATATTATCCAATTATTAAAGCAATATATTGTCATTCTCATTCATGCATGTAATGTAATTAGATCCATTCATTTATTCATACATGATTCTAACATCTACTCATAGACAGTAACAGAGATACAAACATTCAACCACATAACATAGGTTTTACTGTGGTTCACCCCCTCCTGGGCTACGTCCACAAAGATCTGGATCTCAAGCTCTTTTATTAGGGTAGTTCCAAAAATACAGTGTCGCACACTTTACAACTCATCCTTAGTCGGGTAAAGATATATTATGAGGTGGACTACATCACACCAGGCTCCTCTTCCTGTGATCTAACCCTTCTATGTCCCTATAGATCCATAACTTACAAGATATGATTGCATTACAGTAGTGTTACAGACTAGTTACTTCTTCTCACGCGGGTAACACTCCATAAAATCTGAACTCTCTCCTAGACCTCCTAGGCATCTATTTATATGTATTTTGGCTCATCATCCATTACACTGTATTACAAAAACCCTAACCCTAGCTTCGTCATGTCTTCCATGCATGTGCGCATGCTACTTTTCCTTCCAGCTGCCGCTTTCCTCTTGCATGCCTTTCTTCCCAAAATAACCTTTCTTTCTGATTCAACCTGCTTCCAACAGTCCCTTCCCAAGAATGGAAATAACATCATTTTACTCATGTAAGGGTGAATCTCGTGTTATATGGAAAGTATTCCACAACCTCATGTGAATTTTAATGAGGAATACATGGGTGTATAATCTATTTTTATAGAAGAAGATGGTAACTCTCTCACACCACCTCCAGATCTTGAAGATGGAATGTGGAAAATGCATTTCGATGATGCCCGTTCAAGTGAGGGAAATGGAGCAGGCATAATGCTGTATTCTTCCGTAGGAAAGATCCATAATTTTTCTTACAAATTGGAATTTGCTTGCACTAACAATGTCACAAAGTTTGAATCCTTGATCCTTGTTATTGAAAATTATTTTAATCTTGGATGTTACCATCTTACTATTTTTGGGGATTCATAACTTATTGGGAATTTGGTTAGAAGAATTTATAACTCCTCAAACAAGTTGCATAAAAGGTGTACACAAGCAATATGTTATCTGATTTCAAATATCTCATCTTTTAACATTACTCATATTGGGAGAGACTTTACTTCAATGACTGATAGGATTTCTATTTTTGCAGCGAGTCCTACTATGAAACTACTTCTTCAGAGGCCTGATTGTACATTTATGTCTTTATATCGTCCACATTTTCCTGATAATGTAGAATCATGACAAGTTTTTCTTGATGACAAAAGTATTTGTGCTTTCTTGCAGAATGAGGCTATTAAACGAAAGAAAATTATATATTTGGAAGTTAATAAGTTTCCAAAAGGATAGAGTTCTCTAGAGAGCTCATTCTCATCTAGTGATGTTGAGAACAAGAAAGACAAAGAAGAGGAGGAGTCAAAAAGAAAAATTGGTAGTACTATTTTGGTGAATATTGGGACTCATTATGACTCAAATATTTTGCAAATTGGAGCCCAATGTTCAGAAAAGAAAAAACAAAAATTCATGGATTTATTCCATGAATTTAACGATATCTTTGCTTGGTCATATGAGTATCTCTGTGGTTTTGATCATAATGTTATTCAACATGCTATTCCTATCAAGGAAGAAGCAAAACTATTTAGGAAAAGACAAAGGCCTATCAATGTTGTCTTGGAAGCTACCATTAGAAAGGAAGTTGAAAAATTAATTAATGCTCACAATATGTTTCCTGTAAAGTATTCTGAGTGGGTATCTAACCTTGTCCTAGTGTGGAAGAAAAATGGTGATATTAGACTATGTTTTGATTTTCGTGCTTTACATAGGGAAAGTTAAAAGATAATTTTCCTCTTCCAAATACAAAATCAATTTTGCAGCAAGTGGTAGGGTCACAAATGATGTCCCTTATTGATGGTTTTTCAGGTTATAATCATATTAGAGTCAAGAGGGATGATAAATAGAAAACCACATTCACCATGCGATGGGGCACCTTTGCATATGAAAGAATTCCTTTTGGTCTAATAAATGTAGGTGCAACCTTTCAAAGGGATATGTAAATAAACTTTGATGATCTTATCGACAAGATTATTCAAATCTATCTTGATGATTTAACTATCTATTCTAGAAATCGAAAAGATCACTTTGATCATATAAGAAAAGTTTTCATACGTTGCAGACCATTAAAAATGTCCTTGAATCCTACATAATCTGTTTTTGGTGTCACACAAGGTAAACTTCAGGGTCATATTTCTTCTAATTCAGGAATTAGTATTGACCCTAAAAGAGTTATCACAATCCAAAATATTCAAGCCCCTTCTTCTAAAAAAGAAATTCAATCTTTTATGGGTAAAATCAATTTTGTTAGAAGATTTATTCCTGATTTTTCTAGAATAGTCAAACCAATTCATAAAATCCTAAAGCAAGATCAATCATTCTCATGGAATGTTGACATCGAAAAATATTTCATAGAAATCAAGAGAGCAATCAGTTCTGCCCCGGTTTTGGAAAAGCTGAATTTTGAAAAAGATTTCATTGTTTATACTAATGCCATTGAAGAAGCAATATCTACTATTCTCCTTTAGAATGATGATCAAGATAATGACCAACCAATATCTTACATGCACCAAATATTATTCGATGATGAATTTAAATACACATTGATTGAAAAACATACTTATGCTCTTGTAGAAGCTATGGAAATTTTTTTCCATTTCATCTTAGGAAAGCACACTCAGGTAAAAGTTCCTTTGTCTGCATTAAAATTTTTTCTTTCTCAAACACATATTTTAGGAAATATTTCACATTGTATTGCTAAGATACAAGAACATGATTTCATGATAAAACCGTCTAATACAATCAAGGGACGAGATCTAGCCTTGCACCTGACTCAACATTCTGAATCAAGTGCTTCTTCTAAAAATGACGTGAATGCCTTCTCTTCATTGTTTCTTGTTGAACATGAAAATATAGATTTAGTAGAACATCCTTGGTATCAAAACATAATTTACTATTTTCAATTTCAAAAATGTCAAGATAATCTTGAGTACTATGAACGTAGGAGGGTTCATCTTGAAGCTTCCAAATATATAATCTTGGGTACTTTTGTTTTCCGGAGAACTGTTGAGGGATTTCTATTACATTGTGTAAATTATACAACAACCCAAAATATCCTAAAGGAAATCCACGGGTCAACAGACTCAACTGTTCACATTGGTGGTCATTTTGTTGCAAAATCCACTGCACACAAAATATTTAGAACCGGTTATTACTCGCCTTCAGTTTTTAAAGATTCTTATAAATTTGCACACGCTTGTGATGAATGCCAAAATTTTGTTGGCAAAGAAATTTTTTCTTCCATGCCCTTATAGCTATTTCCTCATGATATCACTTTTTCTAAATGGGGATTAGATTTCATTGGTCCTATTAACCCTCCATCTTTTGTTGGATATATTTTCATCTTAACAACGATAGACTACTTTACTAAGTGGACTGAAGTTGTACCACTCAAGAATGCACAAGATGAACATGTAATATCATTTTTGGAATCTAATTTATTTTCTCGTTTTTCTTTTCTGATATAAATCATCTTTGGCAATGGACCAACTTTTATATCAAGAAAATTTACTCAATTCCTAAATAAATTCATGGTGAAGCATTTTATTTCATCTACTTATTATCCTCAAGGAAATGGGCAAGTTGAATCTACAAATAAAAATCCGGTCAATATTTTAAAGAAGATAATAAATGATAAACCTCGCCAATGGAAAAAATTACTCACTTATGCACTATGGGTAGACCGAACCACTAATAAAACTAGTACTGGCGATACCCCTTTCCAATTACTATATGGTCATGAAGCTATAATGCTTGTAGAACTTGAGTTGACTTCCCTTAGATTAGTATTGTAGTCCGAAGAGTTGAAATCTACAAATATCCCTCAAAGGATTAATTCCCCACTGGCTCCTGAAGAAAAAACAAATATTTTCTCTTGAAAATCTTAAGAAGAGACAACAATCTATCAAAAAATATTTTGAAAAAAGAGAAAAATCAATTAGTTTTGCAACTGATAATTTTTTTACTTTGGGATTCTGCTCATGCTGAAAAGGTAAGCATACAACGTTTTAGAAGCTTTGGTCAGGTCCTTATATAATTGCTTCTGTTGTTGGTAATAATTATTATTTTTTTAAAAGACATAGATGGGAGATTGTTTTCGTACACAACTAATGGTTGATATTTGAAACAATATGTCGAACCTGGCTGATTTTTATTTTCAGTGCATCTTGTACATTACTTTGATTTTTTGTTTGTATAGTTTTATTTGCTTTTATCTTTTTTCCATTATTGAATTTCTTGTTTTGATTTTGATTTATATTTTTGAGTTCAAACGAGATCAATTAAGTTACTTGTTTGATCATTCAATTGCAAAAAAAATCATTTTTCTATTCTGAAAGAAAACATACAACTAAGTTAAATGAATGGTTTTCAGTCCACAACACTACTTATGCAGTTTTTGTTGAACATATCATAATGTCTTGTTAATGCTTGGTGATTATAACTTGTTCTGTCTTCTTCTATCATATTCTACCCTTCATGAGTGTTCACTCAAGAGGATATCATAAAATTTCTACAAAATCTTCATTGAATTACATGAAAAGAAGAAACCACCAACAAATTTGATTTCAAGTTTTAAAGCAAAACCATGAAATTATGAGTTCTAGTCAATCATAAATTTGACTACCCCATGAAGTCTTGAGATGTTGACTCAAAATATTGTCACTTGATATAAGATCCCACAAAGGATTTCAAATCCTATTAATTAGATTATGATATATATAATTAGTAGGTGGGATCCCCTTTAAGAAAACTCATGATTATTAATTTTCAATCATTTCTCTTAGTATATATACATATCTTCTTCAAAGAGATGATGATAATAGAGGTTCCAAAGATATGACAATTCTTGGCATGATGATACATTTTAGTTTAATGCAATGGTGGCTACTTCATATTTCTAATTTGATGGCATAACACTTGTGAAATGATAAAATTAATGAGCTCTATACCATTCATGGTTACACATACAAAAGGGGTTAGAATCATTTTACACATGAAAATGAAATATAAGATTGGTTAAAACGATATAATTTTTATATTGCATATATATTGTGACTCCCTCATACATATATAGGGCATTGTTACTAAGCCATGGTTTATTATGTCAACGAATTTGTTTTTCAAAACATAAGGTGGAATCGTGTAAGTTATAAAAAAGGGATAACAACATGTTGAATGATGGGAAGAATGTGATGATTATCTACAACATATGCATATGATTTAAAAACTCTTGTGAGATGATTGTTTTGTGAAGAAAATTTACAGACATAGTTTTAGTGTTTTAAATTTGAATAGTTTATCATGCATTCCTCTCATATCATCACTTTTCGCAAGACATTTCTTCATATATCCCAACCATATAAAATATCCTTTTCATGCACTTCCCTATTAATATTTTAAAAATAAAATGGTCTGTGCATATGAAGAATTTCAGTTCAGATTTCAAATACAATATTCTAAAACAACTAGCTACAATAAAAACAGATGCATAATTTTTTGATATTGTCACCTTCCCCGAGTAACAAAGGCATCTGGGAGTTTTCATGTAAGGTAAAACTTCCACTATTGCTTGTTTATCTAAAGATAAAAATGAATAAGGAATGTATATAAATAAATTAGGTGTATATAATACTGCGAGTTATGTGAAAAATCCCCCTTTCTATATATCTGTAAAGATAATGGACAAAATTGCTCATTGATACCTAATTGATGGTGGGTCAGGTCCTAACGTCATGTATAAGATCATCATGGAAGAGTTAGGTCTTTCTTGTATGAATGAAAATTCTAAGAGTATGTTGTCTTACAATAGTCAACAAGAAGTCACAATTGGTGAAATCAAAGGCGTGACCTTATTCTTGTGTGCTCATCTAGAGATAAGAACCACTTGCAATACTCAAGTGGTAGACATGCCAGTTATTAATTACTCTATCATTTTGGGAAGAGACTAGAAAGCTTTGACTGGTGGATATATTTCATGTTGATATTATGGTAGTTGCGGGAGGTTTTAAACTCTACATGTAACCCTGACGAGAATAGAATATTCTGGAAAGCAAGAAGAAACCCTAAAGCATTGAACATAATCCTAGAAGGCAAATTGGTGAAAGGAAATATTTAATATTGAGTTTTTAGCCTCCAAAATGATAAGTCAGCCCAGACAACTAAGGAGTAGTATAAATACAGGACGCCAGAGCTCATTTGAGAGACACAACTCACAACTGCAAAAATTCAGTAGTGCGCAAGTCTGAAGGGTAGCTGCAGCTGCAATTACTGCAAACCTATAATTTCGGTCTTTCTCGGTTGGAATTTTTGATCAGTCTTGGTTATCTTTGCTTGGTGCATTAGCCTTGGTTGGCTATTGATTTGCTACTAGAATTCTTCTCTATCAAGGTTAAGGTACTCGGGGGTGGAACTTGTGCCTATGGTTGGTTGACAATATTGCTATATTATCTATGGTTAAACAAGCACACCTATTATTTAAAATAGGTTATGGGCCTACACTATCTTCGGACAGTCTAACTACTGGAAAATATATTGGGAGGATTTGATCAGTTACAGTTGCAGTTGCAATCAAAGTTTTGTTGTAGCAATGAATCCCTAACCCTCTTGTTGAGGAACCTTAAGTGAATTGACTGACCTAATTTCTGGATAGCCTAGTGTGCTCTAGCCTAGCGCACCTCCTGGTACTCTCAACAAGCTAATACTACAAATTTTGAGTTTTTGGTCAAAATCATAGGTTGACCAAGTCAAAGTCAAAGGTTGACCAAGTCAAAAGCAGTCATGACTTACTCTATGAAGTCAGAAAAAAAGTTAGAAGGGGATTCTAACTTCAGAGCATGGAAGACAAGGATTGATCTCATCCTTCCCAAGAATAAAGTGTTAGATATCGTGAAAGGAAAGATCGTGGAACCACAATTTGAAGAAGGAAAAGAGAAGGAACCTCAGAACGTTGCAGTTATGGAGAAGTTCAAGGACAATGACATCAATACTATGAGTATCATAGTAGAATCTATAAAATACCACTTGATACCCTACATCTCTCATCTTGGCTCATCTAAGAAGATGTATGATGCCCTAACTAACCTCTTCTCAGTCAAAAACATTGGACAAGTAATGAGTCTGAAGAATGAGCTCCATGACATGAAAATGAATGATGATGACAACATAACATCATACTTGGTAAGAATCTCTTAGTTAAGATATCAACTGCAAGATATTGAAGAAATCATTTCAGAAAAGGAACTGGTAAATATAGTACTCAATGGGCTTCCCAAGACATGGGATGCATTTGCCACAAGCATGAACACAAGAAAAGAGTATCCCACATTTGAAGAACTTTGGACTTGCTATGCACAAGAAGAATCAAGGATTAGCGCAAAAGAGGAATTCCAAAGGAAAGATGATGATCAAGCCTACACAACAAAGTTCAAGAAATTCAGGAATAAGAAGAAGTTTGACTCAAGGAAGAATCCAAATCAAGAGAAGGATATGTCAAAAATAAAATGCTTTAACTGTCGAAAATATGGTCACTACAAGAATAAATGTCCCGAGTTAAAGAAAATGAAGGAAACACACGAAGCAATAGTTGCTGAAGAAAATGAACCCTCAAAGAAAGTCAAACAAGATGAAACATATTTCTTCTTCTAGTCAAGGTAACAATATTCTCCTGTAACATAGTCCTTGTACATACCATGTTTACATAGTTCCTGTATATCTATTTCTTATAAGTTAAGATGGTTAGTGAAACAACACCTATGGAAGAATAAAAAGATAATGATTACTATTACGATGATTACTGGTCAATTAATGTATCTGAAAAGATGAAGTACATCGACAATCCTTAGTAACAATTCCCGTGGAAGCTATTGTATAAGTAACAACTGCCAGATAAGCCAAAATCAGAATCAAACTTGAAGAGATCTAGAAGAAGTCAAAACAAAAAGAAGTTAACGATCAAGAGGAAATCCAAAAAAGACTTGTGACACTTTGCAGAAGGCAATAAGGATGCAAACGGAAGCATGGACTCTCTTAGATAGAGAGATTTGATTATAGAATTCTGAAAAGAAGAGAATGAATTCATACATGAAGCAAGGATTAGGAGGGAGTTAATCCTAAATTGATATGATCCATTGAGGATTATGAAGTATATGTCCATGTTCCCATTGAAAGTAGCAGCCATGATAAGAAACACGTGTTCAAAAGAAGCCTTCTTCGAAAAGAAGCCTTCAAGTATCCTTAGTTTTCCATCTACATCCATGATCTTATGATGAAAGGAAGAATTCAAAATATTGAGGGAATGGAATATATAGAAGACTCCATGGAACCAAGAGATAAAGTGAAACATGAGGAAAAACATGAAGATTCCAAGAAAGAAAGAAAAGGTAGAACAACTAGTTATTATACTGAGAATCACAAGAGTACTAGCTTGGTTTGAACCCACTAGAAGAAATCAAGTAGAAGAAATGGAAGTTATGATAAATAATATGTATATAAGAAAATGTGAAAAAGACTTCTGAATGGAAACATTGTGAGATTCATAGGTTCTTCTAGAAGGAGGGAGAAGACTATGATGACATATCGTTCCAATAAACCAGATGTATTTCCTGCAATATCCATGGATTGGAACTTACATGTAAAAGAGTGCTCTTCCCAAATAAAGCAAATTGAGAAAGAAGCTTATGCCAGAAAGAGACTCGTGTATGCAGATATAACAAGACCTTGTATGGATTCAAACAAATTGATTCAGAGTATCTCATATACAACAAAAGCATGGTGAAAAACTTTCTATGGCAAAGATAGTGTATCAAAATGGTTACTCAGAAATATGGGATGATGGATTGCTAATCCATGACAAACTCTCATGATGACATGAGAAGTGCTACTTGGATATGTTTTAGTTTGAGATTTTCCATGATGTCATGAGCTAGCAGGAAACAAAATTACTGAATTCAACCATGATATATTGTAATGATCAGAGATATATGAATCCTTCAGAGAAAACCAGTGTTCCATGACAGACCGAAGTACATTTGAGATCACGCATTATAATATCCATGATGAAGTCCAGAAGAGAGAAGTGGTTCTCTTGTATATCTCCACCGATGAGTAGACAACATATATTTTTGTAAAGCCTCTATCCAAGATGAAAAGTTTGCGTACTTAAGAAACAAGCTGGGGCTCGTGGAGACAACTTCCTTATTGAAAAAGGAAGAGATTACTCCCAGGTTGGGAGGGAGTACTGATATGTTATTAATTTATGGATAGTCATTTTTCAGTTCGAAAAATGGTCCAGGATGGGAAGTTCCTTTCCAGTTCAGAAAGTGGTTTGATATTTCTGATGAAAATGCATTTTCCAGTTTGGAAAATGGTCCATATCGGACAGTCAATTTCGTAATGAAAATGGCCCGATAGATTGCTAATGTACCATAGAAAATGATTCCCCTTATGGACAATGTGGGGGAATGATCTAGGATAGTCATTCTTCTTGGAATTTACTCTTAGTAGTGGTCAAGTAGAATGGTCTGCCTCGCCGGGCAGTCATTCTTTCGAAGTTCACAATTGTGAGCAATTTTGAAGAATGGTCCATTTTGGAGGTTGGTGCAAGACAATCATTTCCTTAGGAAATGGTCCGGATAGCCATTCCCTAGGGAAGACTCATTCTATCTAGTTTGCACTATGATTAATGCCATAGGAATGGCCCAGTTAGGTGAATGGTCCAAGTTCAGCAATTCGTGACAGGCATTCCCTAGGGCATACTCATTCTCTCCAGGTTGCACTATGATTGGTGCTGGAGGAATGGCCCAGTTAGGCGAATGGTCCAAGCTCAAAAATCAGGGAAAATTGTTCTTCTATGCTTGAGAAGAATAGTCCATATAGCCCATGGATGATGTTTTACTTTTTGAGGGAAGATGATCTTCCAGATATCACATATGTGAGTGGAAGAATGGCCCAGATGACTCAGTTTATATCATGATATTGTTATGCAGGTTGATATCAGATGAAATGATTGTTGTGAAGACTATATGTCTCTGGAAAGTAGTTGTATGCTACTGTGGTGGATGTGTTCCACCGGTTGTGACTATTTTCCATTGGTTAGTAGCCGTGTGCTACTAGGTGTGGTTGTGTACCACATGCTAGTAGTTGTGTACTACTATGGATAGACACAGTTGTGTTCTATTGAATGGCATTGTTCTGATTTCCATGGAGACTACCACTAGTGTTGGAGATAATTTCCAGCTAGATGGATAGTCAATATGCTGGTGGACAAATATTCTCCCTATGGAAAATGGTCCAGGAAAATCATTCTTCTAGGACGTATGTTCGGATTAGAAGAATAGTCCTTGCAACCCATGGCATGGATTCCAGTATTCGTTGGAAAAATTATTCTTCTAGGACATATGTCTGGATTAGAAGAATGGTTTTGGTATCAGCCCATGGAGTGAGTGACTTATTCAACATCATGCCTGATTACTCAGATGGAGTATGGCTTCGAGAGATGATGCAGTTGGTGCTATCAAATGATATTGATAGTGATGATAGTGCTCATGATTTGACCATGAGATAGCCTGTGTGGCTATGATGGTGCTACCGATTGAATGGTCTATTTGTGCTCAAGAACATTGCCTTTAATACCTCCCTAGCTAGGAGGGAGTTTTGATATTATGGTAGTTGCGGGAGGTATTAACCTCTACATGTACCCTGACGAGAATATAATATTTTGGGAAGCAAGAAGACACCCTAAAGCATTGGACATAACCCTAGAATACAAGTCAGCTAAAGGAAATATTTAATATTGAATTTTTAGCCTCCAGAATGAGAAGTCAGCCCAGATAGCTAAGGAGGAGCAGTATAAATACAGGACGCCATAGCTCATTTGAGAGACACAGCTCGCAACTGCAGAAATTCAGTAGTGTGCACTTTAGAAATTTAGTGCACAAGTCTGGAGGGTAGTTGTAGCTGCAGTTACTACAAAACTTTAATTTCGGTCTTTCTGGGTTGGAATTTTTTATGAGTCTTGGTTATTTTTACTTGGTGCATTAGCCCTGGTTGGCTATTGATTTGCTACCAGAATTATTCTCTGTCAAGGTTAAGGTTCTCGGGGGTGGCATTTGTGCCTATGGTTGGGTGACAATATTGCTATATTGTCTATGGTTAAATAAGCACACCTATTATTTATAACATTTCATTGGATGGGACACATATGTCCCTTCCCAAGAATGGAAACAACATCATTGTACTCAGGTAAGGGTGAATCTCACCTTATATTGAAAGTCTTCCACAACCCCATGTAAATTTTAATGAGGAATATATTTGTGTATAATCCATTTTTCTAGAAGAAGATGGTAACTTTGTCACACCCCCTCCGGATCCTGAAGACGAAATATGGAACATGCATTTCGATGGTTCTTGTTCAAGTGAGAAAAATGGAGTAGGCATAATATTGTATTCTCTAGTAGGAAAGATCCATATTTTTTCTTACATATTGGAATTTTCTTGCACTAACAATGTCAGAGAGTTTGAAGCCTTGATCCTTGACACCGAAAATGATTTTAATCTTGGATGTTATCATCTTACTATTTTTGGGGATTCATAACTTATTGTAAATTTGGTTAGAATAATTTATATCCCATCAAACAAGTTGCTTAAAAGGTATACACATGGAGTATGATATCTGATTTCAAATATCTTATCTTTTAACATTACTCATATCAGGAGAGACTTTAATTCAATGGATGACATGATTGCTATTTTTGCGGCCAGTCCTACTAGGAAGCTACTTCCTCAAAGGCCTGATTGTACATTTATGTCTTTATATCATTGACATTTTCTTGATAATGTCGAATCAACACAAGTTTTTCCTCATGATGAAAGTATGTGTGATTTCTTGCAGAATGAGCCTATTAAATGAAAGAAAAATGTATCTTTGGAAGATATTAAGTTTCCTAAAGGACAAATTCCTCTAGAGAGCTCATTCTCATCTAGTGATGTTGGGAACAAGAAAGACAATGAAGAGGAGTCAAAAAGAAAAATTGGTAGTACTACTTCGATGAATATTGGGACTCATGATGACCCAAATATTTTTAAAATTGGATCCCAATGTTTAGAAAAGGAAAAACAAAAATTCATGGATTTATTCCTTGAATTTAAAAATATATTTTCTTATTCATATGAGTATCTCTATTGTTTTTATTATAATGTTATTCAACATGCTATTCCTACCAAGGAAGAAGCAAAACCAGTTAGGAAAATACAAAGGCCTATCAATCTTGTCTTGGAATCTACCATTAGAAATGAAGTTGAAAAATTAATTAATGCTCACATTATCTTTTGTGTAAAGTATTATGAGTGGGTATCTAACCTTGTCCTAGTGTGGAAGAAAAATGGTGATATCAAACTATGTTTTGATTTCCGTGCTTTAAATAGGGAAAATATAAAAGATATTTTTTCTCTTCCAAATATGGAATTAATTTTGCAGCAAGTGGCAAGGTCACAAATGATGTTACTTCTTGATATTTTTTCAAGTAATAATCATATTAGAGTCAAGAGGGATGATAAATAAAAAACCACATTTGCCACACGATGGGGAAACTTTTCATATGAAAGAATGCATTTTGGTATAATAAATGTAGGTGCAACCTTTCAAAGGGATATGAAAATAGACTTTGATGATATTATCGGCAAGATTATTCAAATATATCTTGACGATTTAACTGTCTATGTTGGAATATTGGTTGTTGTCATTGATTTCAACCCTAGTCATTGGTTTTGGACCGCAAGATTGATGAAGGTATTTGGACATGAAGGACAATGCACTTGCAAATACAACACCCATGTATGGATAATATACATCATGTTGTTTCCAGTGGTAGGTGGCACTTGACGTGGATCCTCATGGTTGAGGAGAAATGAATTTTTGAAGATGACAAAGTGAATTGAAGAAGGAAGTATAGGTCGGCCCTGAAGATAATTAAAGAAAATAATTACAAAATAAGAAAGTGTCAGGTCGGCCCTAATGTTAAAAGGAAGTGAAATAAAGGGTATAAATACATCTCATTAAACATTCATTTTTCAACACACACAAGTTTGTTAATGAACAAGGAGATATAAGTTGAATTTCAGAGGAAATCTAAAGTAAAAAAGGCCGAATTTCAAGGGAGGATGAAGTCTTTTGGTGATGTGTTCTAAGGTATGTTATTTACAGGTCATATTACCATTTTTGCTATAATTTTTTTTCTAGAACGATTCAGATGGTGAAATTGGTATGGTATTGAGAAGACATATCTAAGTACATATGGTAAACATTTCATCTCTTTATTCGCTATAATTTTTTAGATACACTCTGTGGAAGATAGGGTTTTTGACTAGTCCTGAAGCTAGTCATAAACAGGTGTTCCGGGTAAAAAAATAATAACGTATTCATAGAGAATCCAAATGAAGTGAGAGAAATTGCATTGGAAAGAGTACAGGCTTTAGTTTCCTGTATAAAAATTTCAGAATATGATGTTAAAAATTGAGCGCGGGGCATGCTGTACAAGTTTGCTCTTTTGAATAAACCATAATTGAATAAGGTCTACCATTTTCTCTATAACTCCTTTTTTGGGAGGATTCAAGGAGTGAAACTTGGAGGAGTTTCAGAGAATACATTGAGTTATATTATCTATAGGATCATAGTATTCCAAGAATTGAATAATTACAGAAGTTGAAGAAGTCTCGGGAAGCATTATCAGGTTCTATGTGATGGTTGGTTGATGGTGATAATTTAATGTAAAGTTTTATTATCTCTTATATATTCTTGGGTTGAAGGAAGTGGCAAGGATGGAGAGGTCAACCCTCTCTTGATATTGGAGGATTGTATCTTCCTTTTGGAGGTTTATCCCTCCCTTTATATTTGGAAGCTGTAGCTACCTTTGGAAGTCATTACTTCCCTTGAACAATAACTATTGATTATTTCTCATATATTGTGCATGGTGTATTGTGGTGTATTAGTGTAACTCTTATAATATTGTTCATTTATCATTGGATATAATTGAATGGTTTAAGTATAAGTTGAAAAAGGTTTTAAATTGTACTTTATACTGATTCACCCCCCTCTCAGTAAAAACAATTGGTATCAGAGCAGGTTGCCTTCAGAACAGTTTAACCACTAGAAGTAAAATCCTGAGCAGAGATGGATGACCATGAGCACTTTTCAAATGGGATTCAACGATTTGATGGAAACAATTATTCATACTAGAGTGATAGAGTGAAAACTTACCTAACAACTTTGGGAGTAGACATTTGTTACTCAGTTGTAAATGGCTATGTAATCCCAAATAATTCTCCAACCGATCCAAATGAGAAGAAGCTTATGAGTTGTAATTCAAAATCCAGACATGTTATTCTAGGAGCATTGGCACCAACCATTTCTAGCAAAGTGATGGGCTGAAACACTGCTAAAGAGGTATGGGACAAACTCAAGAGTATCTATGAAGGTGATCCAAAAGTTAAGCAGGTCAAGCTTCAACGGCATAGAGAAGAATTTGAAAATTTGAAGATGGATGAAAAGGAAGGCATTGCAACCTATTTTCTTAGAGTTGATGAATTTATTAATTCTATCAGAGGATTAGGTGAAGATCTCAATGAATCCTTGGTTGCACAAAAAGTGTTGAGATCACTTCTCTTGAAGTATGATGCTAAGGTATCCGCCATTGAAGAAACTAGGGACTTGACCAAAATGACAATGGATGAATTACATGGGTCTCTAATAGCATATGAAATGAGAACATGTACATAAAGTGACCAAATAAGCAATGAAGCAATCTTTAAAGACATAAATAAGACAAAAGACAAGGATAACGACCTTGATGAAGAAATAACAAATTTCGTAAGAAGGTTCCAGAAGGGAACTAGAAGATACAAAGGCAAGTCTCCTCTCAAATGCTTTAACTGTGGTAGAATAAGACATATTGTTGAAAACTTCTACTATAAAAAGAGAAGTCTCAACAATAAAAAGAGCTTCTACTCCAAGGATGATGGCATCTCCTCAAATGAGAGTGATGAAGAAGATAATGATGGAGGAGAAGTCCTCTTCATAACCCAAGAAATCTAGGATGATGATAACAAGAGTTCTAAAGAAGAATAAATCATTTCTGAAGAAGATTCAGATGAAGAAACCAACCTTGATTCCTTTTAGGGATACAAAGACAACGTAGATAGGGAACAAGAAGATGAAAATCTTGAAAAGTTGAAGCATGTTGAAACTGAAAATAACAAGCTTAGAAACACAAACATAATACTGAAAGGTGAATTGAGTAGTTGTGAAGAATAGAATTAAAGGCTTGAAAAGACCATTGGTATCTTGAAGGAACAATTAGAATATTATGAGAAATTGAAAGCATAATTGGATCACACAAAAGGGGAGCTACTATTGACAATAGAAAAGTTGAAGAAGTTCGAAAAAAGCACTGAAAAATTAGATGAGATCCTTAGCAGTCAAAGATATCCAAACGAAAAGAAAAGACTAGGATACAATGACAGTTTGAAGACAACAAAACAAGAGAAGGAAGATGAAAAGGATGAAACCAACACTCCAGTTCAAGTTGAACAACAAGATAGAAGACTATCATTCAGAAGGAATGAGACATCAAGAATATCCTCTCCCATCATGTATGAAAGCAATCATTATGAAGGAAACTATAGAAGAATAAATCGTGAACCCAGATGGACTACAACACAAAGAACATCACTTACTCCCAGGTATCAAAATTTCTTTCTTGGACATTGTTATACTTGTGGAAATTTTGGACACAAGGAAATAAATTGTAGAATCAATGAAAGGAATAAATACGCAAGCTACATGAATGGTGAAAATAATAGATATGGAAGTGTTCGTAGACCTACCAAAAGAAATTATAATCCATTTGACCCATTAATGGATCAAAATATTGTATGTTACAAGTGCAATATTCTTGGTCACAAAGCACAAGATTTCAAAGAGATGAAGGAAGATAATTGTATGCAAAATGTCCCTATACCAACTACAACATGGAAAAAGAAAGAAATTCCACATAATGAAAACTGCCGAATAGCATTGGTCGCTAAAGAATGCAAAGAAGAATATGAATGGTTCATAGACAGTGGGTGCTCATATCATATGATCGAAGATAAAAGAAAAATTGTCAGTTTGAAGAAAAAGGGTGGAAATGTTGCATTTGGAGATGACTCATCTACCAAAATACTTGGAAAAGGAACTGTAAATCTTGGAAGTGAAAATGTAAAAGCAAGAAAAGTCCTATTGGTTGAAGATCTGAAGCATAATCTCCTCAGTGTCAAAAAAATATGTGATCAAGGATACACTCTTATGTTTGACTCCCAAAAATGTAAAATTAGAGAAAATAACTCAAGAATATTGGTTGCAACTGCAACAAGAAGACCGAACAACATATACATCCTAGACATGAAGAAGAGAGAGAAGAAAAAATCCACACAAAAGGATTCAAAGGAAGAAAAATACCCAAAGACCAAAAATAAGTATGAAGTATTATTGAGTGCCACCTATTCAGGGGGAGCAACCCCAAAGAAGAAGGTCACCTTATTCCATTGAACTCAGGGGGAGAAACCCCACCCTTTTCCATTGATGTCAAAGGGGGAGAGAAATTGGGATCATGATGACAGGGGGAGCATGAGTGTTTCCACCAAAGGGGAATATTGTTGGAATATTGGTTGTTGTCATTGATGTCAACCCTAGTCATTGGTTTTGGACCACAATATTGATGAAGGTATTTGGACATGAAGGACAATGCACATGCAGATACAACACCCATGGATGGATAGTATACATCATGTTGTTTTCGGTGGTAGGTGGCACATCACGTGGATCATCATGGTTGAGGAGAAATGAATTTTTGAAGATGACAAAGTGAATTGAAGAAGGAAGTACAGGTCGACCCTGAAGATAATTAAAGAAAAAAAATTACAAAACAAGAAAGTGTCAGGTCGACCCTAATGTTAAAAGGAAGTGAAATAAAGGGTATAAATACATCTCATTAAACATTAATTTTTCAACACACACAAGTTTTTTAATGAACAAGGAGATATAAGTCGAATTTTAGAGGAAATCAGAAGTAAAGAAGGCCACATTTCAAGGGAGGATGAAGTCTTTTGGTGATGTGTTCTAAGGTATGTTATTTACAGGTCATATTACCATTTTTGCTATAAATTTTTTTATAGAAGGATTCAGATGGTGAAATTGGTATGTTATTGAGAAGACATATATAGGTACCCGTGGTAAAATTTTTATCTCTTTATTCACTACAATTTTGGAGATACACTCTGTGGAAGATAGGGTTTTTGACTAGTCCTGAAGCTAGTCATAAACAAGTGTTCCGGGTAAACAAATAATAACGTCTTCATAGAGAATCCAAATGAAGTGAGACCAATTTCATTGGAAAGAGTACGGGTTGTAGTTTCCTGTGTAAAAATTTCAGAATACGATGTTAAAAATTGAGCGTGGGGCATGCTATACAAGTTCGCTCTCCTGAATAAACCAGAATTGAATAAGGTCTACCATTTTCTCTATAACTCCTTTTCTGTGAGGATTCAAGGAGTGAAACTTAGAGGAGTTTTAGAGAATAAATTGAGTTATATTATCTATAGGATCAGAGTATTCCAATAATTGAATAATTTCAGAAGTTGAAGAAGTCTCAAGAAGCATTATCAGGTTCTATGTGATGGTTGGTTGATGGTGATAATTTAATGTAAAGTTTTATTATCTCTCATTTATTCTTGGGTGGAAGGAAGGGGAAAGGATGGAGAGGTCAACCCTCTCTTGATATTTGAGGATTGTATCTTCCTTTCGGAGGTTTATCCCTCCCTTTATATTTGGAAGCTGTAGTTACCTTTGGAAGTCATTACTTCCCTTAAACAATAACTATTGATTATTTCTCATATATTGTGCATGGTGTATTGATGTAACTCTTATACTATTGTTCATTGCTCATTGGATATAATTGAATGGTTTAAGTATAAGTTGATTTTTTTTTTTTTAAATTGTACTTGACACTGATTCACCCCCCTCTCAGTATCAATAGTCTAGTCTATAAACCGATAAGATCATTTTGATCATCTAAGAATTTTTTTCTTATGTTGTGGAAAATTTGGAATGTCCTTGAATCTTACGAAATCTATTTTTTGGTATCACACAAGGTAAAATTATGGGTCATATTGTTTTTTATTAAGGAATTAATATTGACCCTGAAAGAGTTATCACAATCCAAAATATTCAAGCCCCTTCTTCTGAAAAATAAATTCACACTTTTATGGGTAAAATCAATTTTGTTAGAATATTTATTCCCGATTTTTCTAGAATGGTCAAACCAATTCATAACATACTAAACAAATATAGATCATTCTCATGAAATGATGACATCAAAAAGGATTTCATAGAAATAAAGAGAGAAATCAATTTTTCCCTGGTTTTGGAAAAGCCGAATCTTGAAAAACATTTCATTATTTATACTAATGGTATCGAAGAAGCAATATCCGTTATTCTTCTTCAAAATGATGATCAAGATAATGACCAATCAATAGATTACATGAGACAAAGTGTATTAGATGATGAATTTAAACACACATTGATTGAAAAACATACTTATGCTCTTGTAAAAGCTATGGAAAAGTTTTTACATTTCATCTTAGGCAAACACACTCAAGTAAAAGTTCCTTTGACTGCAACAAAATTTTTGCTTTCTCAAACACACCTTTTAGGAAATCTTTCACATTGTATTTCTAATATACAAGAACATGATTTCACGATAACAACCTCTAATACAATCAAGGGACAATATCTAGCCTTGCACCTGGCTCAACATCCTGAACCAGGTGCTTCTTCTAAAAATGACGAGGATGCCTTGTCTTCGTTGTTTCTTGTTGAACATGAAAATCTAGATTTATCAGAACATCCTTGGCATCAGAACATGTTTTTCTATATGCAATTTCAAAATTGTCATGATAATCTTGAGTACCATGAAGGTAGGAGGGTTTGTCTTGAATCTTCCAAATATCTAATCTTGGGTACTTCTCTTTTCCGTAGAACCATTGAAGGATTGCTATTACGTTGTGTAAATGATACAGCCCAAAATATCCTAAAGAAAATTCATGGGTCAACAAACTCAACTATTCACATTGGTGTTCATTTTGTTACAAAATCCAGTGCACACAATATCTTGAGAATCGATTATTATTGACCTTCAAATTTTAAAGATTCTTATAAATTTGCATAGGCTTGTGATGAATTTCAAGAGTTTGTGGGAAAATAAAGTTTTCTTCCATGCCCTTACAATTGGTTCTTCCTGATTTACCTTTTTATAAATGGGGATTAGATTTCATTGGTCCTATTAACCCTCCATCTTTTGTTGTACATATTTTTATCTTAACAATGACAGACTACTTTACTAAGTGGACTGAAGTTGTGCCACTCAAGCATACACAAGATGAACATGCAATCTCATTTTTGGATTCTAATATATTTTTTCGTTTTTCTTTTCTGATAGAAATAATTTTTGATAATGGACAAACTTTTATATCAGGAAAGTTTACTCAGTTCCTAAATAAATTCAGGGTGAATCATTTTACTTCATCTACTTATTATCCACAAGGAAATGGGGTATTTGAATCTACAAATAAAAATCTGGTCAATATTTTAAAGAACATAATAAATGATAAACCTCGCCAGTGGAAAACATTACTCACTTATGCACTATGCATAGAACGAACCACTACTAAAACTATTACTAGCCATAACCCTTTCCAATTACTGTATGTTCAAGAAGCTATAATGCTTGTGGAACTTGAGTTGACTTCACTTAGATTAGCATTGCAGTTTGAAGAGTTGATCTCTACATATGTACCTCAAAGGAGTAATGCCCTATTGGATCTAGAAGAAAAAAGGAGCCTTGCTCTTGAAAATCTTAAGAAGAGACAACAATCTGTAAATAAATGTTTTGACAAAAGAGAAAAATCAACTACTTTTGCAGTTGATGATTTTCTTTTACTATGGGATTCTTCTCATGCTAACCAAGGTAAGCATACAAAGTTTCAGAGGCTTTTGTTAGGTCCTTATATAATTGCTTCCATTGTTGGTAATAATTCTTATTTTTTAAAAGACATAGTGTTAAGAACCAAATATCAATATAGCATAGAAAAACCTCAGAATAAGTACTCAACGCCTTGAAAAAGAGATAAATTCAGATAATAAGCCTCTTCGAGGGGGAAACCTCCTTATGCCCACATAAATGTACAATTACAAGATGATTCCAAATGAAAATGTCTCCTTGGTATATATAGGAGACTATGAGGTATAATTATAACTAATGGACTAAAGCAGACATAAATAAAATAACATTAGTAATGTAATATGCCCCAATTAAGGGGTAATGATCCATTATTTAGGGCTTAACATGCCCCTCCCCTTGAGACAAATGTTGTCCGCAATGCTTGAGTAACTCTGGATTCTTCTGTATAAAAGACTCATCTTCCCAAGTGGAATCTTTAGTTGGTAGTTTCCTCCATTTAATGAGATACTCTGAAATGAATCTATTCCTCAGTTGGCAAATTCTTGTGTCAATGATGGATTCAGGATCCAATATGATTTTTCCTTCCTCGTCAAGTTCTGGAAATATAGTTTGAACTGGGATCTTGTCACCTATAACCTTCTTTAAGCATGAAACATGGAAAACTGGGTGTACTCGTGAAGATGCAGGCAACTCCAATTTGTATGCCATGGTACCAATATTTTGCAACACCTTATAAGGGCCATAGTACTTTGGTGATAATTTATTATCCTTCTTGGCTTGCTTGAGGGACATTTGTTTGTATTGTTGTAGTCTTAAAAACACCCAATATCCTACTTCAAAACTTCTTTCACTACGATGTTGATCTGCTTTTTTTTTGTGCCATGGTCAGGTTGTCCTTTAATATTTGGAGAACTTGTTGTTGATGCTCGATGTGATCTTCCACTACTTGAACCTTATATTTTTCTGTTAGAGAATAAGTGATGGAAGGAGGGTGGTATCCATAGAGTGCCATAAATGGTGTCATTTTTGTTGCAGTATGAAAGGAAGTGTTATACCACGATTCTGCCAAGGGTAACCATTTGAACCATTGTGTTTGTTTATTAGAGACATAGCAACGAAGGTATCCTTCCAGACATTTGTTCACTATCTCGGTTTGTCCATCATATTGAGGATGATAGGATGAGATATGAGCCAATTGAGTACCCAAACAAGAAAATAATTCTATCCAAAATGTCCAATAAAGATGGGATCTCTGTCACTTACAATAATCTTTGGGCTGCCATGCAACTTTTGAACTGTCTCCATGAATGCGATGGCAACTGTACTGGCTTTGAAGGGATGAGAGAGTGCATAAAAGTGTGCGTACTTGGTTAGTCTATCAACAATCACCATGATGACACTCTTTCCTTCAGAATTCGGTAAACCTGTGATGAAATCCATGGAAACCTCCTCCCAACGCTGACTTGGGATGGCTAATGGTAGTAAAAGACCTGGGGTCTTAATTGTTCCCACCTTATTTTTTTGGCAAACCAAAAATTCTGCCACAAACCTTTGAACATCAGTTTTAAGGCCATCCCCAAAAAATTCCTTCTTGACCCTATGGTAGGTTTTCAAAAATCCCGAGTGCCCTCCTACTGGAGAGGTGTGCAATTCAAATAGTACCTTTTGTTTGAGTTGGGAGTTCTTACATAAATATATGTGATATTTGTACCATAGTGAATCATTTTTACATGTAAATGTATCTGATGCACTGGAATCCTGCTACAACCTTTGAATGGGAGTCCACACTTTTTTGTCATTCTTCCATTCATCCCTTGCTTCTATTATCCAATCAGGTTGGATGATCGAGATAGCACAGAGAAAGGCCTCAACATCTTCATCCTTTCTTGAGAGTGCATCTGCCACAACATTTTGCTTCCCT